>CM010618.1:3226802-3319516 GCA_003430845.1 Xanthoceras sorbifolium
GGAATCGGTCAAGAGTATGATCCTGTAGTTGCTACACTTACTGGAAAGAAGGAAGAAGTCAGTGTTCAAGAAACTCAATTTCAATTAGCAAGTTTTGAGTCAAGACTGGAGCAATTCTCATCAACTGCAAATGTAGATCTGTCAAATGCTTCTGCAAATATCATGAGACGAATCCAAAAGGGAGAACTTCCACCTAACTTCAAAATGAATCAATTTCAACAACATTTTAGAGGCAGATTCAGAGGAAGAGGCCGTGGAAGAGGTGGAAAGTTTTATAACAATAGAGCATGTTGCCAACTTTGTGGAAAACTTGGGCACAATGCTTCTGTGTGCTATCACCGATATGATCAAACAGGGAAAAATATTTCTAACAGATTTGAACAATCTGTTGTTGGTCATAACAGGTTCAACAATTCCTCACCATAAGGCAACATTGCTCAACAACTTGATTTCACTCACGATTCTGGTTATTCAGCCTACCACCCTCACAACAACTCTTACAATGCTATGATAGCTTCATCATCAACAATTGCTGATCCTAGTTGGTATGTGGATAGTGGTGCAACAAATCATATCACACCAGATTTCAACAATTTATCCATCAGTAATGAGTATAGAGGTAAGGAGAGAATTGCTGTTGGTAATGGCAGCACACTTCCTATCTCTCATATTGGCACATCGTTGGTTGTTACACGTGATAAATGTCATGGTCCTTTGACTCTAAACAACATGTTACTTGTGCCTAGTATTACTAAGAGATTGCTTAGTATATTTCAACTCACAAAAGACAACAATGTGATTGTTGAATTTAATGACAAGTTCTGTTTTGTTAAGGACAAACAGTAGAGGAAAACACTTCTACAAGGGGTTCTGAGAGATGGACTTTACCAGCTCACTCTCCCAAAAGCTGAAGAGTCACTGTCAACCAGCAATCTCGGATACAACTCTTCTATGACAAAGCTACCTACTACCTCAGCATATCAGTCTACTATTTCCTGCACTGCTTTGGCTGCCAGTAAATGTAATAAAGTGTTCCCAACTAGGTCTTCTTGTAAGAATGCAGGCCTACTTAGAGCACCAACTTCTGTACTTTTGAATGTGTGGCACCAAAAACTAGGCCACCCTTCTTTTCCTGTGTTGTTGAAGGTTCTACGTAAACTTGATGTACCTATTGCTACTAAAACAAATTTGGAATTTTGTAATGTTTGTAAACTTGGCAAACATCACAAACTTCCATTCTTGAATTCTATACATCACACTTCTGCACCTCTTGAACTTGTGAGCACTGATATTTGGGGACCAGCTCCCATGCGTTCTACACAGGGTTTCAGATTTTATGTCAGCTTCATTGACAATTTTAGCAGATTTTGTTGGATCTATCCTATGTCCACTAAGTCTCAAGTGTCACAGATTTTTCAGGTGTTCCATAAAGAGGTTGAGTGTCAATTTGGTACTAAACTCAAGATTTTACAAAGTGACAATGGAGGAGAATTCAAAGCATTATCACCTTATCTAGCTCAACATGGAATTGTTCAACGATTCACTTGTCCTTACACTTCTCAGCAGAATGGTTCAGTTGAGAGAAAGCATAGGCATATTGTGGAGGTAGGCCTCACTTTTCTTGCTCAAGCACAAATGCCCTTAAGTTTTTAGTGGGAAGCTTTTCACACGGCTGTATATGTGATAAATCGATTGCCTACACCTGTGTTACATCATTCTTCTCCTTATTTTGTTGCATTTCACAGACATCCTAACTATCTTGATCTCAAAGTCTTTGGTACCTCCTGTTTTCCATACTTGAGAAACTACAATAAAACAAGCTTGGTTTTCATTCTTCAAAATGTGTGTTTATTGGCTACTCCAATCAACACAAGGGCTATAACTGTTTACATCCATCTGGGAGAATTTATGTCTCTAGGCATGTGCTATTTAATGAGGTTGAATTTCCATACATATTGCTCTTTCCACGTCCTGCATCACCTCAGCTCTCAAACAGTCCATCTGTTCCTGTTGCAACATTGTCCAAGATATTTGGCAGCACTTCTAAAGTTACACCTCTAGCTTGTTCCAGAGGCAATCTCACAGTACATACACATATTCACTCACCTGCTACTGTCCCAGTTCAATCACTAGCTGCTGTCTCAGTTCCATCACCAGCTGTTGTTCCACATCAACAATCCAAACATACCATGACTACCAGGTCAAAAACTGGTATATTCAAACCAAAAGTGTACACCACAGTTACTCAATCTTCATCAGATCATTTTGTGCCTTCCACAGTCTCTCAAGCCTTAACTAATCCAGCTTGGTACAAAGCCATGCAAGCTGAATTTCAGGCTTTTCAACACAACAAGACCTGGACATTAGTGCCATTTTGTGAAGGAATGAATGTCATTGGCTGCAAATGGATTTTCAGAATTAAGTGTAATGCTGATGGTTCAGTGGAGAGATACAAGGCGCGCTTGGTAGCCAAAGGTTTCCACCAAACACAAGGTATTGATTTCCATGAAACTTTTAGTCCTGTTATAAAGTCTGCAACAATTCGTATTATACTCACGTTGGCAGCCACCTACAATTGGTCTATACAACAAATAGACATCAATAATGCCTTTCTAAATGGTGAACTCAAAGAAGATGTATTCATGCATCAACCTGAAGGTTTCTGTCATCCCAACTCCACTCACTTGGTCTGCAAACTTACTAAGTCATTATATGGTCTGAAGCAGGCTCCACGAGCCTGGTATGACAAGCTTTGTGATGCATTGCTCAAGTGGGGTTTCCACAATTCAAAGGCTGACACATCTCTATTTTACTATCACACTGCTACATCAACCATCCTAGTTCTTGTATATGTTCATGACATATTGGTAACTGGTTCTGATTCCAAGTTAATCACTAAAGTCATCAAAGATCTCAACATCAGTTTTGCTTTGAAAACACTTGGCTCTCTTCACTACTTTCTTGGATTTGAAGTGCATTGCAATCATCATGGGATCAGTTTAACTCAATCCAAATATGCCTCTGACCTTCTCATTAAGACCAAGATGTTTGATTCAAAACCATGTCATACTCCCCTGCCTCCTAGTTGCAAACTGTCCTCCACAGATGGTGCACCCTTTGAGGATCCAACACTTTATCGAAGTACAGTGGGTGCACTCCAATATCTCACTCTCTCTCGACCTGACTTAGCTTTTGCTGTAAATAAATTAAGCCAATTTCTTTCAGCTCCATCTCAGGTTCATGGCAACATGTCAAGCGGGTTCTTAGATACAATAAAGGTACTTTGTAGACAGGTCTCACTTTCACTCCAGCCAAACAGCTCACTTTAGAAGGTTTTGCCGACGCCGACTGGGCTAGTAGCTTGGATGACAGGAAGTCTACTGGTGGACATTGTCTGTATCTTTGTGGGAACCTCATCTGTTGGTCATCCAAGAAGCAAAGAGTTATCGCTCGAAGCAGTACCGAGGCAGAGTACAGGTCTCTTGCATCTGCTGCCACCGATATCATATGGATTCGATCCATTTTTGCTGAACTTCAAATTCCTACACCAGCTACTCCTCTCTTATGGTGTGACAATATCAGTGCCAACTCACTTGCTTACAATCCTGTTTTCCACTCAAGGACAAAACATATTAAAATTGACATCCATTTTATTAGGGATATGATCAAGGCTGGTACTCTTGAGGTTCGTTATGTGCCAACCGTGGCTCAAACTACGGACATTTTCACCAAAACATTACCAATTTCTCGTTTTCTGCTTCTAAATAGCAAACCTGTTTCTGATCGAGATCACTTTCTTTTGAGGGGGAATGCTGATAACAATGATCAATTTTCCAAATTGAAGTTCAAACTCACTGATCTAGATCAGTTAAGTTTGAGGGGGAATGTTAGAATATGATTTTGTATCACCATTCCTAAGCTAATATGCAGAGCAGTAGTGGTGTAAAAGAAAGGCATGCATGCAGATATACTTAGTGTTATCTGCCTTGGTTACGTGTTATTGAAGTAGTGCCTGGAGGTTCAACTCAGCACCACCAGAAGGAAAGGTAGAGTTGATGTAGTTCATCAGAGCTCAATAGCGGGAAGTTACAATTCTGTTAAGAATTGTAACTAACAATCTGATGTGGCAATAGGTTGTTATTGAATCTGTTTTGGTAAGGATTGTAAAAAGCTTTGCAATATAAAAGCTATTGTTTAGCATTGTAATCTGTTAGAAAAATCATTGATGAAATATAAGCTTCCAGAAAATACATTTCTCCTCTTCTCTATTTGCATGTTCTTCATGCATCGTTTATAGCAATTTTATAACCTTAACCTTTTGTGGTATTCAAGGTGCAACACTGCCTCTTGAAAACCTTATTAAAAAAAAACCAATGGAATATGAAAGAAAAAGAGGACAGCGCATATTCTTTACTCTGAAACATAAACTCCCCTTAATAAATTTGCTCCAATATTTTTCAATATTTTTATAATAAAACCTCATTCTGATGTGGATTTTTCAATATTTTTACTAAAATTTTCAGTTGTTACAACCCAATATTATGCACCAACACTTTGAATATCACAATTGGTAGTGCATAATTCTGCAAAATTGTAATTTAAGCGTATTTTTGTATTTTTATATCCCCACATTTTGGAGATCGTGTTTGAAGATCGAGAACTTTAATGAATTGTTCAACTCCTTTTAAATTGGTGCATTTTTTATATATTATTTATACAACATCATATTGTTTTACTATATGTAGAAATGTGAAGACATTTTTCAAGCCCAAACAAAATAAGGCTCAAATGGTTGGTTTAATCCTAGCTGGTGGGTGGTTTGATCCAAATCTATCCACTCATTTGGTAGGTGGCTTGATTTAATTCTAACCACTCATTTGAAGTTACAATTCTGTTAAGAATTGTAACTAACAATCTGATGTGGCAATAGGTTGTTATTGAATCTGTTTTGGTAAGGATTGTAAAAAGCTTTGCAATATAAAAGCTATTGTTTAGCATTGTAATCTGTTAGAAAAATCATTGATGAAATATAAGCTTCCAGAAAATACATTTCTCCTCTTCTCTATTTGCATGTTCTTCATGCATCGTTTATAGCAATTTTATAACCTTAACCTTTTGTGGTATTCAAGGTGCAACACTGCCTCTTGAAAACCTTATTAAAAAAAAACCAATGGAATATGAAAGAAAAAGAGGACAGCGCATATTCTTTACTCTGAAACATAAACTCCCCTTAATAAATTTGCTCCAATATTTTTCAATATTTTTATAATAAAACCTCATTCTGATGTGGATTTTTCAATATTTTTACTAAAATTTTCAGTTGTTACAACCCAATATTATGCACCAACACTTTGAATATCACAATTGGTAGTGCATAATTCTGCAAAATTGTAATTTAAGCGTATTTTTGTATTTTTATATCCCCACATTTTGGAGATCGTGTTTGAAGATCGAGAACTTTAATGAATTGTTCAACTCCTTTTAAATTGGTGCATTTTTTATATATTATTTATACAACATCATATTGTTTTACTATATGTAGAAATGTGAAGACATTTTTCAAGCCCAAACAAAATAAGGCTCAAATGGTTGGTTTAATCCTAGCTGGTGGGTGGTTTGATCCAAATCTATCCACTCATTTGGTAGGTGGCTTGATTTAATTCTAACCACTCATTTGAAGTTACAATTCTGTTAAGAATTGTAACTAACAATCTGATGTGGCAATAGGTTGTTATTGAATCTGTTTTGGTAAGGATTGTAAAAAGCTTTGCAATATAAAAGCTATTGTTTAGCATTGTAATCTGTTAGAAAAATCATTGATGAAATATAAGCTTCCAGAAAATACATTTCTCCTCTTCTCTATTTGCATGTTCTTCATGCATCGTTTATAGCAATTTTATAACCTTAACCTTTTGTGGTATTCAAGGTGCAACACTGCCTCTTGAAAACCTTATTAAAAAAAAACCAATGGAATATGAAAGAAAAAGAGGACAGCGCATATTCTTTACTCTGAAACATAAACTCCCCTTAATAAATTTGCTCCAATATTTTTCAATATTTTTATAATAAAACCTCATTCTGATGTGGATTTTTCAATATTTTTACTAAAATTTTCAGTTGTTACAACCCAATATTATGCACCAACACTTTGAATATCACAATTGGTAGTGCATAATTCTGCAAAATTGTAATTTAAGCGTATTTTTGTATTTTTATATCCCCACATTTTGGAGATCGTGTTTGAAGATCGAGAACTTTAATGAATTGTTCAACTCCTTTTAAATTGGTGCATTTTTTATATATTATTTATACAACATCATATTGTTTTACTATATGTAGAAATGTGAAGACATTTTTCAAGCCCAAACAAAATAAGGCTCAAATGGTTGGTTTAATCCTAGCTGGTGGGTGGTTTGATCCAAATCTATCCACTCATTTGGTAGGTGGCTTGATTTAATTCTAACCACTCATTTGGTAGGAGGGTAGGTGGGTAGGTGGTAGAAAATAATAAATGTGAGTCATGCTTATTTACAAAATTGTCATTCTCCTCAACTATAAATAGGTTAGAGTTTTTCACTCCAAAACTATTCAAATCAAGTGTCTTCTCTTCTTCCTTAAGTTTGTTATTTCCTTTTGTGAGGTTGTTCTCTCCTAATATTATTAGAGAGAGGTTGTAATTATTTTGGCCTAATAAAGTTCTTCTATTTTTGTCTGTAGGTGTTTCCCTTAAATTAGTTGGGAGTTTTACCTCGTAAATAGTATGTGCCCAATTCTTCTCTACTTTTCTTAAATCTCTACTTTAGTTGCGGTATATTGCTTCCACATACAATTTCCTAACATTATAGAAACCCTAATAAATTGCAATCATATTTGATACTGCAAGACCTCAAGTTCTTCATTATTTTCTTTAAAATGAAAGGGGAATATACTTCACTTTAAGCTATCTATATAGGCTGTTCATTTAAGTTTTTTTTAAAGCTGTTTCCACTTTTCAATTTTGTAAAATACCAAGAACTAGTTCGTTAACTATTATTGAAGTACGGTAAAGTTCCTGTTATGCTTTCGATAGACAAAATTAGGGGTGGATACGGTTCGATTCCGTTCGATTTTGGGCAAAACCAAACCAAACCAAAAAATTGTCGGTTTTTAAAAATTGAACCGATTTAATTGTACTCGGTTCAATTCATTTCGGTTTTGGGCCTATTGGGCATAATGAGTTATTTTACATATATTTGAATTTAATAGGTTCTAAATGGTAATTTTGGGTCCATACTTGTTGATTTTACCCTTTGGACTTCTGATTTTCATCCAAAAAATCCAAAATCAAATATAATAAATAAAAAATTGTGTAATTAAAATATAACACTTTATATAAACGGTTTTAACGAGTCAAACTGGTTTTGAAAACTCAAAATTGGTTGAATCGAAATCAATTTGCTTTTCAAATTTAAAACTGGTTTGAAATTAATTATGTGGGTGAACCGAACCGAACCGAACTGAACTAAACTTTCCGGTTAAATTCCAAACCGATTCGGTTCAGTTCTAGTTTTGATGCCCACCCCTAGACAAAATACTAGAAATTTTCAGTATTTTTGTTTTCCTCCCTCTTTCTTTTCCAACATTCCATGTTTTATTAAATTATATATATCATTATTTTAATTATATTAAAGTTTTAGAATTGATTCAAATTATTAAATAATAGTAATATATAATTAAATTATCAACGACTAATAACAATTACTTAATTAATTTATTCAATTAAACTGGTATTATTTTTTACAATTTTCTTTTCATGAGAAGATGCCAAATAAAAAAAAAAAAATAATTCTCTCTCTCTCTCTCTCTCTCTCTCTCTCTATATATATATATATATATATATATCACCTTAATATTGTGTATCAGAACAATTTCCATTGTTTTTATTTCAGAACATTATTTCCAACAATGCTACCAGATTAATTTTTGAATCCTTAAAACATAAAATTCAATTTATTGTTTTCCATTAAAAATTGCAAAACAGAAACTGAAAATAAAAACAGCACCCCTAATAACCACCAAAGTATTCAATGGATGCGTTTTATCAATGTAAAAGCTCTTCAGAACTTTTTCTTGAATATATGACAATTCATATATTATTATACTAATTGGAAAATACTCAACCCATCGGTTGAGACTAAATATTATTTTTCAAGTTTCATATGCGAAAACTATTCTTTTGATAAAAATAATTTGTAAACTCAACAAGAGTTTTAATAAACTTTACACAATCAAACATATAATTGATTTCAAATTTGACAATTTCTATGTTAGAGAACCCACATGTGAAGCTAATAAAAGATAGGATGAATCCCACGTTGAAAAAAAATATAAAGTAATAGAAGGGTATATATATCAAGTGGTGCCATAACCCAATAGGTTAGTCTTTTGAGTCATAAGGTTATCCACAATATATATTACTACTAAGTGTGCAAACTTAACATCTTTAATAAAATATTCACCAATGTGAATGTACTACATGCATTTGAATATTTAATTTAATCTATGTAAAACTTAATATAACTTTGTATTATTTACTTCAGACATTTTTAAATCGTTGAAGGATTTAATAATCAAACTTAATTGCGTTGATTTTTAAAGAATAAAAGGTAATTGGTTGAATTCTCTAAGATTAAAATGTGAATCTTAGAGTTTATGACTAGAATTTACAAGAAACAAATAACACTCAACCTACCTGAGGTTTGTTGAAATACATGACTCGAAATCAAAGTTTGTAAAAACTCACACTGAACTAAAGTAGGATTGACCGCTGAAAAAAAAAAAAAGTAGAAGAAGAAGTGAGAGATATTCATGGTGGATCCACCATAGATCCATCATGGATCACGAAGTAAGGGAGCTTCGAGTCTACCTTTTTAACGGTAAAACTTAACGCCAAAGGAGTTTAATGTAAATTCTATAAATTTTAATTCCGAGTGTAAGTCAACAAACTTTAAGCAAATTTAGTATTATTTATTCATGTACAAGGCATAAGTTAAAGGGATATACAAATCTCCTATAGCTAAATTACAAGTATCAAGCCTTTAATTATCCTATTATATACACTCTGAAAAATAAAAGAATTATGTGTTGGTTAAGAAACCAATGATGTGGGCGTTGATCATCCACAGCTCATGGAGATAATTAATTTGTCATGCTTTGAAGTTTGAGGTTGTCTATTAGATCTCTCCTGACAAGAGATCCATTTTTTTCTTAATCTTAATGAGACCTTGATCCGCTCCAAACCAGACCCTCCTCCCAAAAGGTTTGATTTTATCGGCAGGTCGAGAATTGATGGAGAGATGATGACCAATACCTTAAACTTCACTTCTTGTACACCACAAAGTTAATTTGCATAAAATATAAAAACCCTAGAAATTAACATCTTAATTGATTCTGTGTAATTATTATTAACTAGGCACGCCCTGCACTTTTGAGGATGGAGGCAGTCTTGGTGATCTCTCTCACAGGTTTGTCTGTGTACCTGACCATATTGTACACCCAAGCACCGCATATAGCCCCGAGAATTGGTGCAACCATGTATATCCATATGCCCTTATATTGGTTTGACACTATTGCCGGCCCCAGGCTTCTTGCTGGGTTCATTGATGCCCCTGAAATTGGTCTGCACAAGTAGAAAATAACATCATTAATATACAATTTGTTTGATTTTGAAGTGTTTATAAGATAAATACGAAGGAACCCTTATCAAGTGAGAATATCTGCAATATAACATCTGTATTTTAGTCAAACCCGGCAAACATGACATTATAATCTACTATGGATTAGAAGTGATTAAGTACATACCCGGCAAACATGACATTAAGTAACACGGTGGAGCCAACGGTAATCCCGGCGAGCTCACCAGTCTGGATATATAACAACAACGGAAAAAACATGAGAACATATCCCTAATCAGATGTGAAAAGCCAACATATTTAGTAAGTTAATCTGCTCTAATTAAATTATATTCTGGAATGATAATTTTATCTTAAGTAAAACCGGAGGCAAAAAGATGGGTACTGACAGCTCTGTTGTCAGTGCCGACACCGGATATGATAAACATGAGGTAGAATGTGATGATGAACTCAATCACGAATGATTGAGTATATGACCCAGCTGGGAGTGTTCCTGTAAAATGATCTTGTTTTCCATCGAATAGCAATCTCAGTGTTCCTGCTGCGAGTGTTGATCCAAGAACTTGAGCTACTACATAAGCTGGGACCTGCCACATATATAGACACAAATACATTATAAAAAAGGAATGTTTAATTGACGTTTGGTTACAAAATTCATTGAAAAAAATTCATAGTAAAATGTAACTGTCAATGGTGTTTTTTTGATAATTCCATTCATTACGGCCAAAACAGTATTAAAGAGGACAGCGCAGTTTTTAAACAATATCATAAATTGTCGGGCTTACTTGTTTCCATGGAAATCTTTTGCAGGTTGCAAAAGCAATGGTGACAGAAGGGTTGAAATGGGCACCAGAGATATGGCCAACAGAATAAACGAGGACCATCACAGCCAGCCCCCACACTATTGAGATCCCTGGAAGCGTCACCACTTTTTCGTAATCATCAGAATTCACTACCACCGACGCACAACCCGCAAATATCAAGAAATATGTACCCAAAACCTCAGCAATTATCTGCACATCAAAATATAATTGATGTTGAAGATGGTGACCAAACGAAACCGGTCAATGGGTTTTTGAAAACAAGGAATAATAATTAATTGAGTTAGAAATTCAAAGCTGGAGAGTTGTTGTTACCTTTTGCGTGAAAGGCACAGAGAAGCCGAAGTCTTGCTTGGGTGTGGAGGACGAACATGGAGGATTTTGAATGGCTTCATCTTTCACAGGCAGAGTAACTCCATGGCTTCCATTGCTTGAAATCCCTGCCATCTATTGCATAGTACAATTGCAATCACCAATTGTAATTTTGAATTTTATAGGTATTTAATCTTGAATTTTATTTAATTCTTAATAAATTTTAATATATTTATTTTACTATTTAATCTTTTTAAAGTATTTTTAATTTTTTTTAAAATATTTTTAAAATAAGTTAAAGAATAAAAATATCATTTTAATTTAACAATTTAATATAAAGGATAGAATAGTTAATATATGTTTTCTATCATAAATACAATTACTAAATATGATATTACTTATTTTTTTTTAAATATATATATATATAATATTACTTACTAAGACAAAGAAACTCTCTTTTCAAAAAAAAAAAAAAACAAAGAAAGCATACCTTGTTGGATTCAAATTGATCTGAAAAAAGATTTTTAACTATCAAACCGTTTCTCAAACTCTGCTGCCAATGAATGGAAACTTAGAAAATAATCTGAGAAGCAAATGCATTTTATAAGCAGGTAATTACGTTGTTTGCTAAAAATACAATTACTAAATATGATATTACTTACTGTTAATCTGCTGTATACATATACTATATATCTGTTAATTATGATTGTTACATAAACTAAATGCTGAGAATGAGGTTATCTGACATATTCACAGTTTTATTTATTAGATATTATCCAATTCTGAGTTGTAAAATAATTTATATTGCTACTGCCATTTATTAGCTACCCACTTATAGTATTAACAATTATGTATAGTTTTTATTTTATATACAAAACTTTGGTTTAACTTTAATTTTATTAAAGAAAGGAAAAAATTTCAATGAGAGGGGAAAATAATGTAAAGTATTATTTAAAATTTATTTTTTATCCCATTATTATCACTTTTTAACAAATTTAGAGCATGTGATACCTTTGTATAATTGAAGTAGTTTTCCATTTTGAAAGCATTTTTTTTTTTTTCCTTTGAATGATTTTGAAAAGGTTAGTTATAATTAACAGTAAAAAAATAACATCCACTTCGAGATTAAAGCAAAATATAGGATAAGTATAGATCATGACATTGTTGTTTAAGATTATATTGTAATCAACAAACTCAATTTTCCTGTAGTTAAAAATCAGTTTGATTTGTTTTAACTAAACACACAATCATCAAATAGTATGTCGAGTAAAACAATTTTTTCTTTGTTGTAGTTTTCTTAATGTTTTTTTTTCTAAAACGGAGTATAAAATAGGTTAAAAAAACTTGACTTTTATTTAAAATTAAAACAAGTTTATAAATTTTAAAACATTTCTTCCAAAAATATTCTCTCATAATTACACAAATTACAATAATATAATAATTTTTAAGAAAATTCAGGGGAATTTTTTTTTCTTTTTTGAAAAGAAAAGACTTTTGTAAAACTGAACCAAAACAAATCTACTACTCTGAACAATCCCCCAGAACTAGATCTCCACAGGAAGAGGACAATTTTCAAGCCAAATTCTCTCTTCAAGAAGAGGGAGGGCAAATTTACCACTACAATGAGCAACCCTCATTATATTGACAAGGATGTCAAGGAACAAAACCAATAGAAGAAGAGGGATGCTCAACTAAACAATTAAGAATATCCAATATAACAACCCTGACTTGGATTGTAAGCTAGAGTATTGGCACTAACATTGTCACGCCACAAGAGAGTGGAGATGGAAGAGGAATTTGCAGTTCTTTGAACAAGGAATGCAGCCACATTATTTCATAAGTGAGATTGGTCATAGATATGTATTCTGCCTCTACACTAGACCTTACAACAATTGATTGTTTCCTTGAGCTCTATGATATCAAATTACCACAAAGAAAAACAAAACTTCCACTTGTAGATTTTCGATCATCAATGTTGCTTGCACAGTCAGCATTAGTGTATGTTTCAAGAGACAATTTGATATATTGTTTGAACCACAAATCTTTATGAAGAGTTCCTCTTAAGTATCTTAGTACACATTTATAAGCTAGCCAGTGGGGCTGCTTTGGGGCCACCAAGAATTGGCTTAACTTGTTACAATATAGGAGAGTTCAGGTCTAGAGTAGGTTAAATATTGAAGCACATCTATGGTGCTTCTATAAATTATTGGGTCAGAGAAAGGCTCTCCACTATGTAGAGTAAGCTTAGTACCAGCTGAGGTAGGTGATTCACAAGGCTTTGAATCAAACATATTTGTTTTTTTGAGGAGATCAATAGCATACTTGGATTGAGTGAGATATAACCCAGTTTGATCTCTATATGCTTCAAAGCCAAGAAAATAATTCACTGAGCCTAGAGTTTTGAGAGCAAAGCTGATGTGCAGCTGATCTATGACCTTGTGAATAAGAGGGGAATTGGTGCCAGTAATCAATATATCATTTACATATACAAGAAGGAATAGATTATCATTACCTTAATGTTTGAGAAATAATGAAACATCAGAAGCTGAATTGGTGAATCCCCAAGAAAGCAGTGTTATTTTGAGTTTATGGAACCATGATCATGGGGCTTGTTTCAAGCTATACAAGGCTTTAGTAAGTCTGTACACATGCTGAGGAAATTCAAGATTGATGAATCCTTCTGTTGTTGCATGAAGACTTGTTCATGTAAATCGTCATTGAAAAAAGCATTGTTAATGTCAACTTATTACACATCCCATCCATAGAACATTGCAAGGCTAAAAATAGCTCGAATTGTGGAGGCTTTAACTACTATGCTGAAGGTATCAAATTCGTTCAATCCAGCAGTTTGATGGAAGCTTTTATCTACCAGACTTACTTCGTAAACACCCGTTTACAACCTACCACATTCGTAGTGCTAGAGAAAGGCACGAGCTCCCAAGTATGGTTTGCTTTCAATGCCTAATATTCATCTTTCATGGCTACAAGTCACTTAGGTTCCACCCTCTTCAATCTTGTTATCATGGGATGTGTTGAACTTGGATTCTGCACCTTTGTATTAGCTGGCATAAAGACAAGCTGATCATTCTATTGAGACTGCTGTTGAGCTGAGATATCAGGTGCTGAAGATGGTTGTTGAAGATCAACCACAAGATTGGATGATTGATTCTTGTTCAAACTTTTTGGCAGAATGTTTAGCATTATGGACAATGGTGCTATTCTGGCTGAGTTGCAATAGGTAATGGTTGAGAATGAAATAGAGTTTGATAAGAAACTCCAATTCATTAAATATCACATTCCTTGAAATGAATACCTTGCCCGAAGAGTGAAAACATATGTACCCCTTTTAAGCCAAACTGTATCCAATAAACACACATTTGCTTAAGTGAAAATCAAGCTTGTGCTTTGAGTAGTTTCTAAGATATGGAAAACATGAGCATCCAAAGGTTTTAAAGAAACTGTAATTTGGTTTCTTATGGAATAGCATTTCTAAGGGTGAAGATAATTGCAACAGTTTTGTTGCAAGATTATTGATTAAAAAAGCTGTTGTTGAGAAACTCTTAAACCAAAATTGCATAGGAAGACCTCCATGCGCTAACATTGTCAATCAAGTTTCCACATGATGTCTATGTTTCCTTTCTGGAACACCATTCTGTTGGTGTGTATTAGGGCAAGAGAACCTCATCTTGACACCTTTGTTTGTCAAAAATGGAATGAAGGATTGGTACTTTCCTCCCACATATAATTGAAAGCATTTTATCTTCTTATGGAGCTGTAACTCAACATGTTTTTGGAAGGCAATAAAGGTTGCAAGAGCATTTGATTTCAACTTGAAAGGATACAATCAAGTAAACCTTGTACAGGCATCAATGAACACAATGTAATATCTCTAAGCCTTAAGATGAACTCAGACCAAAAATCAATTTTTTTTGTCAAAGTCAACGGTCAACGGCCAAACTAACCTAGTCAACAGTCAACATCTTTGACAGCTCGGTCAACTCGGCCGGGCTCACTTCCAACTCTGACTCGGCTTGGATTCGGTGAGTTAACTCACTCTCTGTCAGCAAACTTTCGGCAGCCCGTGGCGACTCGTTTGAACTCCGATCTGGGCGATTTCTACGGCGTCAGCTTCGCCTTATCGAGAACTTCGATTTTGATATGCTATAGTGCACACCTTCCAACTCAGCTCTGATACCACTTTGTTGGAAATGAAACACTCAAACAGCTTCTATTTAAAGTCAAAACAAATATTACAAGAATTCTCTCACGCAAGAACTAACTCAGTCTTTGCTTCTTCTTTACTCACTTAGAAGTTTTGCTTCTTCTTGATACCTAAACCAAAATGTTGAAAGGTATTTAGACTAATTACAAATCATTTTAGACCACACAAATAAGCTAATCCAAAATTATAATAACCATATACCTCATCTTTCTACATCCTTCCAATTGACCACATGATTTTTTATACCTAATTACCAAACCCTAGAAAATTCTAGATAGAGGGCTTGGACCTTATTTATGGACTTGGACTCTAATTTATTTGGGTTTTGGTTTGGGCTCCCATAATGGTTCAGGCCTTCAAATAGTTTGGGTTCTCCTTAATGTTTGGCTATAAAACAAGTTTAATTTTCAACACCATGTTTTATTAAATTATATAAAATTTTTAGAAGTGATTCAAATTATAAAAAATGTTGATACATAATTAAATTATCAACGACTAATAACAATTACTTAATTAATTTAATGAATAAAATTGGTGTTATTTTTTACAATTTTTTTTCATGAGAAGATGCCAAATAATAAAAAGAAAATCAATATATATATATATATATTTTTATTTCACCTTAATATTGTGTATTAGAAAATTTTTTTGTTTTTGTTTTCAGAACATTATTTTCAGCAATGCTGCCAGATTAGTTTTTGAATTCTTAAAACATAAAAGTTCAATTGATTAAATAAGCTGTTGTTGAGAAACTCTTAAACCAAAATTGCATAGGAAGACCTCCATGTGCTAACATTGTCAATCAAGTTTCCACATAATGTCTATGTTTCCTTTCTGAAACACCATTCTGTTGGTGTGTATTAGGGCAAGAGAACCTCATATTGACACCTTTGTTTGTCAAAAATGGAATGAAGGATTGGTACTCTCCTCCCACATCTAATTGAAAGCATTTTATCTTCTTATGGAACTGCAACTCAACATGTTTTTGGAAGGCAACAAAGGTTGCAAGAGCATCTGATTTCAACTTGAAAGGATACAACCAAGTAAACCTTGTACAGGCATCAATGAACACAATGTAATATCTATAAGCCTTAAGATGAACTCAGACCAAAAATCAATTTTTTTGGTCAAAGTCAACGGTCAACGGCCAAACTAACCTGGTCAACAGTCAACGTCTTTGACAGCTCGATCAACGGCTTGGCTGCTCGGTCAATAGGCTTGACGGCTCGGTCAACTCGGCTGGGCTCACTTCCAACTCGGCTGACTCGGTTTGGACTCGGTGAGTTAACTCACTCTCTGGTAGCAAACTTCCGGCAGCCCGTGGCAACTCGTTTGAACTCCGATCTAGGCGATTTCTACGGCGTCAGCATCGCCTTATCGAGAACTTCGATTTTGATATGCTATAGTGCACACCTTCCAACTCGGCTCTAATACCACTTTGTTGGAAATGAAACACTCAAACAGCTTCTATTTAAACTCAAAACAAATATTATAAGACTTCTCTCACGCAAGAACTAACTCACTCTTTGCTTCTTCTTCACTCACTTAGAAGTTTTGCTTCTTCTTGATACCTAAACCAAAATGTTGAAGGGTATTTATACTAGTTACAAATTATTTTAGACCACACAAATAAACTAATCCAAAATTATAATAACCATACACCTCATCTTTCTACATCCTTCCAATTGACCACATGATTTTTTATACCTAATTACCAAACCCTAGAAAATTCTAGATAGAGGGCTTGGACCTTATTTATGGACTCGGACTCTAATTTATTTGGGTTTTGGTTTGGGCTCCCATAATGGTTCAGGCCTTCAAATAGTTTGGGTTCTCCTTAATGTTTGGCTATAAAACAAGTTTAATTTTCAGCACCATGTTTTATTAAATTATATATATCATTTTAATTATATAAAAAGTTTAGAAGTGATTCAAATTATAAAAAATGTTAATATATAATTAAATTATCAACGACTAATAACAATTACTTAATTAATTTAATGAATAAAATTGGTGTTATTTTTTACAATTTTTTTTTCATGAGAAGATGCCAAATAATAAAAAAAAATTCAATATATATATTTATTTATTTATTTATTTCACCTTAATATTGTGTATCAGAAATTTTTTTTGTTTTTGTTTTCAGAACATTATTTTCAGCAATGCTGCCAGATTAGTTTTTGAATTCTTAAAACATAAAAGTTCAACTTATTGTTTCCATTAAAAATTGAAAATAAAAACACTACTGAACGCACCCCTAATAACCACCAAAGTATTCAATGGATGAGTTTTATCAATGTATTATTGGAAAATACCACATTATTTTTCTTATATATTATTGGAAAATACTCAACCCATAGATTAAGACTAAATATTATTTTTCAAGTTTCATATTAGAACACTATTCTTTTGATAAGAATAATTTGTAAACTCAACAAGAGTTTTAATAAACTTTACACAATTAACATATAATTTATTTTAAATTTGACAATTTCTTTAATAAAATATTCACCAATGTGAATATACTACATGCATTTGAATATTTAATTTAATCCATGGAAAACTTCATATAACTTTGTACTATTTATTTTAGACATTTTTAAATCGTTGAAGGATTTCATATTCAAACTTAATTGTATTGATCTTAAAAGAATAAAAGATAATTGGCAGAATTCTCTAAGCTCAAAATGTGAGTCTTAGAGTTTATGAACTAGAATTTACAAGGAACAAATTACATTTATCTAACTTGAGGTTTGTTGAATTACACTCAGAATTAAAGTTTGCAAAAACTCACGCTGAACTCCACTGGTATTAAATTTGACCGTTAAAAAGTAGGATTGACCATTAAAAAAAATGAAAAGTAAAAGAAGAAGTAAGAAATCCATGGTGCATCCACCATAGATATATCCCCACCACGGATCACGAAGTAGGAGAGGTTCGATTCTACTTTTTAACGGTAAAACTTAACGCCAGATGAATTCAGTGTAAATTTCTACGAGTTTTGATTCCAGGTGTGATTTAATAAACTTCAGGTAAGTTCAGTGTTGTTTGTTCATTTACAAGACATAAGTTAAGGGATATAAAATCCAAATCTACTATAGCTAAATTACAAGTATCAAGCCTTTAATCATCCTATCATATACACACTGAAGAATAAAAGAATTACGTATTGGTTAAGAAACCAATTAATGATGTGGACGTTGATTATCCACAGCTCATGGAGATAATTAATTGTCATGCTTTGAGGTTGCCTATTAGATCTCTCCTGACAAGAGAACCATTTTTCTTAATCTTAATGAGACCTTGATCCTCTTCAAACCAGACCCTCCTCCCAAAAGATTTGATTTTATCGTCAGGCCGAGAATTGATGGAGAGATGATGGCCAATACTTTAAACTTCACTTGTTGTACACCACAATCATCCCCGAGTTAATTTACATAAAATATAAATACCCTCATTTTCTAAATTAACATCTAATTGATTATGTATAATTATTATTAATTAGGCACGCCCTGCACTTTTGAGGAAGGAGGCAGACTTTGTTATCTCTCTCAAAGGTTTGTCTGTGTACCTGACCATATTGTATACCCAAGCACGCATATAGCCCCAAGAATTGGTGCAACGATGTATCCATATGCCCTTATATGGTTTGACACTATTGCTGGCCCTAGGCTTCTTGCTGGGTTCATTGATGCCCCTGAAATTGGTCTGTGCAAGTAGAAAATAACATCATTAATATACAATTTGTTTGATTTTGAAGTGTTTATAAGATAATACAAAAGAGTGCTTATCAATTGCGATATTCGCAATATAACATCTGTATTTTAGTCAAACATGATATAAGTAATATGATATTATTATCCATTATCGATTAGAAGTGATTAAGTACATACCCGGCAAACATGACATTAAGTAACACGGTGGAACCAACGGTAATCCCGGCGAGCTCACCAGTCTGAATATAAAACAACAACTTGGAAATAAAACACTCAAAAAACTTTTATTAAACTCAAAACAAATATTACAAGAACACACTCACTCAAGAACTCACTCACTCTTTACTTCTTCTTCACTCACTTAGAAGGTTTGCTTCTTCTTGATGCCTAAACCAAAATGGGGAGGGGGTATTTATACTACTTACAAATCATTTTAGACCACACAAATAAACTAATCCAAAATTATAATAACCATACACCTCATCATTCTACATCCTTCTACACCCTTCCAATTGACCACATGATTTTTATGCCTAATTACCAAACCCTAGAGAATTCTAGATAAAGGGATTGGACCTTATTTTTGGACTTGGACTCTAATTTATTTGGGCTTGGGTTTGGGCTCCCATAATAGTTCAGGCCTTCAAATGATTTGGGCCTAAAACAAGTTTATACTTCAACACCCCCCTTTAAACTTGTTTTACCATGCCAAGCAAACTTCTTAATCTCGAAAAATCTTCAAACCTGAGTGGCTTGGTGAAAATATCTGCAATTTGATCTTTGGACTTCACGTACTCCATTTGCACATCCCTTTTTGCTATGCACTCCCTTATGTAGTGGTAACGAGTATCAATATGCTTGCTTCGATCATGGAACACTGGATTCTTTGCTAAGACAATGGCTGACTTGTTGTCGACACAAATCTCAGTTGGCTCTTTTTGTGGCAAACCCAATTCTTTCAGCAAATTTCTGAGCCATATTACATGACAGACGCTTGAAGTAGCAGCTACATATTCAGCTTCACAAGTAGATAAGGTGACAATCGGTTGCTTCTTTGACATCCATGTGAAAGCTGTGTTTCCCATGAAGAACACGAACCCAGTGGTGCTCTTCCTGTCATCTATGTCTCCACCCCAATCGCTATCGCTATATCCCACAAGCTTGTAATCATTAGAAATTGAATAAAGCAAGCCAAAATCAATTGTACCTTTAATGTAACGGAGAATTCTCTTAGCGGCTTTGAAATGGGTGGTTGTTGGATTCTCCATGTATCGACTCACAAGTCCAACAGCATAAAGAATATCTGGCCTTGTGCACGTCAAATAGCGTAAGCTTCCAACTAAACTCTTGAAGAATGTTGGATCTATGCTTTCACCTTCACCATGCTTCGATAGTTTGATTCTGCATTCTGCTGGAGTGTTTATCGGCTTACAATCATTCATCTTGAACTTCTTGAGTATCTCCTTTACATAATTTTCTTGGGAGATAAAGATGCCTTCTTCCTTTTGCTTGACTTCAATACCAAGATAGTACGCCATTAATCCGATGTCAGTCATCTCAAATTCCTTAGCCATTGCTTTCTTGAACTCTTCAATCAGGCTTAGGTTATTGCCCGTGAAAATCAAATCATCCACGTACAAGCATACTACCAGAATATCCCCATTCATGATCTTGATGTATAGGGCATGCTCGTAGGGACATTTGGTGAAGCCATTTTGTTGGAAATACTTGTCAATTCTGCTATTCCATGCCCTTGGTGCTTGCTTTAACCCATATAAAGCTCTTCTCAGCTTCAGAACTTTGTCTTCTTGGCCTTTGACTTCATAACCCGGTGGTTGCTGTATGTAGACTTCTTCTTCAAGAACTCCATTTAGGAAAGCAGACTTTACATCCATCTGATGTATCTTCCACTTGTTTTGCGCTGCCATAGAAATGATTGGTCTTATAGTTTCTAATCTAGCAACTGGAGCAAATACCTCATCATAGTCTATTCCAGCTCTTTGACTGTAGCCCTTCGCAACTAGCCTTGCCTTGTGTCTTTCAATCTCTCCCTTAGAATTTCGCTTTGTTTTGTACACTCATTTGACTCCAATTGCCTTGTGTCCTTTTGGAAGTGGAACAAGTTCCCAAGTGTTGTTCTTCTCAATGGCCTTAATTTCCTCATCCATCGCATCTCTCCACTTCTTTTCTTGAGCAGCTTCTTCAAAACCCACTGGTTCACAATCAGCAAAGAGGCAAAAAAGAGTAAGATTATTAGATCTCTCAGTTACCTCGTATAAATCTTGAAGACCTCTTGTTCGCTCCATTGCTCTTTCTTGTAAAAATGATGGTGGTGAATTTTCATTATTTGTTGAAGCTGGTGATGCTGGTGGTGTAGTGGGTTCTTGTTGAGGTTCTTCTAGTTGCTCCACTGGCATCTGCTCTGTTTCTTTAAATTGTGGAGTGAAGTTGAAGTTGTCCACATGCGATCTAAAATCCTATTCTCCTTCTTCATCAAATATCACATCTCGGCTGATCACAAACTTTTTGTTATTTGGATTGTATAGCTTGTAACCTTTCGAATAAGCGGGATAGCCGATGAAGATGAAACTCTCACTTCTATCGTCAAGCTTCGTTCTTCTCTCATCTGGTACATGAACATGTGCTATGCTTCCAAAAACTCTTAGGTGGGAGATGCCGGGCTTTCTACCATTCCATGCTTCTTGAGGTGTCTTTCCCCACACACTTCTTGTTGGAGAACGATTGGACAAATACACTGCACATGCCACTGCTTCCGCCCAAAACTCCTTGGGCAATCTCTTGCTTTTGAGCATGCTTCGCGCCAAATCCAGGATTGTTCTATTCTTCCTTTCTGCAACTCCATTTTGTTGGGGGGATCTGGGAACAGTTAGAGGACGTCTAATTCCATTATCTTCACAAAACTCCAGGAATTCCTTGGATGTGAATTCTCCTCCTCTATCGGATCTCAGTGCCTTGATCTTATGGCCACTCTCTTTTTCCACGGCAGCTTTGAACTTCTTGAATACTCCAAAGACTTCTGATTTCTGCTTCAAGAAATAAACCCATGTTTTTCTTGAAAAATCATCAATGAAGAGAAGGAAATAATTACTGTTACCGAGAGAGCTTGGCTTGATCGGACCACACACATCGGTATGGACTAGCTCGAGTGGCTTCTTGGCTCTTGAGTCTGACTCTTTTGGAAAGCTATTTCTAAATTGCTTCCCGAGTAAACATCCTTCACAAAGTTGGTCAGGATGATTAATGCATGGTAGTCCTCTCACCATTTTCTTCTTAGATAGTAGCTCCAAGCTTCCAAAATTGAGATGCCCAAATCGAAGGTGCCATAACCAAGATGCATCTTTGTAGCAGGCTTTCAGACACTTTGCAACATCGTTTTGAATGTTCAAAGAAAATAATCTATTCTTTGACATTTTTACTATGGCTATTAGATTCCCTTTGCCATCTGTTATAGAAAGACTACGATTCTTCATATGAATATCATAGCCTTTTTCTAAGAGTTGACCCATACTCAGAATGTTGCATGTCATGTTGGGCACATAGTAGACATTAGAGATTAATTGATGACTACCATTTTTAGTGCGGATAAGGATGTTACCTTTTCCTTTCACTGATATTTTTGAATCATCTCCAAATGAGACATTGCCAGCCACTGATTCATCTAGCTCTACGAACATACTTCTTCTTCCACACATGTGGTTGCTTGCACCAGTGTCGAGGTACCAAGCATTTTCTTGGTCTCCATCATTGTCTCTACAAGTTAGTAGCATTGTCTCCTTCTCTTCGGTTTTTACTTCCATATAATTGGACCTTTCGTCAACCTTACTGCTGGGAGCTCTACATTCCGAAGCATAATGCCCAAATTTCTGACAATTATAACATTGAACTTGAGATTTATCGTACCTCGAGTTTGAATTGCCTCTCCCACGGCCTCTTGTTGAGCTTTCTCTTTTCTCGTAGTTGTTGAGGTTGCTGCTGTTGGAATTCCAACCTCGTCCATGGCCACGGCCTCTACCTCGTCCTCGTCCTCGGCCTCTACCTCGACCACGCTGGCTTCTCTCGTGGCCTTGACTTTCTTCCTTCTCCTTCAGTTGCATCTTGAGGAGTTGCTCGTTAATCCCTTGCTTCCTCTTATGTTTTTCTTCATATGCTTGCAATGATCCTTGGAGTTGCTCGATCGTCATTTCTTCCAAGTCTTTAGTTTCTTCTATCGTCACGACAATGTGCTCAAATTTTGGATCCAATGAACGGAGTATCTTCTCTATTATTCTCACATCTTCTAACTTTTCACCATTTCTTTTCAATTGGTTAGAAACAGCTGCTACTCTTGAGAAATAATCTAAAATAGATTCAGATGCTTTCATGTGTAAGGATTCGAATTCACCTCTTAATGTTTGGAGACAGACCTTCTTTATCTTTTCGACTCCTTTGTAAGAGATTTGTAATTTCTCCCACGCTTGCTTAGCGGAGCTTGCACTCGAAATCTTCTCAAAACCATCATCATCTAAGGCTTGATAGATGAGATAGATAGCCTTCTTGTCTCTCTTCCTTGAGTCTTTTAAACTATCCTTTTGAGTTTGGGATAGAGTTGACTCATCTTCTGGTTCGGTGTAGCCTTTCTCTACGACCTCCCAGACATCGTGTGCTCCAAGGAGAGCCTTCATCTTGATACTCCAATTATCATAGTTTTCGTTCTTGAGTGTTGGAACTTGAAACGACGCCATACCATTAGCCATAACCCTTAATATATTGAGAATTTCGAAATTCTGACTACACGGATGAACTCAGAACGTCGAATAACCTTAAGATGAACTCAGACAAAAAAATCGATTTATGGTCAAAGTCAAAGTCAACGGTCAACCTAACCTGGTCAACAGTCAACGGCTTTGCGGCTCAGTCAGCGGCTCGGTCAACAAGCTTAGTGGCTCGGTCAACTCGGCTCCAACTTGGCTGGACTCACTTCCAACTCGGCTGACTCGGCTTGAACTCGGCTTGGACTCGGTGAGCTAACTCACTCTTTGGCAGCAAACTTCCGGCGGCCCGCGGCGGCTCGTTTGAACTCCGATCGCGGCTTCGTCTCGTCGAGAACTTCAATTTGGATATGCTATAGTGCACACCTTCCAACTCTGCTCTGATACCACTTTGTTGGAAATAAAACACTCAAAAAACTTTTATTAAACTCAAAACAAATATTACAAGAACACAATCACTCAAGAACTCACTCACTCTTTACTTCTTCTTCACTCACTTAGAAGCTTTGCTTCTTCTTGATGCCTAAACCAAAATGGGGAGGGGGTATTTATACTACTTACAAATCATTTTAGACCACACAAATAAACTAATCCAAAATTATAATAACCATACACCTCATCATTCTACATCCTTCTACACCCTTCCAATTGACCACATGATTTTTATGCCTAATTACCAAACCCTAGAGAATTCTAGATAAAGGGATTGGACCTTATTTTTGGACTTGGACTCTAATTTATTTGGGCTTGGGTTTGGGCTCCCATAATAGTTCAGGCCTTCAAATGGTTTGGGCCTAAAACAAGTTTATACTTCAACATAGATCTCTCCTGACAAGAGAACCATTTTTCTTAATCTTAATGAGACCTTGATCCTCTTCAAACCAGACCCCCCTCCCAAAAGATTTGATTTTATCGTCAGGCCGAGAATTGATGGAGAGATGATGGCCCATACTTTAAACTTCACTTGTTGTACACCACAATCATCCCCGAGTTAATTTACATAAAATATAAATACTCTCATTTTCTAAATTAACATCTTAATTGATTATGTATAATTATTATTAATTAGGCACGCCCTGCACTTTTGAGGAAGGAGGCAGACTTTGTTATCTCTCTCAAAGGTTTGTCTGTGTACCTGACCATATTGTATACCCAAGCACCGCATATAGCCCCAAGAATTGGTGCAACGATGTATATCCATATGCCCTTATATTGGTTTGACACTATTGCCGGCCCTAGGCTTCTTGCTGGGTTCATTGATGCCCCTGAAATTGGTCTGTGCAAGTAGAAAATAACATCATTAATATACAATTTGTTTGATTTTGAAGTGTTTATAAGATAAATACAAAAGAGTGCTTATCAATTGCGAATATTCGCAATATAACATCTGTATTTTAGTCAAACCCGACAAACATGATAATAAGTAATATGATATTATTATCCATTATCGATTAGAAGTGATTAAGTACATACCCGGCAAACATGACATTAAGTAACACGGTGGAACCAACGGTAATCCCGGCGAGCTCACCAGTCTGAATATATAAACAACAACATTATAAATATAAGAACATACCCCTAATCAAATATGAAAAGCCAATATATTTAGCAAGTAAATCTGCTCTAATTAAATCATATTCTCAAATGATAATTTTATCTTAAAGTAAAACCGGAGGCATGAAGATGGGAACTAACAGCTCTTTTGTCGGTGCCGACACCGGATATAATAAACATGAGGTAGAATGTGATGATGAACTCAATCACGAATGATTGAGTATCTGACCCAGCTGGAAGAGTTCCTGTAAAATGATCTTGTTTTCCATCGAATAGCAATCTCAGTGTTCCTGCTGCCAGTGTTGATCCAAGAACTTGAGCTACTACATAAGCGGGAACCTGCCACATATATAGACACAAATACATTAGAAAAAAGGAATGTTTAATTGACGTTTGGTTACAAAATTCGTTGAAAAAAATTCATAGTAAAATGTAACTGTCAATGGTGCTTTTTTGATAATTCCGTTCATTACAGCCAAAATAGTATTAAAGAGGAAAGCGCAGTTTTTAAATAATATCAAAAATTGTCGGGCTTACATGTTTCCATGGAAATCTTTTGCAGGTTGCAAAAGCAATGGTGACAGAAGGGTTGAAATGGGCACCAGAGATATGGCCAACAGAATAAACGAGGACCATCACAGCCAGCCCCCACACTATTGAGATCCCTGGAAGCGTCACCACTTTTTCGTAATCATCAGAATTCACTACCACCGACGCACAACCCGCAAATATCAAGAAATATGTACCCAAAACCTCAGCAATTATCTGCACATAAAAATATAATTGATGTTGAAGATGGTGACCAAACGAAACCGGTCAAATGGGTTTTTGAAAACAAGGAATAATAATTAATTAAGTTAGAAATTCAAAGGTGGAGAGCTGTTGTTACCTTTTGCGTGAAAGGAACAGAGAAGCCAAAGTCTTGCTTGGGTTTGGAGGACGAACATGGAGGATTTTGAACGGCTCCATCTTTCACAGTCAGAGTAACTTCATGGCTTCCAATATTGCTTGAAATCCCTGCCATCTATTACATAGCCCAATTGCAATGAGTAATTGTAATTTTGAGTTTTACAAGTATTTAATGTCGAACTCTATTTAATTTTTAATAAATAATATTACTTTTATAATTTTTTTTAAATTTTATAATATAAAAAAAATTAAATATTTTTAATAGAAATTAAAGAGTAAAAACGTTATTTTAAATAATAATTCAATACAAAAGATAAAATAGTTAATATATATTTTTCTATCATAAATACAATTACTAAATATGATATCACTTACTAAAACAAAGAAGCTCATACCTTATTGGATTGAGATTGATCTGAAAGAAGATTTTAAAAATCTTTATCTATAGTTTCTTTTTCTCTAAAAAAAATCTTTATCTATCAAACAGTTTCTCAAACTCTGCTGCCAATAAATGAAAACTTAGAAAATAATTTGAGAAGCAAATGCATTTTATAAGCAGGTAATCAAGTTGTTTGCCAAAAACACAATTACTAAATATGATATTACTTACTGTTAATCTGCTGTATACATTTATTATATGTCTGTTAATTAAGATTGTTACATAAACTAAATGATGAGAATGAGGTTATCTGACCTATTCACAGTTTTGTTGATTAGATATTATCCAATCCTGAGTTGTAAAATAATTTATATTGCTACTGCCATTTATTAGCTACCCACCTATAGTATTAACAAATATGTATAGTTTTTATTTTATACGGTATACAAAACTTTGGTTTAACAAACTTTGGTTTAATGGCTGATAGCTTAGCTAGTCTTGCTTTGAGCACTGATCAGGTTTTGATTTGGATGGAGGAGGTGCCTCCATCTATTTATAAGTTTGTTTTGGCTGTGCTTGGCTTGCTTTATAGTTCTGGTTGTGTTTATGAATTGATCTCTTTTTTATAAAAAAAATGACTTACAAACTAGTAGTTTTACAAATTAAAAGGACACGATGATTGTAATACTTGGAATGATGATGACAAAATGAATCATTAATTTTGGAAGTTAATGGAGATGGTGGGGACATGAAATGTTTTCAGATATCCACTTCAATTATATTTTCATAATATTCACCTTTCATTGTCCACTATACAGAGAATATGTCTCATAAAAACCTTTAGTAATAAAAATCCAGTAGTATAAAAAAAAATTAGCCGAGAAAAAAAAAAGTAGGTTATCATATGCATCTCACCTTAACCTTTTGTGGTATTCAAGGTGCAACACTGCCTCGTGAAAACCTTATTAAAAAAAAACCAATGGAATATGAAAGAAAAAGAGGACAGCGCATATTCTTTACTCTGAAACCTCATTCTGATGTGGACTTTTCAATATTTTTACTAAAATTTTCAATTGTTACAATCCAATATTATGCACCAACACTTTGAATATCACAATTGGTAGTGCATAAATCTGCAAAATTGTAATTTAAGCGTATTTTTGTATTTTTATATCCCCACATTTTGGAGATCGTGTTTGAAGATCGAGAACTTTAATGAATTGTTCAACTCCTTTTAAATTGGTGCATTTTTTATATATTATTTATACAACATCATATTGTTTTACTATATGTAGAAATGTGAAGACATTTTTCAAGCCTAAACAAAATAAGGCTCAAATGGTTGGTTTAATCCTAGCTGGTGGGTGGTTTGATCCAAATCTATCCACTCATTTGGTAGGTGGCTTGATTTAATTCTAACCACTCATTTGGTAGGAGGGTAGGTGGGTAGGTGGTAGAAAATAATAAATGTGAGTCATGCTTATTTACAAAATTATCAGAACAATTTCCATTGTTTTTATTTCAGAACATTATTTCCAACAATGCTACCAGATTAATTTTTGAATCCTTAAAACATAAAATTCAATTTATTGTTTTCCATTAAAAATTGCAAAACAGAAACTGAAAATAAAAACAGCACCACTAATAACCACCAAAGTATTCAATGGATGCGTTTTATCAATGTAAAAGCTCTTCAGAACTTTTTCTTGTATATATGTCAATTCATATATTATTATACTAATTGGAAAATACTCAACCCATCGGTTGAGACTAAATATTATTTTTCAAGTTTCATATGCGAAAACTATTCTTTTGATAAGAATAATTTGTAAACTCAACAAGAGTTTTAATAAACTTTACACAATCAAACATATAATTGATTTCAAATTTGACAATTTATATGTTAGAGAACCCACATGTGAAGCTAATAGAAGATAGGATGAATCCCACATTGAAAAAAAAAAATATAAAGTAATAGAAGGGTATATATATCAAGTGGTGCCATAACCCAATAGGTTAGTCTTTTGAATCATAAGGTTATTCACAATATATATTACTACTAAGTGTGCAAACTTAACATCTTTAATAAAATATTCACCAATGTGAATGTACTACATGCATTAGAATATTTAATTTAATCTATGTAAAACTTAATATAACTTTGTATTATTTACTTCAGACATTTTTAAATCGTTAAAGGATTTAATAATCAAACTCAATTGCGTTGATTTTTAAAGAATAAAAGGTAATTGGTTGAATTCTCTAAGATTAAAATGTGAATCTTAGAGTTTATGACTAGAATTTACAAGAAACAAATAACACTGAACCACCTGAGGTTTGTTGAATTACATGACTCGAAATCAAAGTTTGTAAAAACTCACACTGAACTAAAGTAGGATTGACCGCTGAAAAAAAAAAAAGTAGAAGAAGAAGTGAGAAATTCATGATGGATCCACCATAGATCCATCATGGATCACAAAGTAGGGGAGCTTCGAGTCTACCTTTTTAACGGTAAAACTTAACGCCAAAGGAATTTAATATAAATTCTGTAAATTTTAATTCCAAGTGTAAGTCAACAAACTTTAAGCAAATTTAGTATTATTTATTCATGTACAAGGCATAAGTTAAAGGGATATACAAATCCAAATCTCCTATAGCTAAATTACAAGTTTCACGCCTTTAATTATCCTATTATATACACTCTGAAAAATAAAAGAATTATGTGTTGGTTAAGAAACCAATGATGTGGGCGTTGATCATCCACAGCTCATGGAGATAATTAATTTGTCATGCTTTGAAGTTTGAGGTTGTCTATTAGATCTCTCCTGACAAGAGATCCATTTTTTTCTTAATCTTAATGAGACCTTGATCCGCTCCAAACCAGACCCTCCTCCCAAAAGGTTTGATTTTATCGTCAGGTCGAGAATTGATGGAGAGATGATGACCAATACCTTAAACTTCACTTCTTGTACACCACAAAGTTAATTTTCATAAAATATAAAAACCCTAGAAATTAACATCTTAATTGATTCTGTGTAATTATTATTAACAAGGCACGCCCTGCACTTTTGAGGAAGGAGGCAGTCTTGGTGATCTCTCTCAAAGGTTTGTCTGTGTACCTGACCATATTGTACACCCAAGCACCGCATATAGCCCCGAGAATTGGTGCAACCATGTATATCCATATGCCCTTATATTGGTTTGACACTATTGCCGGCCCCAGGCTTCTTGCTGGGTTCATTGATGCCCCTGAAATTGGTCTGCACAAGTAGAAAATAACATCATTAATATACAATTTGTTTGATTTTGAAGTGTTTATAAGATAAATACGAAGGAACCCTTATCAGGTGAGAATATCTGCAATATAACATCTGTATTTTAGTCAAACCCGGCAAACATGACATTAGAATCTACTATGGATTAGAAGTGATTAAGTACATACCCGGCAAACATGACATTAAGTAACACGGTGGAGCCAACAGTAATCCCGGCGAGCTCACCAGTCTGGATATATAACAACAACGGAAAAAACATGAGAACATATCCCTAATCAGATGTGAAAAGCCAACATATTTAGTAAGTTAATCTGCTCTAATTAAATCATATTCTGGAATGATAATTTTATCTTAAGTAAAACCGGAGGCAAAAAGATGGGTACTGACAGCTCTGTTGTCAGTGCCGACACCGGATATGATAAACATGAGGTAGAATGTGATGATGAACTCAATCACGAATGATTGAGTATATGACCCAGCTGGGAGTGTTCCTGTAAAATGATCCTGTTTTCCATCGAATAGCAATCTCAGTGTTCCTGCTGCGAGTGTTGATCCAAGAACTTGAGCTACTACATAAGCTGGGACCTGCCACATATATAGACACAAATACATTATAAAAAAGGAATGTTTAATTGACGTTTGGTTACAAAATTCATTGAAAAAAATTCATAGTAAAATGTAACTGTCAATGGTGTTTTTTTTATAATTCCATTCATTACGGCCAAAACAGTATTAAAGAGGACAGCGCAGTTTTTAAACAATATCATAAATTGTCGGGCTTACTTGTTTCCATGGAAATCTTTTGCAGGTTGCAAAAGCAATGGTGACAGAAGGGTTGAAATGGGCACCAGAGATATGGCCAACAGAATAAACGAGGACCATCACAGCCAGCCCCCACACTATTGAGATCCCTGGAAGCGTCACCACTTTTTCGTAATCATCAGAATTCACTACCACCGACGCACAACCCGCAAATATCAAGAAATATGTACCCAAAACCTCAGCAATTATCTGCACATCAAAATATAATTGATGTTGAAGATGGTGACCAAACGAAACCGGTCAATGGGTTTTTGAAAACAAGGAATAATAATTAATTGAGTCAGAAATTCAAAGCTGGAGAGTTGTTGTTACCTTTTGCGTGAAAGGCACAGAGAAGCCGAAGTCTTGCTTGGGTGTGGAGGACGAACATGGAGGATTTTGAATGGCTTCATCTTTCACAGGCAGAGTAACTCCATGGCTTCCATTGCTTGAGATCCCTGCCATCTATTGCATAGTACAATTGCAATCACCAATTGTAATTTTGAATTTTATAGGTATTTAATCTTGAATTTTATTTAATTCTTAATAAACTTTAATATATTTATTTTACTATTTAATCTTTTTAAAGTATTTTTAATTTTTTTAAAAATATTTTAAAGAATAAAAATATCATTTTAATTTAACAATTTAATATAAAGGATAGAATAGTTAATATATGTTTTCTATCATAAATACAATTACTAAATATGATATTACTTATTTTTTTTTAAATAAATATATATATATATATATATAATATTACTTACTAAGACAAAGAAACTCTCTTTTCAAAAAAAAAAAAAAAAAACAAAGAAAGCATACCTTGTTGGATTCAAATTGATCTGAAAGAAGATTTTAAAAATCTTTGTCTATCAAACCGTTTCTCAAACTCTGCTGCCAATGAATGGAAACTTAGAAAATAATCTGAGAAGCAAATGCATTTTATAAGCAGGTAATTACGTTGTTTGCTAAAAATACAATTACTAAATATGATATTACTTACTGTTAATCTGCTGTATACATATACTATATATCTGTTAATTATGATTGTTACATAAACTAAATGCTGAGAATGAGGTTATCTGACATATTCACAGTTTTATTTATTAGATATTATCCAATTCTGAGTTGTAAAATAATTTATATTGCTACTGCCATTTATTAGCTACCCACTTATAGTATTAACAATTATGTATAGTTTTTATTTTATATACAAAACTTTGGTTTAACTTTAATTTTATTAAAGAAAGGAAAAAATTTCAATGAGAGGGGAAAATAATGTAAAGTATTATTTAAAATTTATTTTTTATCCCATTATTATCACTTTTTAACAAATTTAGAGCATGTGATACCTTTGTATAATTGAAGTAGTTTTCCATTTTGAAAGCTTTTTTTTTTTTTTTCCTTTGAATGATTTTGGAAAGGTTAGTTATAATTAACAGTAAAAAAATAACATCCACTTCGAGATTAAAGCAAAATATAGGATAAGTATAGATCATGACATTGTTGTTTAAGATTATATTGTAATCAACAAACTCAATTTTCCTGTAGTTAAAAATCAGTTTGATTTGTTTTAACTAAACACACAATCATCAAATAGTATGTCGAGTAAAACAATTTTTTCTTTGTTGTAGTTTTCTTAATGTTTTTTTTGCTAAAACGGAGTATAAAATAGGTTAAAAAAACTTGACTTTTATTTAAAATTAAAACAAGTTTATAAATTTTAAAACATTTCTTCCAAAAATATTCTCTCATAATTACACAAATTACAATAATATAATAATTTTTAAGAAAATTCAGGGGAATTTTTTTTTCTTTTTTGAAAAGAAAAGACTTTTGTAAAACTGAACCAAAACAAATCTACTACTCTGAACAATCCCCCAGAACTAGATCTCCACAGGAAGAGGACAATTTTCAAGCCAAATTCTCTCTTCAAGAAGAGGGAGGGCAAATTTACCACTACAATGAGGAACCCTCATTATATTGACAAGGATGTCAAGGAACAAAACCAATAGAAGAAGAGGGATGCTCAACTAAACAATTAAGAATATCCAATATAACAACCCTGACTTGGATTGTAAGCTAGAGTATTGGCACTAACATTGTCACGCCACAAGAGAGTGGAGATGGAAGAGGAATTTGCAGTTCTTTGAACAAGGAATGCAGCCACATTATTTCATAACTGAGATTGGTCATAGATATGTATTCTGCCTCTACACTAGACCTTACAACAATTTATTGTTTCCTTGAGCTCCATGATATCAAATTACCACAAAGAAAAACAAAACTTCCACTTGTAGATTTTCGATCATCAATGTTGCTTGCACAGTCAGCATTAGTGTATGTTTCAAGAGACAATTTGATATATTGTTTGAACCACGAATCTTTATGAAGAGTTCCTCTTAAGTATCTTAGTACCCATTTATAAGCTAGCCAGTGGGGCTGCTTTGGGGCCACCAAGAATTGGCTTAACTTGTTACAATATAGGAGAGTTCAGGTCTAGAGTAGGTTAAATATTGAAGCACATCTATGGTGCTTCTATAAATTATTGGGTCAGAGAAAGGCTCTCCACTATGTAGAGTAAGCTTAGTACCAGCTGAGGTAGGTGATTCACAAGGCTTTGAATCAAACGTATTTGTTTTTTTTAGGAGATCAATAGCATACTTGGATTGAGTCAGATATAACCCAGTTTGATCTCTATATGCTTCAAAGCCAAGAAAATAATTCACTGAGCCTAGAGTTTTGAGAGCAAAGCTGATGTGCAGCTGATCTATGACCTTGTGAATAAGAGGGGAATTTGTGCCAGTAATCAATATATCATTTACATATACAAGAAGGAATAGATTATCATTACCTTAATGTTTGAGAAATAATGAAACATCAGAAGCTGAATTGGTGAATCCCCAAGAAAGCAGTGTTATTTTGAGTTTATGGAACCATGATCATGGGGCTTGTTTCAAGCTATACAAGGCTTTAGTAAGTCTGTACACATGCTGAGGAAATTCAAGATTGATGAATCCTTCTGTTGTTTCATGAAGACTTATTCATGTAAATAGTCATTGAAAAAAGCATTGTTAATGTCAACTTATTACACATCCCATCCATAGAACATTGCAAGGCTAAAAATAGCTCGAATTGTGGAGGCTTTAACTACTATGCTGAAGGTATCAAATTAGTTCAATCCAGCAGTTTGATGGAAGCTTTTATCTACCAGACTTACTTCGTAAACACCCGTTTACAACCTACCACATTCATAGTGCTAGAGAAAGGCACGAGCTCCCAAGTATAGTTTGCTTTCAATGCCTAATATTCATCTTTCATGGCTACAAGTCACTTAGGTTCCACCCTCTTCAATCTTGTTATCATGGGATGTGTTGAACTTGGATTCTGCACCTTTGTATTAGCTGGCATAAAGACAAGCTGATCATTCTATTGAGACTGCTGTTGAGCTGAGATATCAGGTGCTGAAGATGGTTATTAAAGATCAACCACAAGATTGGATGATTGATTCTTGTTTAAAGTTTTTGGCAGAATGTTTAGCATTATGGACAATGGTGCTATTCTGGCTGAGTTGCAATAGGTAATGGTTGAGAATGAAATAGAGTTTGATAAGAAACTCCAATTCATTAAAGATCACATTCCTTGAAATGAATACCTTGCCCGAAGAGTGAAAACATATGTACCCCTTTTAAGCCAAACTGTATCCAATAAACACACATTTGCTTAAGTGAAAATCAAGCTTGTGCTTTGAGTAGTTTCTAAGATATGGAAAACATGAGCATCCAAAGGTTTTAAAGAAACTATAATTTGGTTTCTTATGGAATAGCTTTTCTAAGGGTGAAGATAATTGCAACAGTTTTGTTGCAAGATTATTGATTAAAAAAGCTATTGTTGAGAAACTCTTAAACCAAAATTGCATAGGAAGACCTCCATGTGCTAACATTGTCAATCAAGTTTCCACATGATGTCTATGTTTCCTTTCTGGAACACCATTCTGTTGGTGTGTATTAGGGCAAGAGAACCTCATCTTGACACCTTTGTTTGTCAAAAATGGAATGAAGGATTGGTACTTTCCTCCCACATATAATTGAAAGCATTTTATCTTCTTATGGAGCTGTAACTCAACATGTTTTTGGAAGGCAATAAAGGTTGCAAGAGCATCTGATTTCAACTTGAAAGGATACAATCAAGTAAACCTTGTACAGGCATCAATGAACACAATGTAATATCTATAAGCCTTAAGATGAACTCAGACCAAAAATCAATTTTTTTGGTCAAAGTCAACGGTCAACGGCCAAACTAACCTAGTCAACAGTCAACATCTTTGACAGCTCGGTCAACTCGGCCGGGCTCACTTCCAACTCGGCTGACTCGGCTTGGACTCGGTGAGTTAACTCACTCTCTGGCAACAAACTTTTGGCAGCCCGTGGCTACTCGTTTGAACTCCGATCTGGGCGATTTCTACGGCGTCAGCTTCGCCTTATCGAGAACTTCGATTTTGATATGCTATAGTGCACACCTTCCAACTCAACTCTGATACCACTTTGTTGGAAATGAAACACTCAAACAGCTTCTATTTAAACTCAAAACAAATATTACAAGAATTCTCTCACGCAAGAACTAACTCAGTCTTTGCTTCTTCTTCACTCACTTAGAAGTTTTGCTTCTTCTTGATACCTAAACCAAAATGTTGAAAGGTATTTAGACTAATTACAAATCATTTTAGACCACACAAATAAGCTAATCCAAAATTATAATAACCATATTCCTCATCTTTCTACATCCTTCCAATTGACCACATGATTTTTTATACCTAATTACCAAATCCTAGAAAATTCTAGATAGAGGGCTTGGACCTTATTTATGGACTTGGACTCTAATTTATTTGGGTTTTGGTTTGGGCTCCCATAATGGTTCAGGCCTTCAAATAGTTTGGGTTCTCCTTAATGTTTGGCTATAAAACAAGTTTAATTTTCAACACCATGTTTTATTAAATTATATATATCATTTTAATTATATAAAAAGTTTAGAAGTGATTCAAATTATAAAAAATGTTAATATATAATTAAATTATCAACGACTAATAACAATTACTTAATTAATTTAATGAATAAAATTGGTGTTATTTTTTACAATTTTTTTTTCATGAGAAGATGCCAAATAATAAAAAAAAATTCAATATATATATATATTTATTTATTTATTTCACCTTAATATTGTGTATCAGAAATTTTTTTTGTTTTTGTTTTCAGCAATGCTGCCAGATTAGTTTTTGAATTCTTAAAACATAAAAGTTCAACTTATTGTTTCCATTAAAAATTGAAAATAAAAACACTACTGAACGCACCCCTAATAACCACCAAAGTATTCAATGGATGAGTTTTATCAATGTATTATTGGAAAATACCACATTATTTTTCTTATATATTATTGGAAAATACTCAACCCATAGATTAAGACTAAATATTATTTTTCAAGTTTCATATTAGAAAACTATTCTTTTGATAAGAATAATTTGTAAACTCAACAAGAGTTTTAATAAACTTTACACAATTAACATATAATTTATTTTAAATTTGACAATTTCTTTAATAAAATATTCACCAATGTGAATATACTTCATGCATTTGAATATTTAATTTAATCCATGGAAAACTTCATATAACTTTGTATTATTTATTTCAGACATTTTTAAATCGTTGAAGGATTTCATATTCAAACTTAATTGTATTGATCTTAAAAGAATAAAAGATAATTGGCAGAATTCTCTAAGCTCAAAATGTGAGTCTTAGAGTTTATGAACTAGAATTTACAAGGAACAAATTACATTTATCTAACTTGAGGTTTGTTGAATTACACTCAGAATTAAAGTTTGCAAAAACTCACGCTGAACTCCACTGGTATTAAATTTGACCGTTAAAAAGTAGGATTGACCATTAAAAAAAATGAAAAGTAAAAGAAGAAGTAAGAAATCCATGGTGCATCCACCATAGATATATCCCCACCACGGATCACGAAGTAGGAGAGGTTCGATTCTACTTTTTAACGGTAAAACTTAACGCCAGATGAATTCAGTGTAAATTTCTACGAGTTTTGATTCCAGGTGTGATTCAATAAACTTCAGGTAAGTTCAGTGTTGTTTGTTCATTTACAAGACATAAGTTAAGGGATATAAAATCCAAATCTACTATAGCTAAATTACAAGTATCAAGCCTTTAATCATCCTATCATATACACAATGAAGAATAAAAGAATTACGTATTGGTTAAGAAACCAATTAATGATGTGGACGTTGATTATCCACAGCTCATGGAGATAATTAATTTGTCATGCTTTGAGGTTGCCTATTAGATCTCTCCTGACAAGAGAACCATTTTTCTTAATCTTAATGAGACCTTGATCCTCTTCAAACCAGACCCTCCTCCCAAAAGATTTGATTTTATCGTCAGGCCGAGAATTGATGGAGAGATGATGGCCAATACTTTAAACTTCACTTGTTGTACACCACAATCATCCCCGAGTTAATTTACATAAAATATAAATACCCTCATTTTCTAAATTAACATCTTAATTGATTATGTATAATTATTATTAATTAGGCACGCCCTGCACTTTTGAGGAAGGAGGCAGACTTTGTTATCTCTCTCAAAGGTTTGTCTGTGTACCTGACCATATTGTATACCCAAGCACCGCATATAGCCCCAAGAATTGGTGCAACGATGTATATCCATATGCCCTTATATTGGTTTGACACTATTGCTGGCCCTAGGCTTCTTGCTGGGTTCATTGATGCCCCTGAAATTGGTCTGTGCAAGTAGAAAATAACATCATTAATATACAATTTGTTTGATTTTGAAGTGTTTATAAGATAAATACAAAAGAGTGCTTATCAATTGCGAATATTCGCAATATAACATCTGTATTTTAGTCAAACATGATAATAAGTAATATGATATTATTATCCATTATCGATTAGAAGTGATTAAGTACATACCCGGCAAACATGACATTAAGTAACACGGTGGAACCAACGGTAATCCCGGCGAGCTCACCAGTCTGAATATATAAACAACAACATTATAAATATAACAACATACCCCTAATCAAATATGAAAAGCCAATATATTTAGCAAGTAAATCTGCTCTAATTAAATCATATTCTCAAATGATAATTTTATCTTAAAGTAAAACCGGAGGCATGAAGATGGGAACTAACAGCTCTATTGTCGGTGCCGACACCGGATATAATAAACATGAGGTAGAATGTGATGATGAACTCAATCACGAATGATTGAGTATCTGACCCAGCTGGAAGCGTTCCTGTAAAATGATCTTGTTTTCCATCGAATAGCAATCTCAGTGTTCCTGCTGCCAGTGTTGATCCAAGAACTTGAGCTACTACATAAGCGGGAACCTGCCACATATATAGACACAAATACATTAGAAAAAAGGAATGTTTAATTGACGTTTGGTTACAAAATTCGTTGAAAAAAATTCATAGTAAAATGTAACTGTCAATGGTGCTTTTTTGATAATTCCGTTCATTACTGCCAAAATAGTATTAAAGAGGAAAGCGCAGTTTTTAAATAATATCAAAAATTGTCGGGCTTACATGTTTCCATGGAAATCTTTTGCAGGTTGCAAAAGCAATGGTGACAGAAGGGTTGAAATGGGCACCAGAGATATGGCCAACAGAATAAACGAGGACCATCACAGCCAGCCCCCACACTATTGAGATCCCTGGAAGCGTCACCACTTTTTCGTAATCATCAGAATTCACTACCACCGACGCACAACCCGCAAATATCAAGAAATATGTACCCAAAACCTCAGCAATTATCTGCACATAAAAATATAATTGATGTTGAAGATGGTGACCAAACGAAACCGGTCAAATGGGTTTTTGAAAACAAGGAATAATAATTAATTAAGTTAGAAATTCAAAGGTGGAGAGTTGTTGTTACCTTTTGCGTGAAAGGAACAGAGAAGCCAAAGTCTTGCTTGGGTTTGGAGGACGAACATGGAGGATTTTGAACGGCTCCATCTTTCACAGTCAGAGTAACTTCATGGCTTCCAATATTGCTTGAAATCCCTGCCATCTATTACATAGCCCAATTGCAATGAGTAATTGTAATTTTGAGTTTTACAAGTATTTAATGTCGAACTCTATTTAATTTTTAATAAATAATATTACTTTTATAATTTTTTTTAAATTTTATAATATAAAAAAAATTAAATATTTTTAATATAAATTAAAGAGTAAATACGATATTTTAAATAATAATTCAATACAAAAGATAAAATAGTTAATATATATTTTTCTATCATAAATACAATTACTAAATATGATATCACTTACTAAAACAAAGAAGCTCATACCTTATTGGATTGAGATTGATCTGAAAGAAGATTTTAAAAATCTTTATCTATAGTTTCTTTTTCTCTAAAAAAAATCTTTATCTATCAAACAGTTTCTCAAACTCTGCTGCCAATAAATGAAAACTTAGAAAATAATTTGAGAAGCAAATGCATTTTATAAGCAGGTAATCAAGTTGTTTGCCAAAAACACAATTACTAAATATGATATTACTTACTGTTAATCTGCTGTATACATTTATTATATGTCTGTTAATTAAGATTGTTACATAAACTAAATGATGAGAATGAGGTTATCTGACCTATTCACAGTTTTGTTGATTAGATATTATCCAATCCTGAGTTGTAAAATAATTTATATTGCTACTGCCATTTATTAGCTACCCACCTATAGTATTAACAAATATGTATAGTTTTTATTTTATACGGTATACAAAACTTTGGTTTAACAAACTTTGGTTTAATGGCTGATAGCTTAGCTAGTCTTGCTTTGAGCACTGATCAGGTTTTGATTTGGATGGAGGAGGTGCCTCCATCTATTTATAAGTTTGTTTTGGCTGTGCTTGGCTTGCTTTATAGTTCTGGTTGTGTTTATGAATTGATCTCTTTTTTATAAAAAAAATGACTTACAAACTAGTAGTTTTACAAATTAAAAGGACACGATGATTGTAATACTTGGAATGATGATGACAAAATGAATCATTAATTTTGGAAGTTAATGGAGATGGTGGGGACATGAAATGTTTTCAGATATCCACTTCAATTATATTTTCATAATATTCACCTTTCATTGTCCACTATACAGAGAATATGTCTCATAAAAACCTTTAGTAATAAAAATCCAGTAGTATAAAAAAAAATTAGCCGAGAAAAAAAAAATTAGGTTATCATATGCATCTCACCTTAACCTTTTGTGGTATTCAAGGTGCAACACTGCCTCGTGAAAACCTTATTAAAAAAAAACCAATGGAATATGAAAGAAAAAGAGGACAGCGCATATTCTTTACTCTGAAACCTCATTCTGATGTGGACTTTTCAATAGTTTTACTAAAATTTTCAATTGTTACAATCCAATATTATGCACCAACACTTTGAATATCACAATTGGTAGTGCATAAATCTGCAAAATTGTAATTTAAGCGTATTTTTGTATTTTTATATCCCCACATTTTGGAGATCGTGTTTGAAGATCGAGAACTTTAATGAATTGTTCAACTCCTTTTAAATTGGTGCATTTTTTATATATTATTTATACAACATCATATTGTTTTACTATATGTAGAAATGTGAAGACATTTTTCAAGCCTAAACAAAATAAGGCTCAAATGGTTGGTTTAATCCTAGCTGGTGGGTGGTTTGATCCAAATCTATCCACTCATTTGGTAGGTGGCTTGATTTAATTCTAACCACTCATTTGGTAGGAGGGTAGGTGGGTAGGTGGTAGAAAATAATAAATGTGAGTCATGCTTATTTACAAAATTATCAGAACAATTTCCATTGTTTTTATTTCAGAACATTATTTCCAACAATGCTACCAGATTAATTTTTGAATCCTTAAAACATAAAATTCAATTTATTGTTTTCCATTAAAAATTGCAAAACAGAAACTGAAAATAAAAACAGCACCACTAATAACCACCAAAGTATTCAATGGATGCGTTTTATCAATGTAAAAGCTCTTCAGAACTTTTTCTTGTATATATGTCAATTCATATATTATTATACTAATTGGAAAATACTCAACCCATCGGTTGAGACTAAATATTATTTTTCAAGTTTCATATGCGAAAACTATTCTTTTGATAAGAATAATTTGTAAACTCAACAAGAGTTTTAATAAACTTTACACAATCAAACATATAATTGATTTCAAATTTGACAATTTATATGTTAGAGAACCCACATGTGAAGCTAATAGAAGATAGGATGAATCCCACATTGAAAAAAAAATATAAAGTAATAGAAGGGTATATATATCAAGTGGTGCCATAACCCAATAGGTTAGTCTTTTGAATCATAAGGTTATTCACAATATATATTACTACTAAGTGTGCAAACTTAACATCTTTAATAAAATATTCACCAATGTGAATGTACTACATGCATTAGAATATTTAATTTAATCTATGTAAAACTTAATATAACTTTGTATTATTTACTTCAGACATTTTTAAATCGTTAAAGGATTTAATAATCAAACTCAATTGCGTTGATTTTTAAAGAATAAAAGGTAATTGGTTGAATTCTCTAAGATTAAAATGTGAATCTTAGAGTTTATGACTAGAATTTACAAGAAACAAATAACACTGAACCACCTGAGGTTTGTTGAATTACATGACTCGAAATCAAAGTTTGTAAAAACTCACACTGAACTAAAGTAGGATTGACCGCTGAAAAAAAAAAAGTAGAAGAAGAAGTGAGAAATTCATGATGGATCCACCATAGATCCATCATGGATCACAAAGTAGGGGAGCTTCGAGTCTACCTTTTTAACGGTAAAACTTAACGCCAAAGGAATTTAATATAAATTCTGTAAATTTTAATTCCAAGTGTAAGTCAACAAACTTTAAGCAAATTTAGTATTATTTATTCATGTACAAGGCATAAGTTAAAGGGATATACAAATCCAAATCTCCTATAGCTAAATTACAAGTTTCACGCCTTTAATTATCCTATTATATACACTCTGAAAAATAAAAGAATTATGTGTTGGTTAAGAAACCAATGATGTGGGCGTTGATCATCCACAGCTCATGGAGATAATTAATTTGTCATGCTTTGAAGTTTGAGGTTGTCTATTAGATCTCTCCTGACAAGAGATCCATTTTTTTCTTAATCTTAATGAGACCTTGATCCGCTCCAAACCAGACCCTCCTCCCAAAAGGTTTGATTTTATCGTCAGGTCGAGAATTGATGGAGAGATGATGACCAATACCTTAAACTTCACTTCTTGTACACCACAAAGTTAATTTGCATAAAATATAAAAACCCTAGAAATTAACATCTTAATTGATTCTGTGTAATTATTATTAACTAGGCACGCCCTGCACTTTTGAGGAAGGAGGCAGTCTTGGTGATCTCTCTCAAAGGTTTGTCTGTGTACCTGACCATATTGTACACCCAAGCACCGCATATAGCCCCGAGAATTGGTGCAACCATGTATATCCATATGCCCTTATATTGGTTTGACACTATTGCCGGCCCCAGGCTTCTTGCTGGGTTCATTGATGCCCCTGAAATTGGTCTGCACAAGTAGAAAATAACATCATTAATATACAATTTGTTTGATTTTGAAGTGTTTATAAGATAAATACGAAGGAACCCTTATCAGGTGAGAATATCTGCAATATAACATCTGTATTTTAGTCAAACCCGGCAAACATGACATTAGAATCTACTATGGATTAGAAGTGATTAAGTACATACCCGGCAAACATGACATTAAGTAACACGGTGGAGCCAACGGTAATCCCGGCGAGCTCACCAGTCTGGATATATAACAACAACGGAAAAAACATGAGAACATATCCCTAATCAGATGTGAAAAGCCAACATATTTAGTAAGTTAATCTGCTCTAATTAAATCATATTCTGGAATGATAATTTTATCTTAAGTAAAACCGGAGGCAAAAAGATGGGTACTGACAGCTCTGTTGTCAGTGCCGACACCGGATATGATAAACATGAGGTAGAATGTGATGATGAACTCAACCACGAATGATTGAGTATATGACCCAGCTGGGAGTGTTCCTGTAAAATGATCCTGTTTTCCATCGAATAGCAATCTCAGTGTTCCTGCTGCGAGTGTTGATCCAAGAACTTGAGCTACTACATAAGCTGGGACCTGCCACATATATAGACACAAATACATTATAAAAAAGGAATGTTTAATTGACGTTTGGTTACAAAATTCATTGAAAAAAATTCATAGTAAAATGTAACTGTCAATGGTGTTTTTTTTATAATTCCATTCATTACGGCCAAAACAGTATTAAAGAGGACAGCGCAGTTTTTAAACAATATCATAAATTGTCGGGCTTACTTGTTTCCATGGAAATCTTTTGCAGGTTGCAAAAGCAATGGTGACAGAAGGGTTGAAATGGGCACCAGAGATATGGCCAACAGAATAAACGAGGACCATCACAGCCAGCCCCCACACTATTGAGATCCCTGGAAGCGTCACCACTTTTTCGTAATCATCAGAATTCACTACCACCGACGCACAACCCGCAAATATCAAGAAATATGTACCCAAAACCTCAGCAATTATCTGCACATCAAAATATAATTGATGTTGAAGATGGTGACCAAACGAAACCGGTCAATGGGTTTTTGAAAACAAGGAATAATAATTAATTGAGTCAGAAATTCAAAGCTGGAGAGTTGTTGTTACCTTTTGCGTGAAAGGCACAGAGAAGCCGAAGTCTTGCTTGGGTGTGGAGGACGAACATGGAGGATTTTGAATGGCTTCATCTTTCACAGGCAGAGTAACTCCATGGCTTCCATTGCTTGAGATCCCTGCCATCTATTGCATAGTACAATTGCAATCACCAATTGTAATTTTGAATTTTATAGGTATTTAATCTTGAATTTTATTTAATTCTTAATAAACTTTAATATATTTATTTTACTATTTAATCTTTTTAAAGTATTTTTAATTTTTTTAAAAATATTTTAAAGAATAAAAATATCATTTTAATTTAACAATTTAATATAAAGGATAGAATAGTTAATATATGTTTTCTATCATAAATACAATTACTAAATATGATATTACTTATTTTTTTTTAAATAAATATATATATATATATAATATTACTTACTAAGACAAAGAAACTCTCTTTTCAAAAAAAAAAAAAAAAAACAAAGAAAGCATACCTTGTTGGATTCAAATTGATCTGAAAGAAGATTTTAAAAATCTTTGTCTATCAAACCGTTTCTCAAACTCTGCTGCCAATGAATGGAAACTTAGAAAATAATCTGAGAAGCAAATGCATTTTATAAGCAGGTAATTACGTTGTTTGCTAAAAATACAATTACTAAATATGATATTACTTACTGTTAATCTGCTGTATACATATACTATATATCTGTTAATTATGATTGTTACATAAACTAAATGCTGAGAATGAGGTTATCTGACATATTCACAGTTTTATTTATTAGATATTATCCAATTCTGAGTTGTAAAATAATTTATATTGCTACTGCCATTTATTAGCTACCCACTTATAGTATTAACAATTATGTATAGTTTTTATTTTATATACAAAACTTTGGTTTAACTTTAATTTTATTAAAGAAAGGAAAAAATTTCAATGAGAGGGGAAAATAATGTAAAGTATTATTTAAAATTTATTTTTTATCCCATTATTATCACTTTTTAACAAATTTAGAGCATGTGATACCTTTGTATAATTGAAGTAGTTTTCCATTTTGAAAGCTTTTTTTTTTTTTTCCTTTGAATGATTTTGGAAAGGTTAGTTATAATTAACAGTAAAAAAATAACATCCACTTCGAGATTAAAGCAAAATATAGGATAAGTATAGATCATGACATTGTTGTTTAAGATTATATTGTAATCAACAAACTCAATTTTCCTGTAGTTAAAAATCAGTTTGATTTGTTTTAACTAAACACACAATCATCAAATAGTATGTCGAGTAAAACAATTTTTTCTTTGTTGTAGTTTTCTTAATGTTTTTTTTGCTAAAACGGAGTATAAAATAGGTTAAAAAAACTTGACTTTTATTTAAAATTAAAACAAGTTTATAAATTTTAAAACATTTCTTCCAAAAATATTCTCTCATAATTACACAAATTACAATAATATAATAATTTTTAAGAAAATTCAGGGGAATTTTTTTTTCTTTTTTGAAAAGAAAAGACTTTTGTAAAACTGAACCAAAACAAATCTACTACTCTGAACAATCCCCCAGAACTAGATCTCCACAGGAAGAGGACAATTTTCAAGCCAAATTCTCTCTTCAAGAAGAGGGAGGGCAAATTTACCACTACAATGAGGAACCCTCATTATATTGACAAGGATGTCAAGGAACAAAACCAATAGAAGAAGAGGGATGCTCAACTAAACAATTAAGAATATCCAATATAACAACCCTGACTTGGATTGTAAGCTAGAGTATTGGCACTAACATTGTCACGCCACAAGAGAGTGGAGATGGAAGAGGAATTTGCAGTTCTTTGAACAAGGAATGCAGCCACATTATTTCATAACTGAGATTGGTCATAGATATGTATTCTGCCTCTACACTAGACCTTACAACAATTTATTGTTTCCTTGAGCTCCATGATATCAAATTACCACAAAGAAAAACAAAACTTCCACTTGTAGATTTTCGATCATCAATGTTGCTTGCACAGTCAGCATTAGTGTATGTTTCAAGAGACAATTTCATATATTGTTTGAACCACGAATCTTTATGAAGAGTTCCTCTTAAGTATCTTAGTACCCGTTTATAAGCTAGCCAGTGGGGCTGCTTTGGGGCCACCAAGAATTGGCTTAACTTGTTACAATATAGGAGAGTTCAGGTCTAGAGTAGGTTAAATATTGAAGCACATCTATGGTGCTTCTATAAATTATTGGGTCAGAGAAAGGCTCTCCACTATGTAGAGTAAGCTTAGTACCAGCTGAGGTAGGTGATTCACAAGGCTTTGAATCAAACATATTTGTTTTTTTTAGGAGATCAATAGCATACTTGGATTGAGTAAGATATAACCCAGTTTGATCTCTATATGCTTCAAAGCCAAGAAAATAATTCACTGAGCCTAGAGTTTTGAGAGCAAAGCTGATGTGCAGCTGATCTATGACCTTGTGAATAAGAGGGGAATTGGTGCCAGTAATCAATATATCATTTACATATACAAGAAGGAATAGATTATCATTACCTTAATGTTTGAGAAATAATGAAACATCATAAGCTGAATTGGTGAATCCCCAAGAAAGCAGTGTTATTTTGAGTTTATGGAACCATGATCATGGGGCTTGTTTCAAGCTATACAAGGCTTTAGTAAGTCTGTACACATGCTGAGGAAATTCAAGATTGATGAATCCTTCTGTTGTTTCATGAAGACTTATTCATGTAAATAGTCATTGAAAAAAGCATTGTTAATGTCAACTTGTTACACATCCCATCCATAGAACATTGCAAGGCTAAAAATAGCTCGAATTGTGGAGGCTTTAACTACTATGCTGAAGGTATCAAATTAGTTCAATCCAGCAGTTTGATGGAAGCTTTTATCTACCAGACTTACTTCGTAAACACCCGTTTACAACCCACCACATTCATAGTGCTAGAGAAAGGCACGAGCTCCCAAGTATAGTTTGCTTTCAATGCCTAATATTCATCTTTCATGGCTACAAGTCACTTAGGTTCCACCCTCTTCAATCTTGTTATCATGGGATGTGTTGAACTTGGATTCTGCACCTTTGTATTAGCTGGCATAAAGACAAGCTGATCATTCTATTGAGACTGCTGTTGAGCTGAGATATCAGGTGCTGAAGATGGTTATTAAAGATCAACCACAAGATTGGATGATTGATTCTTGTTTAAAGTTTTTGGCAGAATGTTTAGCATTATGGACAATGGTGCTATTCTGGCTGAGTTGCAATAGGTAATGGTTGAGAATGAAATAGAGTTTGATAAGAAACTCCAATTCATTAAAGATCACATTCCTTGAAATGAATACCTTGCCCGAAGAGTGAAAACATATGTACCCCTTTTAAGCCAAACTGTATCCAATAAACACACATTTGCTTAAGTGAAAATCAAGCTTGTGCTTTGAGTAGTTTCTAAGATATGGAAAACATGAGCATCCAAAGGTTTTAAAGAAACTATAATTTGGTTTCTTATGGAATAGCTTTTCTAAGGGTGAAGATAATTGCAACAGTTTTGTTGCAAGATTATTGATTAAAAAAGCTATTGTTGAGAAACTCTTAAACCAAAATTGCATAGGAAGACCTCCATGTGCTAACATTGTCAATCAAGTTTCCACATGATGTCTATGTTTCCTTTCTGGAACACCATTCTGTTGGTGTGTATTAGGGCAAGAGAACCTCATCTTGACACCTTTGTTTGTCAAAAATGGAATGAAGGATTGGTACTTTCCTCCCACATATAATTGAAAGCATTTTATCTTCTTATGGAGCTGTAACTCAACATGTTTTTGGAAGGCAATAAAGGTTGCAAGAGCATCTGATTTCAACTTGAAAGGATACAATCAAGTAAACCTTGTACAGGCATCAATGAACACAATGTAATATCTATAAGCCTTAAGATGAACTCAGACCAAAAATCAATTTTTTTGGTCAAAGTCAACGGTCAACGGCCAAACTAACCTAGTCAACAGTCAACATCTTTGACAGCTCGGTCAACTCGGCCGGGCTCACTTCCAACTCGGCTGACTCGGCTTGGACTCGGTGAGTTAACTCACTCTCTGGCAACAAACTTTTGGCAGCCCGTGGCTACTCGTTTGAACTCCGATCTGGGCGATTTCTACGGCGTCAGCTTCGCCTTATCGAGAACTTCGATTTTGATATGCTATAGTGCACACCTTCCAACTCAACTCTGATACCACTTTGTTGGAAATGAAACACTCAAACAGCTTCTATTTAAACTCAAAACAAATATTACAAGAATTCTCTCACGCAAGAACTAACTCAGTCTTTGCTTCTTCTTCACTCACTTAGAAGTTTTGCTTCTTCTTGATACCTAAACCAAAATGTTGAAAGGTATTTAGACTAATTACAAATCATTTTAGACCACACAAATAAGCTAATCCAAAATTATAATAACCATATTCCTCATCTTTCTACATCCTTCCAATTGACCACATGATTTTTTATACCTAATTACCAAATCCTAGAAAATTCTAGATAGAGGGCTTGGACCTTATTTATGGACTTGGACTCTAATTTATTTGGGTTTTGGTTTGGGCTCCCATAATGGTTCAGGCCTTCAAATAGTTTGGGTTCTCCTTAATGTTTGGCTATAAAACAAGTTTAATTTTCAACACCATGTTTTATTAAATTATATATATCATTTTAATTATATAAAAAGTTTAGAAGTGATTCAAATTATAAAAAATGTTAATATATAATTAAATTATCAACGACTAATAACAATTACTTAATTAATTTAATGAATAAAATTGGTGTTATTTTTTACAATTTTTTTTTCATGAGAAGATGCCAAATAATAAAAAAAAATTCAATATATATATATATTTATTTATTTATTTCACCTTAATATTGTGTATCAGAAATTTTTTTTGTTTTTGTTTTCAGCAATGCTGCCAGATTAGTTTTTGAATTCTTAAAACATAAAAGTTCAACTTATTGTTTCCATTAAAAATTGAAAATAAAAACACTACTGAACGCACCCCTAATAACCACCAAAGTATTCAATGGATGAGTTTTATCAATGTATTATTGGAAAATACCACATTATTTTTCTTATATATTATTGGAAAATACTCAACCCATAGATTAAGACTAAATATTATTTTTCAAGTTTCATATTAGAAAACTATTCTTTTGATAAGAATAATTTGTAAACTCAACAAGAGTTTTAATAAACTTTACACAATTAACATATAATTTATTTTAAATTTGACAATTTCTTTAATAAAATATTCACCAATGTGAATATACTTCATGCATTTGAATATTTAATTTAATCCATGGAAAACTTCATATAACTTTGTATTATTTATTTCAGACATTTTTAAATCGTTGAAGGATTTCATATTCAAACTTAATTGTATTGATCTTAAAAGAATAAAAGATAATTGGCAGAATTCTCTAAGCTCAAAATGTGAGTCTTAGAGTTTATGAACTAGAATTTACAAGGAACAAATTACATTTATCTAACTTGAGGTTTGTTGAATTACACTCAGAATTAAAGTTTGCAAAAACTCACGCTGAACTCCACTGGTATTAAATTTGACCGTTAAAAAGTAGGATTGACCATTAAAAAAAATGAAAAGTAAAAGAAGAAGTAAGAAATCCATGGTGCATCCACCATAGATATATCCCCACCACGGATCACGAAGTAGGAGAGGTTCGATTCTACTTTTTAACGGTAAAACTTAACGCCAGATGAATTCAGTGTAAATTTCTACGAGTTTTGATTCCAGGTGTGATTCAATAAACTTCAGGTAAGTTCAGTGTTGTTTGTTCATTTACAAGACATAAGTTAAGGGATATAAAATCCAAATCTACTATAGCTAAATTACAAGTATCAAGCCTTTAATCATCCTATCATATACACAATGAAGAATAAAAGAATTACGTATTGGTTAAGAAACCAATTAATGATGTGGACGTTGATTATCCACAGCTCATGGAGATAATTAATTTGTCATGCTTTGAGGTTGCCTATTAGATCTCTCCTGACAAGAGAACCATTTTTCTTAATCTTAATGAGACCTTGATCCTCTTCAAACCAGACCCTCCTCCCAAAAGATTTGATTTTATCGTCAGGCCGAGAATTGATGGAGAGATGATGGCCAATACTTTAAACTTCACTTGTTGTACACCACAATCATCCCCGAGTTAATTTACATAAAATATAAATACCCTCATTTTCTAAATTAACATCTTAATTGATTATGTATAATTATTATTAATTAGGCACGCCCTGCACTTTTGAGGAAGGAGGCAGACTTTGTTATCTCTCTCAAAGGTTTGTCTGTGTACCTGACCATATTGTATACCCAAGCACCGCATATAGCCCCAAGAATTGGTGCAACGATGTATATCCATATGCCCTTATATTGGTTTGACACTATTGCTGGCCCTAGGCTTCTTGCTGGGTTCATTGATGCCCCTGAAATTGGTCTGTGCAAGTAGAAAATAACATCATTAATATACAATTTGTTTGATTTTGAAGTGTTTATAAGATAAATACAAAAGAGTGCTTATCAATTGCGAATATTCGCAATATAACATCTGTATTTTAGTCAAACATGATAATAAGTAATATGATATTATTATCCATTATCGATTAGAAGTGATTAAGTACATACCCGGCAAACATGACATTAAGTAACACGGTGGAACCAACGGTAATCCCGGCGAGCTCACCAGTCTGAATATATAAACAACAACATTATAAATATAACAACATACCCCTAATCAAATATGAAAAGCCAATATATTTAGCAAGTAAATCTGCTCTAATTAAATCATATTCTCAAATGATAATTTTATCTTAAAGTAAAACCGGAGGCATGAAGATGGGAACTAACAGCTCTATTGTCGGTGCCGACACCGGATATAATAAACATGAGGTAGAATGTGATGATGAACTCAATCACGAATGATTGAGTATCTGACCCAGCTGGAAGCGTTCCTGTAAAATGATCTTGTTTTCCATCGAATAGCAATCTCAGTGTTCCTGCTGCCAGTGTTGATCCAAGAACTTGAGCTACTACATAAGCGGGAACCTGCCACATATATAGACACAAATACATTAGAAAAAAGGAATGTTTAATTGACGTTTGGTTACAAAATTCGTTGAAAAAAATTCATAGTAAAATGTAACTGTCAATGGTGCTTTTTTGATAATTCCGTTCATTACTGCCAAAATAGTATTAAAGAGGAAAGCGCAGTTTTTAAATAATATCAAAAATTGTCGGGCTTACATGTTTCCATGGAAATCTTTTGCAGGTTGCAAAAGCAATGGTGACAGAAGGGTTGAAATGGGCACCAGAGATATGGCCAACAGAATAAACGAGGACCATCACAGCCAGCCCCCACACTATTGAGATCCCTGGAAGCGTCACCACTTTTTCGTAATCATCAGAATTCACTACCACCGACGCACAACCCGCAAATATCAAGAAATATGTACCCAAAACCTCAGCAATTATCTGCACATAAAAATATAATTGATGTTGAAGATGGTGACCAAACGAAACCGGTCAAATGGGTTTTTGAAAACAAGGAATAATAATTAATTAAGTTAGAAATTCAAAGGTGGAGAGTTGTTGTTACCTTTTGCGTGAAAGGAACAGAGAAGCCAAAGTCTTGCTTGGGTTTGGAGGACGAACATGGAGGATTTTGAACGGCTCCATCTTTCACAGTCAGAGTAACTTCATGGCTTCCAATATTGCTTGAAATCCCTGCCATCTATTACATAGCCCAATTGCAATGAGTAATTGTAATTTTGAGTTTTACAAGTATTTAATGTCGAACTCTATTTAATTTTTAATAAATAATATTACTTTTATAATTTTTTTTAAATTTTATAATATAAAAAAAATTAAATATTTTTAATATAAATTAAAGAGTAAATACGATATTTTAAATAATAATTCAATACAAAAGATAAAATAGTTAATATATATTTTTCTATCATAAATACAATTACTAAATATGATATCACTTACTAAAACAAAGAAGCTCATACCTTATTGGATTGAGATTGATCTGAAAGAAGATTTTAAAAATCTTTATCTATAGTTTCTTTTTCTCTAAAAAAAATCTTTATCTATCAAACAGTTTCTCAAACTCTGCTGCCAATAAATGAAAACTTAGAAAATAATTTGAGAAGCAAATGCATTTTATAAGCAGGTAATCAAGTTGTTTGCCAAAAACACAATTACTAAATATGATATTACTTACTGTTAATCTGCTGTATACATTTATTATATGTCTGTTAATTAAGATTGTTACATAAACTAAATGATGAGAATGAGGTTATCTGACCTATTCACAGTTTTGTTGATTAGATATTATCCAATCCTGAGTTGTAAAATAATTTATATTGCTACTGCCATTTATTAGCTACCCACCTATAGTATTAACAAATATGTATAGTTTTTATTTTATACGGTATACAAAACTTTGGTTTAACAAACTTTGGTTTAATGGCTGATAGCTTAGCTAGTCTTGCTTTGAGCACTGATCAGGTTTTGATTTGGATGGAGGAGGTGCCTCCATCTATTTATAAGTTTGTTTTGGCTGTGCTTGGCTTGCTTTATAGTTCTGGTTGTGTTTATGAATTGATCTCTTTTTTATAAAAAAAATGACTTACAAACTAGTAGTTTTACAAATTAAAAGGACACGATGATTGTAATACTTGGAATGATGATGACAAAATGAATCATTAATTTTGGAAGTTAATGGAGATGGTGGGGACATGAAATGTTTTCAGATATCCACTTCAATTATATTTTCATAATATTCACCTTTCATTGTCCACTATACAGAGAATATGTCTCATAAAAACCTTTAGTAATAAAAATCCAGTAGTATAAAAAAAAATTAGCCGAGAAAAAAAAAATTAGGTTATCATATGCATCTCACCTTAACCTTTTGTGGTATTCAAGGTGCAACACTGCCTCGTGAAAACCTTATTAAAAAAAAACCAATGGAATATGAAAGAAAAAGAGGACAGCGCATATTCTTTACTCTGAAACCTCATTCTGATGTGGACTTTTCAATAGTTTTACTAAAATTTTCAATTGTTACAATCCAATATTATGCACCAACACTTTGAATATCACAATTGGTAGTGCATAAATCTGCAAAATTGTAATTTAAGCGTATTTTTGTATTTTTATATCCCCACATTTTGGAGATCGTGTTTGAAGATCGAGAACTTTAATGAATTGTTCAACTCCTTTTAAATTGGTGCATTTTTTATATATTATTTATACAACATCATATTGTTTTACTATATGTAGAAATGTGAAGACATTTTTCAAGCCTAAACAAAATAAGGCTCAAATGGTTGGTTTAATCCTAGCTGGTGGGTGGTTTGATCCAAATCTATCCACTCATTTGGTAGGTGGCTTGATTTAATTCTAACCACTCATTTGGTAGGAGGGTAGGTGGGTAGGTGGTAGAAAATAATAAATGTGAGTCATGCTTATTTACAAAATTATCAGAACAATTTCCATTGTTTTTATTTCAGAACATTATTTCCAACAATGCTACCAGATTAATTTTTGAATCCTTAAAACATAAAATTCAATTTATTGTTTTCCATTAAAAATTGCAAAACAGAAACTGAAAATAAAAACAGCACCACTAATAACCACCAAAGTATTCAATGGATGCGTTTTATCAATGTAAAAGCTCTTCAGAACTTTTTCTTGTATATATGTCAATTCATATATTATTATACTAATTGGAAAATACTCAACCCATCGGTTGAGACTAAATATTATTTTTCAAGTTTCATATGCGAAAACTATTCTTTTGATAAGAATAATTTGTAAACTCAACAAGAGTTTTAATAAACTTTACACAATCAAACATATAATTGATTTCAAATTTGACAATTTATATGTTAGAGAACCCACATGTGAAGCTAATAGAAGATAGGATGAATCCCACATTGAAAAAAAAATATAAAGTAATAGAAGGGTATATATATCAAGTGGTGCCATAACCCAATAGGTTAGTCTTTTGAATCATAAGGTTATTCACAATATATATTACTACTAAGTGTGCAAACTTAACATCTTTAATAAAATATTCACCAATGTGAATGTACTACATGCATTAGAATATTTAATTTAATCTATGTAAAACTTAATATAACTTTGTATTATTTACTTCAGACATTTTTAAATCGTTAAAGGATTTAATAATCAAACTCAATTGCGTTGATTTTTAAAGAATAAAAGGTAATTGGTTGAATTCTCTAAGATTAAAATGTGAATCTTAGAGTTTATGACTAGAATTTACAAGAAACAAATAACACTGAACCACCTGAGGTTTGTTGAATTACATGACTCGAAATCAAAGTTTGTAAAAACTCACACTGAACTAAAGTAGGATTGACCGCTGAAAAAAAAAAAGTAGAAGAAGAAGTGAGAAATTCATGATGGATCCACCATAGATCCATCATGGATCACAAAGTAGGGGAGCTTCGAGTCTACCTTTTTAACGGTAAAACTTAACGCCAAAGGAATTTAATATAAATTCTGTAAATTTTAATTCCAAGTGTAAGTCAACAAACTTTAAGCAAATTTAGTATTATTTATTCATGTACAAGGCATAAGTTAAAGGGATATACAAATCCAAATCTCCTATAGCTAAATTACAAGTTTCACGCCTTTAATTATCCTATTATATACACTCTGAAAAATAAAAGAATTATGTGTTGGTTAAGAAACCAATGATGTGGGCGTTGATCATCCACAGCTCATGGAGATAATTAATTTGTCATGCTTTGAAGTTTGAGGTTGTCTATTAGATCTCTCCTGACAAGAGATCCATTTTTTTCTTAATCTTAATGAGACCTTGATCCGCTCCAAACCAGACCCTCCTCCCAAAAGGTTTGATTTTATCGTCAGGTCGAGAATTGATGGAGAGATGATGACCAATACCTTAAACTTCACTTCTTGTACACCACAAAGTTAATTTGCATAAAATATAAAAACCCTAGAAATTAACATCTTAATTGATTCTGTGTAATTATTATTAACTAGGCACGCCCTGCACTTTTGAGGAAGGAGGCAGTCTTGGTGATCTCTCTCAAAGGTTTGTCTGTGTACCTGACCATATTGTACACCCAAGCACCGCATATAGCCCCGAGAATTGGTGCAACCATGTATATCCATATGCCCTTATATTGGTTTGACACTATTGCCGGCCCCAGGCTTCTTGCTGGGTTCATTGATGCCCCTGAAATTGGTCTGCACAAGTAGAAAATAACATCATTAATATACAATTTGTTTGATTTTGAAGTGTTTATAAGATAAATACGAAGGAACCCTTATCAGGTGAGAATATCTGCAATATAACATCTGTATTTTAGTCAAACCCGGCAAACATGACATTAGAATCTACTATGGATTAGAAGTGATTAAGTACATACCCGGCAAACATGACATTAAGTAACACGGTGGAGCCAACGGTAATCCCGGCGAGCTCACCAGTCTGGATATATAACAACAACGGAAAAAACATGAGAACATATCCCTAATCAGATGTGAAAAGCCAACATATTTAGTAAGTTAATCTGCTCTAATTAAATCATATTCTGGAATGATAATTTTATCTTAAGTAAAACCGGAGGCAAAAAGATGGGTACTGACAGCTCTGTTGTCAGTGCCGACACCGGATATGATAAACATGAGGTAGAATGTGATGATGAACTCAACCACGAATGATTGAGTATATGACCCAGCTGGGAGTGTTCCTGTAAAATGATCCTGTTTTCCATCGAATAGCAATCTCAGTGTTCCTGCTGCGAGTGTTGATCCAAGAACTTGAGCTACTACATAAGCTGGGACCTGCCACATATATAGACACAAATACATTATAAAAAAGGAATGTTTAATTGACGTTTGGTTACAAAATTCATTGAAAAAAATTCATAGTAAAATGTAACTGTCAATGGTGTTTTTTTTATAATTCCATTCATTACGGCCAAAACAGTATTAAAGAGGACAGCGCAGTTTTTAAACAATATCATAAATTGTCGGGCTTACTTGTTTCCATGGAAATCTTTTGCAGGTTGCAAAAGCAATGGTGACAGAAGGGTTGAAATGGGCACCAGAGATATGGCCAACAGAATAAACGAGGACCATCACAGCCAGCCCCCACACTATTGAGATCCCTGGAAGCGTCACCACTTTTTCGTAATCATCAGAATTCACTACCACCGACGCACAACCCGCAAATATCAAGAAATATGTACCCAAAACCTCAGCAATTATCTGCACATCAAAATATAATTGATGTTGAAGATGGTGACCAAACGAAACCGGTCAATGGGTTTTTGAAAACAAGGAATAATAATTAATTGAGTCAGAAATTCAAAGCTGGAGAGTTGTTGTTACCTTTTGCGTGAAAGGCACAGAGAAGCCGAAGTCTTGCTTGGGTGTGGAGGACGAACATGGAGGATTTTGAATGGCTTCATCTTTCACAGGCAGAGTAACTCCATGGCTTCCATTGCTTGAGATCCCTGCCATCTATTGCATAGTACAATTGCAATCACCAATTGTAATTTTGAATTTTATAGGTATTTAATCTTGAATTTTATTTAATTCTTAATAAACTTTAATATATTTATTTTACTATTTAATCTTTTTAAAGTATTTTTAATTTTTTTAAAAATATTTTAAAGAATAAAAATATCATTTTAATTTAACAATTTAATATAAAGGATAGAATAGTTAATATATGTTTTCTATCATAAATACAATTACTAAATATGATATTACTTATTTTTTTTTAAATAAATATATATATATATATATAATATTACTTACTAAGACAAAGAAACTCTCTTTTCAAAAAAAAAAAAAAAAAACAAAGAAAGCATACCTTGGGAAAGACTTGTCGCACCATAAAAGGACCGGTCCATCTTGATCTTAGCTTCCCAGGATGAAGATGTAAACGAGAATCATAAAGATATACCCGTTGGTTCGGTTCAAAATTCTTTCGTAGGATTTGTTTGTCATGAGCTGCTTTCAATTTAGCTTTGTAAATCCTAGAGTTGTCATAAGCATCATTCCTTAATTCTTCTATTTCTGACAATTGTAATTTCCTTTGAAGACCTGCAGCATTCAAATCAGAGTTAAGTGCTTTAACAGCCCAATAAGCTTTATGCTCTAATTCTACAGGTAAATGACAAGCTTTTCCAAAAATAAGTCGATAAGGAGACATCCCCAGAATAGTTTTATAAGCAGTGCGGTATGCCCAAAGTGCATCAGAAAGTCGTAAAGACCAATCTTTGCGTGTTGTGTTAACTGTCTTCTCCAAAATCTGCTTAACTTCTCTGTTGGCTAGCTCAGCTTGTCCATTGGTTTGCGGATGGTATGCATTGGAAACTTTATGAATAACACCATACCTACGCAGCAAAGCCTCAAAAGAACGATTACAAAAATGTGTCCCTTGATCACTAATAATAGCTCGAGGAGTACCATACCTAGATAATACATTTTCTTTTAAGAATTTTACAACAGTTGCATTATCATTAGTACGACAAGGCACAGCTTCTACCCACTTAGACACATAATCAACAGCAAGAAGAATGTATAAATAACCAAAAGAGGATGGAAAAGGTCCCATGAAATCAATGCCCCAACAATCAAATATTTCAATAACAAGTATCGGGTTAAGTGGCATCATATGTCGTCGGGACAAAGCACCTAACTTTTGGCAACTGTCACAGGAACGACAAAAAACATTAGTGTCTTTAAACAAAGTAGGCCAGTAAAGACCACATTGTAAAATCTTTGCAGCAGTCTTTTTGATAGAAAAATGGCCACCACAGGCTTCAGAATGACAAAAGGCTAAGACACTAGTTATCTCAGTTTCAGGAATGCATCTTCGCATGATTTGGTCAGGGCAGTACTTATACAAGTATGGATCATCCCAATAGAAATTTCTTACCTCAACCAAAAACTTACGTTTATCTTGTGCACTCCAGTGTGATGGAATTTCACCAGAAACCAAATAATTGACAATGTGTGCATACCAGGGCAATTGGCTAACGGTGAAAAGATGCTCGTCGGGAAAGTCATCTTTAATGGGTGGACCATCAGCAGAATCATTGAACTCCAAGCGGGACAAATGATCGGCTACAACATTTTCAACACCTTTCTTATCTTTTATGGTTATATCAAATTCCTGCAACAAAAGAATCCACCGAATTAAACGAGCCTTAGAATCCTTTTTGGATAACAGATACTTAAGAGCTGCATGATCAGTATAAACAGTTATGGGTGAACCAATTAAATAAGAACGAAATTTATCTAACGCAAAAACAACAGCTAGTAGTTCTTTTTCAGTTGTTGAGTAATTCATTTGAGCGATATTTAAAGTTCTACTAGCATAATAAACAACAAAAGGCTTTCCCTCCCTTCGTTGTCCAAGAACAGCTCCAACAGCAAAATTGCTGGCATCACACATAATTTCAAAAGGCAAAGTCCAATCCGGTGACTGCATTATAGGGGCTGTGGTGAGTTTGGCAATGAGTGTTTGAAATGCTTTCTCACATTCAGGAGTCCAGTTGAATTCAACATCTTTGACTAGGAGGTTACATAAGGGCCGAGAAATAGCAAAAAAATTTTGTATAAACCTCCTATAAAAACCAGCATGTCCCAGGAAAGATCGGATATCTTTTATTGTCTTGGGAGTGGGAAGTTTAGCGATCAACTCAATTTTTGCTTTATCTACTTCTATCCCTCTTTCAGAAACAATGTGACCCAAAACAATTCCAGAAGACACCATGAAATGACATTTCTCCCAGTTGAGCACAAGTCCTTTTTCTTCACACCTACTCAAAACAGATTTTAAGTTAAGCAGACATGAATCAAAAGAATCACCAAAAATAGTTACGTCATCCATAAAAACTTCCATGTAATTTTCAACCATGTCAGAGAAAATACTAATCATGCAACGCTGGAAAGTAGCTGGTGCATTACACAATCCAAATGGCATCCTACGAAAAGCATAAGTACCAAAAGGACACGTAAATGTAGTTTTTTCTTGATCCTCCAAAGCTATTTCTATCTGATAATATCCTGAATACCCATCTAGAAAGCAATAGAAAGGATGACCAGCTACGCGTTCTAGGATTTGGTCGATGAAAGGCAATGGAAAATGGTCTTTACGAGTGGCCGCATTTAATTTTCTATAGTCAATGCACATGCGCCACCCTGTCACTACCCTAGTTTGAACAGGAACCCCTTTTTCATTTTCAACTACAGTTACCCCAGATTTCTTAGGGACTACTTGAGTTGGACTTACCCATTTACTATCAGATATTGGATAAATTATACCTGCATCTAATAGTTTTAAGACTTCTTTCTTAACAACTTCTTTCATTGTGGGATTAAGTCTTCTTTGAGGATCACGACGAGGGTGAGTTCCTTCCTCTAAATGGATCCTATGGGAGCAAACTAAGGGAGAAATACCTTTAATGTCAGCTATGGTCCAACCTAGTGCAGACTTATGTTCTCTTAACAAATTTAGCAATTTTTCATCTTGTTCAACACTAAGTTCAGAAGAAATAATAACAGGAAAGGTATCACCTGGACCAAGAAATGCGTGTTTCAAACCCTTGGGTAGCGGAGATAGATCAACATTTGGTGTCTCCATGATAGATGGTTTCGACTTTTCTCTTTCCAATGGCAACTCCTCAAAGCGTGGTTGCCAGAACTTCATTGAATTATGCTGACTGTCATTTGAAATAGAAGAAGTGTTAAATGCATCAACAGAAAAAGACAAATTTTCAAAATCATCTTCAAGAAGAAGATACTCTAAAGGTTCAAACTTATCTTTCAAGTGTAGTTCTTCCGGCATAAGTGAATCTATCATGTAAGTGTGATAACACTCATCTTCTTGATGTGGTTGTCTCCCAATGTGGAAAATGTTGACCTCCAATGTCATGTTCCCAAATGTAAGCTTCATCAAACCATTTCTACAATTGATTAAGGCATTTGCAGTAGCAAGAAATGGTCTTCCTAAGATCAATGGGATTTTTGACTCCATATCAACCATAGACTGTGTATCCAAGACTATGAAATCAACAGGATAATAAAATTTGTCAATTTGCAGTAGAACATCTTCTACTATCCCTCTTGGTTTTCTCACTGAACGATCAGCTAGCTGCAATACCACCGATGTTGGCTTAATCTCTCCAAGACCTAGACGCAAGTAAACTGAATAAGGCATGAGATTAACACTTGCGCCTAAATCTAATAAAGCCTGACCGAACTCATGTGTCCCAATGTGACAGGCGATTGTAGGACAGCCTGGATCTTTGTACTTGGGCGGTGTTTTCTGCTCAATTACTGCACTAACTTGCTCAGTCAAGAAAGCAGTCTTTTTCACATTATGCTTCCTCTTCACGGTGCACAAATCCTTGATCACTTTGGCATATGCCGGTACCTGCTTAATCACATGTAACAAAGGTAGATTAACTTTAACTTGTTGAAGATGTTCAAGGATCTCACCATGATTTCCAGGTAATTTTCTCGTTTGTAGAGCTTGGGGAAATGGTACTTGTATTGGTGGCTTCTTTTTCTTTTCTTCAAGAAGAGCATCATCAGGATTAGTTGAACTTTTGTTGACCGGAGGACTCGGTAGAGTTGGTTCGTCTAGAACTTTTCCACTTCGAGTTGTAACAGCATTAACCCCTTTTACATTTTCTGCACTTTTAGAGGTTTCTGCCATGTGTTGCCCCTTCGGATTTGGATGAGGTTGAGACGGGATCTTGCCTCGCTCCTGTACAGAAAGAGCACTAGTCAACTTAGTAATTTGACTTTTCATCTCCTTTTGATCTTCCACCACTTGTGTGAGAATAGTTTCAAATTTCTGCAAAGTTCCCTCCATAGAGGATCTTGGTGGTAGGGCATTGTAATGCGATGGAGGATAGGACTGTTGTGATGGAGGTGCCTCAGGTTTCCAATGGTTATTGTTGGATGATGTAGGATTGTTGGCATCATTCTTCCAACTAAAATTGGGATGGTTTCTCCAGCCAGGATTGTAGGTGTTAGAATATGGTGAGAAAGGTTTTCTATATGTTCCTAGGGAATTACATTGCTCTTCATAAACCCCTCTCATCTCACTAAATGTTGGACAAACCTGAGCTAAATGATCCACTCCACCACAAACGAAACAATTATCCTGTGACTCTACCCTTGCAACTGTTTGAGGTATTTTACTATCCTTGGTTTCTAAGGCTTGTAATTTCTTAGACAAGACTTCTACCTGAGATTTGAGATTGTCTTCTTCCCTAAGATAGTAAATACCACCAGCTTTTGACCTGTTAGTACCATCAGCAATACTAGGTCCAGTCCATGTGTGGGCTTTCTCAGCTAAGTCATTCAGGTAATCTATGGCTTCATCAGGATCCTTTAGAAGAAAATCACCATTGCACATCATTTCTATAAATTGGCGCTCTCTAGGTGTGAGTCCCTCATAAAAATAGCTAACAATGCGCCAATTTTCGTACCCATGATGTGGGCACATATTCAACAACTCTTTGAACCTCTCCCAGGCTTGGTATAAAGTCTCGCTATCTTTTTGGGAAAAGGTGGAGATCTGTCTCTTAAGGTTGTTAGTCTTATGATGGGGAAAATATTTGTTGAAAAAGGCTTCGGTCATTTCTGCCCATGTACCTATGGATCTAGGTCTCAAAGAGTATAGCCAACTCTTTGCTTTGTCTTTTAGGGAGAAAGGGAAAAAATTTAGCCTTATTGAATCGAGGACATTGGGTTGGCTATGAAAAGTAGCTACTACCTCCTCAAATTCCCTAATGTGCAAGTAAGGGTTTTCACTATCTAAACCATGAAAAGTGGGTAGGAGTTGGATCATACCCGGCTTGAAATCTAGCTGTGGAATGTTTGCGGGAAACATGATACATGAGGGAGTGGCTGTGCGGGTTGGGTGTAGGTAGTCCTTCAAGGATCGTACAGGGTTGTTTTCTAGTGGATTCATGGTGGCAATTGTATTAGACAATGCAATACTTGACCAAGAGTCAGACGAAGTTTTACTAGCTGTAGGACTTAATGGCTCAGATTCAACTCTTTTTACAAGCCTACCAAACTCATTTCTCTGCCAATTCATACACCCAAACAACAAATTTTTTTTTTTTTTTTCAAATGTTAAAAGGATAATTATGTAATTATACAAAAGGTTTACACCAGAAATGTTCCCAGGTTGATTGGGAAGGTTGCCAAGGTCCCACTTCAAGCCCACCTTTCCTAGACAGAACTCCCCGAGGTTCCCAGGAAAGTATGGAGGGGAACGCTATCACAAACCTTATTTGTGTAACCAATCTTCCTTAAGCATATGCTTTTTTTTTTGACAGAACAATCTTGGTTTCTACCAATTACAAAATCACACAACTATTCTCAACACGAACCCCTTTTTTTTTTTTTTTTTTTTTAAGAACAAAACAAATAATAAAATAAACAACAAGAGAACAATCCTAACAAATAGACAAAATTAAATAGAAGCAAAACTACAAAAATAAAAACTAGTAACAATAGAAAATGAAAAGACAAACCAAAATAAACTTTTTTTTTTTTTTTTTAAGCAATTGTTAAATGAAAGCTAACTAACACAAGACAAATTAGAATTCTCACAATCCTAAGACAACACAAAGAATAAAAGTAAATATAATTACTTACCTCTTTGGCTAGAATATCTACTTATCAAGCTTACTTGTTGCATCTCCCCGGCAACGGCGCCAAAATTTGATTACGCCCAAACTTGTCAAAACAAAGCGATCGATGTAGAGTAGATTGGGCGGTCGTATCCACAAGGAGATGACAAAAACAAGTACGGAAAGTTAGTAGATAAATAACTCTAGAGATGAATAAAAAGAGAAAGAAAAAATGATTTTATGAATTTGAAGCAAGAGAATTTGATGTAAAGAAAATTCGGTAATAAAAATCGGTGAGGTGTCGAGAATCCCTTATATGCTTTGTTCACCTATTTGGATTTGACTCATAAAATAACTCAATTGAAAGTTTCACATCCCAAACAATCAATCGGAAAATAAAGAATTGAAGAACATATAAATCAAAATGTATTTAAGTAAATCAATTTCTTACATTTGGCACTTGTAGAAATTCATCTTATGAGAAATCCAAAAATGACAATATACCATAGGGAATATTGTAATAAAAGACTACTCATAAAATAATTACAATATATCAATATAATTATATCATGCAAATTTTCACATAAAAAGAGCTTGACTAGATTTATATGAAAATTGACAACACAATTTTATTAATATAAGAATTGAAAAGAAGAGATAGAAGAAGAATAATTTACTCAAATTTATAAACCTTGCATAACATTAGAGACTTAAAATCCAAATAAGATCACTACACATATAAGATCATCTCTAACCTCACCATAGAATTCTAGCCTAGCTTGCTCATGTTTCCACAAGTTCTATAGAGAAAATGTGAAAAACAATTACAAGAAAGAAAGCTCTCTTAAAATTGAAGTATATTTCTCTCAATTGGCTCAATTGGCTCCCTTCATCAAGCTTCCAAGGCACCAATATATAGTGGAGGTGAGGCTTGACTTTTCTTCAAAGTTTGGCAGCTCCTGTCCCGCATCCGACACTTCACACGCAATTTCCACTATCTTGCCGACAGATTTTAGGACAATGGTCAACATAAGAGTTGTAGCCCTGCATCTTATCGTTCCACAGCCGCAAGAATCACCTAATTTAGACTTTTGTAGAGAAAGTTATGCCCAAACGAAGGGAGTATGTTCAGCACAGCCGCCAATGTTGAAAACATGTTGTTTTATTTTATGGTTGGCCGAATTTGTTTACTTCTCTTGGTTAGTTAGGTAAGAAACCATTCCTTCTTCAAATGGAAAGTTGATTCATGCATGGGCTAGAGTTTCTTGGACTCTTCTTGATTTATTGATGGATTCTACAAGCACAAAAATAATATAATTAATAAAAATCAACACTTATAAAATTACTATGGAATAATATCAATTTTAAGCTCTTTATTTTACAAGTATCAATTAATATTCATACTTTAAATATACTTTTTGTACTTGCATCACAACCCCCAACCAGCTTATTGCTAGTCTCTAGCAATTCAAGCGTAAATAAGAAATGTGGCATAGTGAATAGACTAATTTGAAAACAAGATAAACTATTTAAGTATTTCAAACAAAAGGTAGTTAAAGATCACACTTGCTATCAAGATTTATTCGATCATAACTTCCAAAAAGTGTGTGTGTGCACTAAGCCAAAACCTTCATACCACAAACCACAATACATATAGCTTTCGAAAGATTAACCAAAAAAAAAGGCCTCAACTCCATTTCCTCACGGGTAAAGTGTTTCAATTTTAGAGATATGGATTTCACTCAAGGAGTTGGAAAATCGATAATCACTCAAAGGAATAAGCAATATTTACGGACAGACAAATGAACAAACATTGATCCAAAGATAGGAAAACTTAACTCTTTAGAGGTCACATTCTTTTCAAAAATTAGCTTTTAGATTTCAATTGGTCATTACAAACAATAGAGCCATGTAAAAACTTAAAAAGAAATAAAGACTTGTCTCCTATAATGACTGATGAATTTATTGAACAAATGATACACTCTTTTTTTTTTCTTTTTTTTCTTTTTTTCTTTTTTTTTTTTTTTTTTTTTTTCCTTTTTTTTTTTTTTTTTAGAACTTTGAATGAATACAAATAAATTGACACAAAGTTACATACAAATGACTCATGGCACAAAACAAACTTCTAATTTTGACCAATATCATCCTTTATTTTTAGTTTAAAGAATGTTATTCTAATTAGAAATTAACCATTTCAAAAGATCAATGTAAGTTCATAAGCTGTTTTCTCAATCTCTCCACTCACTCACAAAAGATGTGTGAGTATAGAAAATATGCACTTAATCTTGGAAGTCTTCTTAGCTATATACATTGAACATCCATCTTACCACAAGGCTTAGTAACGTGCACAAAACTTAATTTTGGAAGCTACTCTCTAGTAATCAAGATAGAAAAGGTAACTAAAACCCATAATTTTGAAATCATACCTAAATAGAAAATCTAAAATTTCAAATTAATCCTTTCACACATACATTATAACCTATTTACGTATGAATTACCAAGATAAAAGCAAAAAAAAAATTTTTTGTGCTTCGTGCAAGCATGTGAATGTGCAAATAATGAGCATGCCACCACCCCCAACCTAAAGCTGACAGTGTCCTCACTGTCACAAAATGATAAAATGCAAAGAAAACAAAAGACAGAGGACAACTGAAATGATGCAAGCAAGGCTAGAGATGATTTAACTAACAAAAAAGAAGAAAAAAAAAAAACACACATATGAAAAATAAAACACACCAAAAAAAAAATAACAATAATAATAATAAAATGCATAAAGGAAAGATAAAACCTGATCAATCAAGGTAGACAGGAGCTACAAGTGGAATCTCCTCAGGTTGGTCTACCCTCTCCACAAAATGTTTTAACCGTTGTCCATTTACTCGAAAGATTCTCCCATCGTTTGGATCTTCAACTTCAACAGAACCATTGGGAAAGACTTGTCGCACCATAAAAGGACCGGTCCATCTTGATCTTAGCTTCCCAGGATGAAGATGTAAACGAGAATCATAAAGATATACCCGTTGGTTCGGTTCAAAATTCTTTCGTAGGATTTGTTTGTCATGAGCTGCTTTCAATTTAGCTTTGTAAATCCTAGAGTTGTCATAAGCATCATTCCTTAATTCTTCTATTTCTGACAATTGTAATTTCCTTTGAAGACCTGCAGCATTCAAATCAGAGTTAAGTGCTTTAACAGCCCAATAAGCTTTATGCTCTAATTCTACAGGTAAATGACAAGCTTTTCCAAAAATAAGTCGATAAGGAGACATCCCCAGAATAGTTTTATAAGCAGTGCGGTATGCCCAAAGTGCATCAGAAAGTCGTAAAGACCAATCTTTGCGTGTTGTGTTAACTGTCTTCTCCAAAATCTGCTTAACTTCTCTGTTGGCTAGCTCAGCTTGTCCATTGGTTTGCGGATGGTATGCATTGGAAACTTTATGAATAACACCATACCTACGCAGCAAAGCCTCAAAAGAACGATTACAAAAATGTGTCCCTTGATCACTAATAATAGCTCGAGGAGTACCATACCTAGATAATACATTTTCTTTTAAGAATTTTACAACAGTTGCATTATCATTAGTACGACAAGGCACAGCTTCTACCCACTTAGACACATAATCAACAGCAAGAAGAATGTATAAATAACCAAAAGAGGATGGAAAAGGTCCCATGAAATCAATGCCCCAACAATCAAATATTTCAATAACAAGTATCGGGTTAAGTGGCATCATATGTCGTACGGGACAAAGCACCTAACTTTTGGCAACTGTCACAGGAACGACAAAAAACATTAGTGTCTTTAAACAAAGTAGGCCAGTAAAGACCACATTGTAAAATCTTTGCAGCAGTCTTTTTGATAGAAAAATGGCCACCACAGGCTTCAGAATGACAAAAGGCTAAGACACTAGTTATCTCAGTTTCAGGAATGCATCTTCGCATGATTTGGTCAGGGCAGTACTTATACAAGTATGGATCATCCCAATAGAAATTTCTTACCTCAACCAAAAACTTACGTTTATCTTGTGCACTCCAGTGTGATGGAATTTCACCAGAAACCAAATAATTGACAATGTGTGCATACCAGGGCAATTGGCTAACGGTGAAAAGATGCTCGTCGGGAAAGTCATCTTTAATGGGTGGACCATCAGCAGAATCATTGAACTCCAAGCGGGACAAATGATCGGCTACAACATTTTCAACACCTTTCTTATCTTTTATGGTTATATCAAATTCCTGCAACAAAAGAATCCACCGAATTAAACGAGCCTTAGAATCCTTTTTGGATAACAGATACTTAAGAGCTGCATGATCAGTATAAACAGTTATGGGTGAACCAATTAAATAAGAACGAAATTTATCTAACGCAAAAACAACAGCTAGTAGTTCTTTTTCAGTTGTTGAGTAATTCATTTGAGCGATATTTAAAGTTCTACTAGCATAATAAACAACAAAAGGCTTTCCCTCCCTTCGTTGTCCAAGAACAGCTCCAACAGCAAAATTGCTGGCAGTCACACATAATTTCAAAAGGCAAAGTCCAATCCGGTGACTGCATTATAGGGGCTGTGGTGAGTTTGGCAATGAGTGTTTGAAACTGCTTTCTCACATTCAGGAGTCCAGTTGAATTCAACATCTTTGACTAGGAGGTTACATAAGGGCCGAGAAATAGCAGAAAAATTTTGTATAAACCTCCTATAAAAACCAGCATGTCCCAGGAAAAGATCGGATATCTTTTATTGTCTTGGGAGTGGGAAGTTTAGCGATCAACTCAATTTTTGCTTTATCTACTTCTATCCCTCTTTCAGAAACAATGTGACCCAAAACAATTCCAGAAGACACCATGAAATGACATTTCTCCCAGTTGAGCACAAGTCCTTTTTCTTCACACCTACTCAAAACAGATTTTAAGTTAAGCAGACATGAATCAAAAGAATCACCAAAAACAGTCACGTCATCCATAAAAACTTCCATGTAATTTTCAACCATGTCAGAGAAAATACTAATCATGCAACGCTGGAAAGTAGCTGGTGCATTACACAATCCAAATGGCATCCTACGAAAAGCATAAGTACCAAAAGGACACGTAAATGTAGTTTTTTCTTGATCCTCCAAAGCTATTTCTATCTGATAATATCCTGAATACCCATCTAGAAAGCAATAGAAAGGATGACCAGCTACGCGTTCTAGGATTTGGTCGATAAAGGCAATGGAAAATGGTCTTTACGAGTGGCCGCATTTAATTTTCTATAGTCAATGCACATGCGCCACCCTGTCACTACCCTAGTTGGAACAGGAACCCCTTTTTCATTTTCAACTACAGTTACCCCAGATTTCTTAGGGACTACTTGAGTTGGACTTACCCATTTACTATCAGATATTGGATAAATTATACCTGCATCTAATAGTTTTAAGACTTCTTTCTTAACAACTTCTTTCATTGTGGGATTAAGTCTTCTTTGAGGATCACGACGAGGGTGAGTTCCTTCCTCTAAATGGATCCTATGGGAGCAAACTAAGGGAGAAATACCTTTAATGTCAGCTATGGTCCAACCTAGTGCAGACTTATGTTCTCTTAACAAATTTAGCAATTTTTCATCTTGTTCAACACTAAGTTCAGAAGAAATAATAACAGGAAAGGTATCACCTGGACCAAGAAATGCGTGTTTCAAACCCTTGGGTAGCGGAGATAGATCAACATTTGGTGTCTCCATGATAGATGGTTTCGACTTTTCTCTTTCCAATGGCAACTCCTCAAAGCGTGGTTGCCAGAACTTCATTGAATTATGCTGACTGTCATTTGAAATAGAAGAAGTGTTAAATGCATCAACAGAAAAAGACAAATTTTCAAAATCATCTTCAAGAAGAAGATACTCTAAAGGTTCAAACTTATCTTTCAAGTGTAGTTCTTCCGGCATAAGTGAATCTATCATGTAAGTGTGATAACACTCATCTTCTTGATGTGGTTGTCTCCCAATGTGGAAAATGTTGACCTCCAATGTCATGTTCCCAAATGTAAGCTTCATCAAACCATTTCTACAATTGATTAAGGCATTTGCAGTAGCAAGAAATGGTCTTCCTAAGATCAATGGGATTTTTGACTCCATATCAACCATAGACTGTGTATCCAAGACTATGAAATCAACAGGATAATAAAATTTGTCAATTTGCAGTAGAACATCTTCTACTATCCCTCTTGGTTTTCTCACTGAACGATCAGCTAGCTGCAATACCACCGATGTTGGCTTAATCTCTCCAAGACCTAGACGCAAGTAAACTGAATAAGGCATGAGATTAACACTTGCGCCTAAATCTAATAAAGCCTGACCGAACTCATGTGTCCCAATGTGACAGGCGATTGTAGGACAGCCTGGATCTTTGTACTTGGGCGGTGTTTTCTGCTCAATTACTGCACTAACTTGCTCAGTCAAGAAAGCAGTCTTTTTCACATTATGCTTCCTCTTCACGGTGCACAAATCCTTGATCACTTTGGCATATGCCGGTACCTGCTTAATCACATGTAACAAAGGTAGATTAACTTTAACTTGTTGAAGATGTTCAAGGATCTCACCATGATTTCCAGGTAATTTTCTCGTTTGTAGAGCTTGGGGAAATGGTACTTGTATTGGTGGCTTCTTTTTCTTTTCTTCAAGAAGAGCATCATCAGGATTAGTTGAACTTTTGTTGACCGGAGGACTCGGTAGAGTTGGTTCGTCTAGAACTTTTCCACTTCGAGTTGTAACAGCATTAACCCCTTTTACATTTTCTGCACTTTTAGAGGTTTCTGCCATGTGTTGCCCCTTCGGATTTGGATGAGGTTGAGACGGGATCTTGCCTCGCTCCTGTACAGAAAGAGCACTAGTCAACTTAGTAATTTGACTTTTCATCTCCTTTTGATCTTCCACCACTTGTGTGAGAATAGTTTCAAATTTCTGCAAAGTTCCCTCCATAGAGGATCTTGGTGGTAGGGCATTGTAATGCGATGGAGGATAGGACTGTTGTGATGGAGGTGCCTCAGGTTTCCAATGGTTATTGTTGGATGATGTAGGATTGTTGGCATCATTCTTCCAACTAAAATTGGGATGGTTTCTCCAGCCAGGATTGTAGGTGTTAGAATATGGTGAGAAAGGTTTTCTATATGTTCCTAGGGAATTACATTGCTCTTCATAAACCCCTCTCATCTCACTAAATGTTGGACAAACCTGAGCTAAATGATCCACTCCACCACAAACGAAACAATTATCCTGTGACTCTACCCTTGCAACTGTTTGAGGTATTTTACTATCCTTGGTTTCTAAGGCTTGTAATTTCTTAGACAAGACTTCTACCTGAGATTTGAGATTGTCTTCTTCCCTAAGATAGTAAATACCACCAGCTTTTGACCTGTTAGTACCATCAGCAATACTAGGTCCAGTCCATGTGTGGGCTTTCTCAGCTAAGTCATTCAGGTAATCTATGGCTTCATCAGGATCCTTTAGAAGAAAATCACCATTGCACATCATTTCTATAAATTGGCGCTCTCTAGGTGTGAGTCCCTCATAAAAATAGCCAACAATGCGCCAATTTTCGTACCCATGATGTGGGCACATATTCAACAACTCTTTGAACCTCTCCCAGGCTTGGTATAAAGTCTCGCTATCTTTTTGGGAAAAGGTGGAGATCTGTCTCTTAAGGTTGTTAGTCTTATGATGGGGAAAATATTTGTTGAAAAAGGCTTCGGTCATTTCTGCCCATGTACCTATGGATCTAGGTCTCAAAGAGTATAGCCAACTCTTTGCTTTGTCTTTTAGGGAGAAAGGGAAAAATTTTAGCCTTATTGAATCGAGGACATTGGGTTGGCTATGAAAAGTAGCTACTACCTCCTCAAATTCCCTAATGTGCAAGTAAGGGTTTTCACTATCTAAACCATGAAAAGTGGGTAGGAGTTGGATCATACCCGGCTTGAAATCTAGCTGTGGAATGTTTGCGGGAAACATGATACATGAGGGAGTGGCTGTGCGGGTTGGGTGTAGGTAGTCCTTCAAGGATCGTACAGGGTTGTTTTCTAGTGGATTCATGGTGGCAATTGTATTAGACAATGCAATACTTGACCAAGAGTCAGACGAAGTTTTACTAGCTGTAGGACTTAATGGCTCAGATTCAACTCTTTTTACAAGCCTACCAAACTCATTTCTCTGCCAATTCATACACCCAAACAACAAATTTTTTTTTTTTTTTTTTCAAATGTTAAAAGGATAATTATGTAATTATACAAAAGGTTTACACCAGAAATGTTCCCAGGTTGATTGGGAAGGTTGCCAAGGTCCCACTTCAAGCCCACCTTTCCTAGACAGAACTCCCCGAGGTTCCCAGGAAAGTATGGAGGGGAACGCTATCACAAACCTTATTTGTGTAACCAATCTTCCTTAAGCATATGCTTTTTTTTTTGACAGAACAATCTTGGTTTCTACCAATTACAAAATCACACAACTATTCTCAACACGAACCCCTTTTTTTTTTTTTTTTTTTTTTAAGAACAAAACAAATAATAAAATAAACAACAAGAGAACAATCCTAACAAATAGACAAAATTAAATAGAAGCAAAACTACAAAAATAAAAACTAGTAACAATAGAAAATGAAAAGACAAACCAAAATAAACTTTTTTTTTTTTTTTTAAGCAATTGTTAAATGAAAGCTAACTAACACAAGACAAATTAGAATTCTCACAATCCTAAGACAACACAAAGAATAAAAGTAAATATAATTACTTACCTCTTTGGCTAGAATATCTACTTATCAAGCTTACTTGTTGCATCTCCCCGGCAACGGCGCCAAAATTTGATTACGCCCAAACTTGTCAAAACAAAGCGATCGATGTAGAGTAGATTGGGCGGTCGTATCCACAAGGAGATGACAAAAACAAGTACGGAAAGTTAGTAGATAAATAACTCTAGAGATGAATAAAAAGAGAAAGAAAAAATGATTTTATGAATTTGAAGCAAGAGAATTTGATGTAAAGAAAATTCGGTAATAAAAATCGGTGAGGTGTCGAGAATCCCTTATATGCTTTGTTCACCTATTTGGATTTGACTCATAAAATAACTCAATTGAAAGTTTCACATCCCAAACAATCAATCGGAAAATAAAGAATTGAAGAACATATAAATCAAAATGTATTTAAGTAAATCAATTTCTTACATTTGGCACTTGTAGAAATTCATCTTATGAGAAATCCAAAAATGACAATATACCATAGGGAATATTGTAATAAAAGACTACTCATAAAATAATTACAATATATCAATATAATTATATCATGCAAATTTTCACATAAAAAGAGCTTGACTAGATTTATATGAAAATTGACAACACAATTTTATTAATATAAGAATTGAAAAGAAGAGATAGAAGAAGAATAATTTACTCAAATTTATAAACCTTGCATAACATTAGAGACTTAAAATCCAAATAAGATCACTACACATATAAGATCATCTCTAACCTCACCATAGAATTCTAGCCTAGCTTGCTCATGTTTCCACAAGTTCTATAGAGAAAATGTGAAAAACAATTACAAGAAAGAAAGCTCTCTTAAAATTGAAGTATATTTCTCTCAATTGGCTCAATTGGCTCCCTTCATCAAGCTTCCAAGGCACCAATATATAGTGGAGGTGAGGCTTGACTTTTCTTCAAAGTTTGGCAGCTCCTGTCCCGCATCCGACACTTCACACGCAATTTCCACTATCTTGCCGACAGATTTTAGGACAATGGTCAACATAAGAGTTGTAGCCCTGCATCTTATCGTTCCACAGCCGCAAGAATCACCTAATTTAGACTTTTGTAGAGAAAGTTATGCCCAAACGAAGGGAGTATGTTCAGCACAGCCGCCAATGTTGAAAACATGTTGTTTTATTTTATGGTTGGCCGAATTTGTTTACTTCTCTTGGTTAGTTAGGTAAGAAACCATTCCTTCTTCAAATGGAAAGTTGATTCATGCATGGGCTAGAGTTTCTTGGACTCTTCTTGATTTATTGATGGATTCTACAAGCACAAAAATAATATAATTAATAAAAATCAACACTTATAAAATTACTATGGAATAATATCAATTTTAAGCTCTTTATTTTACAAGTATCAATTAATATTCATACTTTAAATATACTTTTTGTACTTGCATCACAACCCCCAACCAGCTTATTGCTAGTCTCTAGCAATTCAAGCGTAAATAAGAAATGTGGCATAGTGAATAGACTAATTTGAAAACAAGATAAACTATTTAAGTATTTCAAACAAAAGGTAGTTAAAGATCACACTTGCTATCAAGATTTATTCGATCATAACTTCCAAAAAGTGTGTGTGTGCACTAAGCCAAAACCTTCATACCACAAACCACAATACATATAGCTTTCGAAAGATTAACCAAAAAAAAAGGCCTCAACTCCATTTCCTCACGGGTAAAGTGTTTCAATTTTAGAGATATGGATTTCACTCAAGGAGTTGGAAAATCGATAATCACTCAAAGGAATAAGCAATATTTACGGACAGACAAATGAACAAACATTGATCCAAAGATAGGAAAACTTAACTCTTTAGAGGTCACATTCTTTTCAAAAATTAGCTTTTAGATTTCAATTGGTCATTACAAACAATAGAGCCATGTAAAAACTTAAAAAGAAATAAAGACTTGTCTCCTATAATGACTGATGAATTTATTGAACAAATGATACACTCTTTTTTTTTTTCTTTTTTTTTCTTTTTTCTTTTTTTTTTTTTTTTTTTTTTTCCTTTTTTTTTTTTTTTTTAGAACTTTGAATGAATACAAATAAATTGACACAAAGTTACATACAAATGACTCATGGCACAAAACAAACTTCTAATTTTGACCAATATCATCCTTTATTTTTAGTTTAAAGAATGTTATTCTAATTAGAAATTAACCATTTCAAAAGATCAATGTAAGTTCATAAGCTGTTTTCTCAATCTCTCCACTCACTCACAAAAGATGTGTGAGTATAGAAACTATGCACTTAATCTTGGAAGTCTTCTTAGCTATATACATTGAACATCCATCTTACCACAAGGCTTAGTAACGTGCACAAAACTTAATTTTGGAAGCTACTCTCTAGTAATCAAGATAGAAAAGGTAACTAAAACCCATAATTTTGAAATCATACCTAAATAGAAAATCTAAAATTTCAAATTAATCCTTTCACACATACATTATAACCTATTTACGTATGAATTACCAAGATAAAGCAAAAAAAAAAAATTTTGTGCTTCGTGCAAGCATGTGAATGTGCAAATAATGAGCATGCCACCACCCCCAACCTAAAGCTGACAGTGTCCTCACTGTCACAAAATGATAAAATGCAAAGAAAACAAAAGACAGAGGACAACTGAAATGATGCAAGCAAGGCTAGAGATGATTTAACTAACAAAAAAGAAGAAAAAAAAAAACACACATATGAAAAATAAAACACACCAAAAAAAAATAACAATAATAATAATAAAATGCATAAAGGAAAGATAAAACCTGATCAATCAAGGTAGACAGGAGCTACAAGTGGAATCTCCTCAGGTTGGTCTACCCTCTCCACAAAATGTTTTAACCGTTGTCCATTTACTCGAAAGATTCTCCCATCGTTTGGATCTTCAACTTCAACAGAACCATTGGGAAAGACTTGTCGCACCATAAAAGGACCGGTCCATCTTGATCTTAGCTTCCCAGGATGAAGATGTAAACGAGAATCATAAAGATATACCCGTTGGTTCGGTTCAAAATTCTTTCGTAGGATTTGTTTGTCATGAGCTGCTTTCAATTTAGCTTTGTAAATCCTAGAGTTGTCATAAGCATCATTCCTTAATTCTTCTATTTCTGACAATTGTAATTTCCTTTGAAGACCTGCAGCATTCAAATCAGAGTTAAGTGCTTTAACAGCCCAATAAGCTTTATGCTCTAATTCTACAGGTAAATGACAAGCTTTTCCAAAAATAAGTCGATAAGGAGACATCCCCAGAATAGTTTTATAAGCAGTGCGGTATGCCCAAAGTGCATCAGAAAGTCGTAAAGACCAATCTTTGCGTGTTGTGTTAACTGTCTTCTCCAAAATCTGCTTAACTTCTCTGTTGGCTAGCTCAGCTTGTCCATTGGTTTGCGGATGGTATGCATTGGAAACTTTATGAATAACACCATACCTACGCAGCAAAGCCTCAAAAGAACGATTACAAAATGTGTCCCTTGATCACTAATAATAGCTCGAGGAGTACCATACCTAGATAATACATTTTCTTTTAAGAATTTTACAACAGTTGCATTATCATTAGTACGACAAGGCACAGCTTCTACCCACTTAGACACATAATCAACAGCAAGAAGAATGTATAAATAACCAAAAGAGGATGGAAAAGGTCCCATGAAATCAATGCCCCAACAATCAAATATTTCAATAACAAGTATCGGGTTAAGTGGCATCATATGTCGTCGGGACAAAGCACCTAACTTTTGGCAACTGTCACAGGAACGACAAAAAACATTAGTGTCTTTAAACAAAGTAGGCCAGTAAAGACCACATTGTAAAATCTTTGCAGCAGTCTTTTGATAGAAAAATGGCCACCACAGGCTTCAGAATGACAAAAGGCTAAGACACTAGTTATCTCAGTTTCAGGAATGCATCTTCGCATGATTTGGTCAGGGCAGTACTTATACAAGTATGGATCATCCCAATAGAAATTTCTTACCTCAACCAAAAACTTACGTTTATCTTGTGCACTCCAGTGTGATGGAATTTCACCAGAAACCAAATAATTGACAATGTGTGCATACCAGGGCAATTGGCTAACGGTGAAAAGATGCTCGTCGGGAAAGTCATCTTTAATGGGTGGACCATCAGCAGAATCATTGAACTCCAAGCGGGACAAATGATCGGCTACAACATTTTCAACACCTTTCTTATCTTTTATGGTTATATCAAATTCCTGCAACAAAAGAATCCACCGAATTAAACGAGCCTTAGAATCCTTTTTGGATAACAGATACTTAAGAGCTGCATGATCAGTATAAACAGTTATGGGTGAACCAATTAAATAAGAACGAAATTTATCTAACGCAAAAACAACAGCTAGTAGTTCTTTTTCAGTTGTTGAGTAATTCATTTGAGCGATATTTAAAGTTCTACTAGCATAATAAACAACAAAAGGCTTTCCCTCCCTTCGTTGTCCAAGAACAGCTCCAACAGCAAAATTGCTGGCATCACACATAATTTCAAAAGGCAAAGTCCAATCCGGTGACTGCATTATAGGGGCTGTGGTGAGTTTGGCAATGAGTGTTTGAAATGCTTTCTCACATTCAGGAGTCCAGTTGAATTCAACATCTTTGACTAGGAGGTTACATAAGGGCCGAGAAATAGCAAAAAAATTTTGTATAAACCTCCTATAAAAACCAGCATGTCCCAGGAAAGATCGGATATCTTTTATTGTCTTGGGAGTGGGAAGTTTAGCGATCAACTCAATTTTTGCTTTATCTACTTCTATCCCTCTTTCAGAAACAATGTGACCCAAAACAATTCCAGAAGACACCATGAAATGACATTTCTCCCAGTTGAGCACAAGTCCTTTTTCTTCACACCTACTCAAAACAGATTTTAAGTTAAGCAGACATGAATCAAAAGAATCACCAAAAATAGTTACGTCATCCATAAAAACTTCCATGTAATTTTCAACCATGTCAGAGAAAATACTAATCATGCAACGCTGGAAAGTAGCTGGTGCATTACACAATCCAAATGGCATCCTACGAAAAGCATAAGTACCAAAAGGACACGTAAATGTAGTTTTTTCTTGATCCTCCAAAGCTATTTCTATCTGATAATATCCTGAATACCCATCTAGAAAGCAATAGAAAGGATGACCAGCTACGCGTTCTAGGATTTGGTCGATGAAAGGCAATGGAAAATGGTCTTTACGAGTGGCCGCATTTAATTTTCTATAGTCAATGCACATGCGCCACCCTGTCACTACCCTAGTTTGAACAGGAACCCCTTTTTCATTTTCAACTACAGTTACCCCAGATTTCTTAGGGACTACTTGAGTTGGACTTACCCATTTACTATCAGATATTGGATAAATTATACCTGCATCTAATAGTTTTAAGACTTCTTTCTTAACAACTTCTTTCATTGTGGGATTAAGTCTTCTTTGAGGATCACGACGAGGGTGAGTTCCTTCCTCTAAATGGATCCTATGGGAGCAAACTAAGGGAGAAATACCTTTAATGTCAGCTATGGTCCAACCTAGTGCAGACTTATGTTCTCTTAACAAATTTAGCAATTTTTCATCTTGTTCAACACTAAGTTCAGAAGAAATAATAACAGGAAAGGTATCACCTGGACCAAGAAATGCGTGTTTCAAACCCTTGGGTAGCGGAGATAGATCAACATTTGGTGTCTCCATGATAGATGGTTTCGACTTTTCTCTTTCCAATGGCAACTCCTCAAAGCGTGGTTGCCAGAACTTCATTGAATTATGCTGACTGTCATTTGAAATAGAAGAAGTGTTAAATGCATCAACAGAAAAAGACAAATTTTCAAAATCATCTTCAAGAAGAAGATACTCTAAAGGTTCAAACTTATCTTTCAAGTGTAGTTCTTCCGGCATAAGTGAATCTATCATGTAAGTGTGATAACACTCATCTTCTTGATGTGGTTGTCTCCCAATGTGGAAAATGTTGACCTCCAATGTCATGTTCCCAAATGTAAGCTTCATCAAACCATTTCTACAATTGATTAAGGCATTTGCAGTAGCAAGAAATGGTCTTCCTAAGATCAATGGGATTTTTGACTCCATATCAACCATAGACTGTGTATCCAAGACTATGAAATCACAGGATAATAAAATTTGTCAATTTGCAGTAGAACATCTTCTACTATCCCTCTTGGTTTTCTCACTGAACGATCAGCTAGCTGCAATACCACCGATGTTGGCTTAATCTCTCCAAGACCTAGACGCAAGTAACTGAATAAGGCATGAGATTAACACTTGCGCCTAAATCTAATAAAGCCTGACCGAACTCATGTGTCCCAATGTGACAGGCGATTGTAGGACAGCCTGGATCTTTGTACTTGGGCGGTGGTTTTCTGCTCAATTACTGCACTAACTTGCTCAGTCAAGAAAGCAGTCTTTTTCACATTATGCTTCCTCTTCACGGTGCACAAATCCTTGATCACTTTGGCATATGCCGGTACCTGCTTAATCACATGTAACAAAGGTAGATTAACTTTAACTTGTTGAAGATGTTCAAGGATCTCACCATGATTTCCAGGTAATTTTCTCGTTTGTAGAGCTTGGGGAAATGGTACTTGTATTGGTGGCTTCTTTTTCTTTTCTTCAAGAAGAGCATCATCAGGATTAGTTGAACTTTTGTTGACCGGAGGACTCGGTAGAGTTGGTTCGTCTAGAACTTTTCCACTTCGAGTTGTAACAGCATTAACCCCTTTTACATTTTCTGCACTTTTAGAGGTTTCTGCCATGTGTTGCCCCTTCGGATTTGGATGAGGTTGAGACGGGATCTTGCCTCGCTCCTGTACAGAAAGAGCACTAGTCAACTTAGTAATTTGACTTTTCATCTCCTTTTGATCTTCCACCACTTGTGTGAGAATAGTTTCAAATTTCTGCAAAGTTCCCTCCATAGAGGATCTTGGTGGTAGGGCATTGTAATGCGATGGAGGATAGGACTGTTGTGATGGAGGTGCCTCAGGTTTCCAATGGTTATTGTTGGATGATGTAGGATTGTTGGCATCATTCTTCCAACTAAAATTGGGATGGTTTCTCCAGCCAGGATTGTAGGTGTTAGAATATGGTGAGAAAGGTTTTCTATATGTTCCTAGGGAATTACATTGCTCTTCATAAACCCCTCTCATCTCACTAAATGTTGGACAAACCTGAGCTAAATGATCCACTCCACCACAAACGAAACAATTATCCTGTGACTCTACCCTTGCAACTGTTTGAGGTATTTTACTATCCTTGGTTTCTAAGGCTTGTAATTTCTTAGACAAGACTTCTACCTGAGATTTGAGATTGTCTTCTTCCCTAAGATAGTAAATACCACCAGCTTTGACCTGTTAGTACCATCAGCAATACTAGGTCCAGTCCATGTGTGGGCTTTCTCAGCTAAGTCATTCAGGTAATCTATGGCTTCATCAGGATCCTTTAGAAGAAAATCACCATTGCACATCATTTCTATAATTGGCGCTCTCTAGGTGTGAGTCCCTCATAAAAATAGCCAACAATGCGCCAATTTTCGTACCCATGATGTGGGCACATATTCAACAACTCTTTGAACCTCTCCCAGGCTTGGTATAAAGTCTCGCTATCTTTTTGGGAAAAGGTGGAGATCTGTCTCTTAAGGTTGTTAGTCTTATGATGGGGAAAATATTTGTTGAAAAAGGCTTCGGTCATTTCTGCCCATGTACCTATGGATCTAGGTCTCAAAGAGTATAGCCAACTCTTTGCTTTGTCTTTTAGGGAGAAAGGGAAAAATTTTAGCCTTATTGAATCGAGGACATTGGGTTGGCTATGAAAAGTAGCTACTACCTCCTCAAATTCCCTAATGTGCAAGTAAGGGTTTTCACTATCTAAACCATGAAAAGTGGGTAGGAGTTGGATCATACCCGGCTTGAAATCTAGCTGTGGAATGTTTGCGGGAAACATGATACATGAGGGAGTGGCTGTGCGGGTTGGGTGTAGGTAGTCCTTCAAGGATCGTACAGGGTTGTTTTCTAGTGGATTCATGGTGGCAATTGTATTAGACAATGCAATACTTGACCAAGAGTCAGACGAAGTTTTACTAGCTGTAGGACTTAATGGCTCAGATTCAACTCTTTTTACAAGCCTACCAACTCATTTCTCTGCCAATTCATACACCCAAACAACAAATTTTTTTTTTTTTTTTTCAAATGTTAAAAGGATAATTATGTAATTATACAAAAGGTTTACACCAGAAATGTTCCCAGGTTGATTGGGAAGGTTGCCAAGGTCCCACTTCAAGCCCACCTTTCCTAGACAGAACTCCCCGAGGTTCCCAGGAAAGTATGGAGGGGAACGCTATCACAAACCTTATTTGTGTAACCAATCTTCCTTAAGCATATGCTTTTTTTTTTTACAGAACAATCTTGGTTTCTACCAATTACAAAATCACACAACTATTCTCAACACGAACCCCTTTTTTTTTTTTTTTTTTTTTTAAGAACAAAACAAATAATAAAATAAACAACAAGAGAACAATCCTAACAAATAGACAAAATTAAATAGAAGCAAAACTACAAAAATAAAAACTAGTAACAATAGAAAATGAAAAGACAAACCAAAATAAACTTTTTTTTTTTTTTTTAAGCAATTGTTAAATGAAAGCTAACTAACACAAGACAAATTAGAATTCTCACAATCCTAAGACAACACAAAGAATAAAAGTAAATATAATTACTTACCTCTTTGGCTAGAATATCTACTTATCAAGCTTACTTGTTGCATCTCCCCGGCAACGGCGCCAAAATTTGATTACGCCCAAACTTGTCAAAACAAAGCGATCGATGTAGAGTAGATTGGGCGGTCGTATCCACAAGGAGATGACAAAAACAAGTACGGAAAGTTAGTAGATAAATAACTCTAGAGATGAATAAAAAGAGAAAGAAAAAATGATTTTATGAATTTGAAGCAAGAGAATTTGATGTAAAGAAAATTCGGTAATAAAAATCGGTGAGGTGTCGAGAATCCCTTATATGCTTTGTTCACCTATTTGGATTTGACTCATAAAATAACTCAATTGAAAGTTTCACATCCCAAACAATCAATCGGAAAATAAAGAATTGAAGAACATATAAATCAAAATGTATTTAAGTAAATCAATTTCTTACATTTGGCACTTGTAGAAATTCATCTTATGAGAAATCCAAAAATGACAATATACCATAGGGAATATTGTAATAAAAGACTACTCATAAAATAATTACAATATATCAATATAATTATATCATGCAAATTTTCACATAAAAAGAGCTTGACTAGATTTATATGAAAATTGACAACACAATTTTATTAATATAAGAATTGAAAAGAAGAGATAGAAGAAGAATAATTTACTCAAATTTATAAACCTTGCATAACATTAGAGACTTAAAATCCAAATAAGATCACTACACATATAAGATCATCTCTAACCTCACCATAGAATTCTAGCCTAGCTTGCTCATGTTTCCACAAGTTCTATAGAGAAAATGTGAAAAACAATTACAAGAAAGAAAGCTCTCTTAAAATTGAAGTATATTTCTCTCAATTGGCTCAATTGGCTCCCTTCATCAAGCTTCCAAGGCACCAATATATAGTGGAGGTGAGGCTTGACTTTTCTTCAAAGTTTGGCAGCTCCTGTCCCGCATCCGACACTTCACACGCAATTTCCACTATCTTGCCGACAGATTTTAGGACAATGGTCAACATAAGAGTTGTAGCCCTGCATCTTATCGTTCCACAGCCGCAAGAATCACCTAATTTAGACTTTTGTAGAGAAAGTTATGCCCAAACGAAGGGAGTATGTTCAGCACAGCCGCCAATGTTGAAAACATGTTGTTTTATTTTATGGTTGGCCGAATTTGTTTACTTCTCTTGGTTAGTTAGGTAAGAAACCATTCCTTCTTCAAATGGAAAGTTGATTCATGCATGGGCTAGAGTTTCTTGGACTCTTCTTGATTTATTGATGGATTCTACAAGCACAAAAATAATATAATTAATAAAAATCAACACTTATAAAATTACTATGGAATAATATCAATTTTAAGCTCTTTATTTTACAAGTATCAATTAATATTCATACTTTAAATATACTTTTGTACTTGCATCAACACACATTTGCTTAAGTGAAAATCAAGCTTGTGCTTTGAGTAGTTTCTAAGATATGGAAAACATGAGCATCCAAAGGTTTTAAAGAAACTATAATTTGGTTTCTTATGGAATAGCTTTTCTAAGGGTGAAGATAATTGCAACAGTTTTGTTGCAAGATTATTGATTAAAAAAGCTATTGTTGAGAAACTCTTAAACCAAAATTGCATAGGAAGACCTCCATGTGCTAACATTGTCAATCAAGTTTCCACATGATGTCTATGTTTCCTTTCTGGAACACCATTCTGTTGGTGTGTATTAGGGCAAGAGAACCTCATCTTGACACCTTTGTTTGTCAAAAATGGAATGAAGGATTGGTACTTTCCTCCCACATATAATTGAAAGCATTTTATCTTCTTATGGAGCTGTAACTCAACATGTTTTTGGAAGGCAATAAAGGTTGCAAGAGCATCTGATTTCAACTTGAAAGGATACAATCAAGTAAACCTTGTACAGGCATCAATGAACACAATGTAATATCTATAAGCCTTAAGATGAACTCAGACCAAAAATCAATTTTTTTGGTCAAAGTCAACGGTCAACGGCCAAACTAACCTAGTCAACAGTCAACATCTTTGACAGCTCGGTCAACTCGGCCGGGCTCACTTCCAACTCGGCTGACTCGGCTTGGACTCGGTGAGTTAACTCACTCTCTGGCAACAAACTTTTGGCAGCCCGTGGCTACTCGTTTGAACTCCGATCTGGGCGATTTCTACGGCGTCAGCTTCGCCTTATCGAGAACTTCGATTTTGATATGCTATAGTGCACACCTTCCAACTCAACTCTGATACCACTTTGTTGGAAATGAAACACTCAAACAGCTTCTATTTAAACTCAAAACAAATATTACAAGAATTCTCTCACGCAAGAACTAACTCAGTCTTTGCTTCTTCTTCACTCACTTAGAAGTTTTGCTTCTTCTTGATACCTAAACCAAAATGTTGAAAGGTATTTAGACTAATTACAAATCATTTTAGACCACACAAATAAGCTAATCCAAAATTATAATAACCATATTCCTCATCTTTCTACATCCTTCCAATTGACCACATGATTTTTTATACCTAATTACCAAACCCTAGAAAATTCTAGATAGAGGGCTTGGACCTTATTTATGGACTTGGACTCTAATTTATTTGGGTTTAGGTTTGGGCTCCCATAATGGTTCAGGCCTTCAAATAGTTTGGGTTCTCCTTAATGTTTGGCTATAAAACAAGTTTAATTTTCAACACCATGTTTTATTAAATTATATATATCATTTTAATTATATAAAAAGTTTAGAAGTGATTCAAATTATAAAAATGTTAATATATAATTAAATTATCAGCGACTAATAACAATTACTTAATTAATTTAATGAATAAAATTGGTGTTATTTTTTACAATTTTTTTTCATGAGAAGATGCCAAATAATAAAAAAAAATTCAATATATATATTTATTTATTTATTTATTTCACCTTAATATTGTGTATCAGAAATTTTTTTTGTTTTTGTTTTCAGAACATTATTTTCAGCAATGCTGCCAGATTAGTTTTTGAATTCTTAAAACATAAAAGTTCAACTTATTGTTTCCATTAAAAATTGAAAATAAAAACACTACTGAACGCACCCCTAATAACCACCAAAGTATTCAATGGATGAGTTTTATCAATGTATTATTGGAAAATACCACATTATTTTTCTTATATATTATTGGAAAATACTCAACCCATAGATTAAGACTAAATATTATTTTTCAAGTTTCATATTAGAAAACTATTCTTTTGATAAGAATAATTTGTAAACTCAACAAGAGTTTTAATAAACTTTACACAATTAACATATAATTTATTTTAAATTTGACAATTTCTTTAATAAAATATTCACCAATGTGAATATACTTCATGCATTTGAATATTTAATTTAATCCATGGAAAACTTCATATAACTTTGTATTATTTATTTAAGACATTTTTAAATCGTTGAAGGATTTCATATTCAAACTTAATTGTATTGATCTTAAAAGAATAAAAGATAATTGGCAGAATTCTCTAAGCTCAAAATGTGAGTCTTAGAGTTTATGAACTAGAATTTACAAGGAACAAATTACATTTATCTAACTTGAGGTTTGTTGAATTACACTCAGAATTAAAGTTTGCAAAAACTCACGCTGAACTCCACTGGTATTAAATTTGACCGTTAAAAAGTAGGATTGACCATTAAAAAAAATAAAAAGTAAAAGAAGAAGTAAGAAATCCATGGTGCATCCACCATAGATATATCCCCACCACGGATCACGAAGTAGGAGAGGTTCGATTCTACTTTTTAACGGTAAAACTTAACGCCAGATGAATTCAGTGTAAATTTCTACGAGTTTTGATTCCAGGTGTGATTCAATAAACTTCAGGTAAGTTCAGTGTTGTTTGTTCATTTACAAGACATAAGTTAAGGGATATAAAATCCAAATCTACTATAGCTAAATTACAAGTATCAAGCCTTTAATCATCCTATCATATACACAATGAAGAATAAAAGAATTACGTATTGGTTAAGAAACCAATTAATGATGTGGACGTTGATTATCCACAGCTCATGGAGATAATTAATTTGTCATGCTTTGAGGTTGCCTATTAGATCTCTCCTGACAAGAGAACCATTTTCTTAATCTTAATGAGACCTTGATCCTCTTCAAACCAGACCCTCCTCCTAAAAGATTTGATTTTATCGTCAGGCCGAGAATTGATGGAGAGATGATGGCCAATACTTTAAACTTCACTTGTTGTACACCACAATCATCCCCGAGTTAATTTACATAAAATATAAATACCCTCATTTTCTAAATTAACATCTTAATTGATTATGTATAATTATTATTAATTAGGCACGCCCTGAAGTATAAACTTGTTTTAGGCCCAAACAATTTGAAGGCCCGAACTATTATGGGAGCCCAAACCTAAGCCCAAATAAATTAGAGTCCAAGTCCATAAATAAAGTCCAAGCCCTTTATCTAGAATTCTCTAGGGTTTGGTAATTGGACATAAAAATCATGTGGTCAATTAGAAGGGTGTGGAAGGATGTAGAAGGATGAGGTGTATGGTTATTATAATTTTGGATTAGTTTATTTGTGTGGTCTAAAATGATTTGTAAGTAGTATAAATACCCCCCTCCCCATTTTGGTTTAGGCATCAAGAAGAAGCAAAGCTTCTAAGTGAGTGAATAAGAAGCAAAAGAGTGAGTGAGTTCTTGAGTGAGAGTTTTCTTGTAATATTTGTTTTGAGTTTAAATAAAAGTTTTTTTGAGTGTTTTATTTCCAACAAGTGGTATCAGAGCCAGGTTCGAAGGTGTGCACTATAGCATATCCAAATTGAAGTTCTCAACGAGACGAAGCCGACGCCACAAAAATCGCCCCGATCGGAGTTCAAACGAGCCGCCACGGGCCGCCGGAAGTTTTGCTGCCAGAGAGTGAGTTAACTCACTGAGTCCAAGCCGAGTTCAAGCCGAGTCAGCCGAGTTGGAAGTGAGTCCAGCCAAGTTGGAGCCGAGTTGACCGAGCCACTAAGCTTGTTGACCGAGCCGCTGACCGAGCCTCCAAGTCGTTGACTGTTGACCAGGTTAGGTTGACCGTTGACTTTGACTTTGACCATAAAAATCGATTTTTTTGTCTGAGTTCATCTTAAGGTTTTTCTACGTTCTGCGTTCATCCGTGTAGTCAGAATTTCGAAAGTCTCACTATATTGAGAGTTATGGCTAATGGTATGGCATCGTTTCAAGTTCCAACACTCAAGAACGAAAACTATGATAATTGGAGTATCAAGATGAAGGCTCTCCTTGGAGCACACGATGTCTGGGAGGTCGTAGAGAAAGGCTACACCGAACCAGAAGATGAGTCAACTCTATCCCAAACTCAAAAGGATAGTTTAAAAGACTCAAGGAAGAGAGACAAGAAGGCTCTCTATCTCATCTATCAAGCGTTAGATGATGATGGTTTTGAGAAGATTTCGAGTGCAAGCTCCGCTAAGCAAGCGTGGGAGAAGTTGCAAATCTCTTACAAAGGAGTCGAAAAGGTAAAGAAGGTCCGTCTCCAAACATTAAGAGGTGAATTCGAATCCTTACACATGAAAGCATCTGAATCTATTTCAGATTATTTCTCAAGAGTAGCAGCCGTTTCTAATCAATTAAAAAGAAATGGTGAAAAGTTAGAAGATGTAAGAATAATAGAGAGTGGATCCCAAATTTGAGCACATTGTTGTGACGATAGAAGAAACTAAAGACCTGAAAGAAATGACGATCGAGCAACTCCAAGGATCATTGCAAGCATATGAAGAAAAAACATAAAAGGAAGCAAGGGATCAACGAGCAACTCCTCAAGATGCAACTGAAGGAGAAGGAAGAAAGTCAAGGCCACGAGAGAAGCCAGCGTGGTCGAGGTAGATGCCGAGGCCGAGGACGAGGTAGAGGCCGTGGTCATGGACGAGGTTGGAATTCTAACAGCAGCAACCTCAATAACTACGAGAAAGGAGAAAGCTCAACAAGAGGCCGTGGGAGAAGCAATTCAAACTCGAGGTACGATAAATCTCAAGTTCAATGTTATAATTGTCAGAAATTTGGGCATTATGCTTCGGAATGTAGAGCTCCCAGCAGTAAGGTTGACGGAAGGTCCAATTATGTGGAAGTCAAAATCGAAGAGAAGGATACAGTACTACTAGCTTGTAGAGACAATATGGAGACCAAGAAAATGCTTGGTACCTCGACACTGGTGCAAGCAACCACATGTGTGGAAGAAGAAGTATGTTCGTAGAGCTAGATGAATCAGTGGCTGGCAATGTCTCATTTGGAGATGATTCAAAAATATCAGTGAAAGGAAAAGGTAACATCTTATCCGCGCTAAAAATGGTAGTCATCAATTAATCTCTAATGTTACTATGTGCCCAACATGACATGCAACATCCTGAGTATGGGTCAACTCTTAGAAAAAGGCTATGATATTCATATGAAGGATTGTAGTCTTTTTATAAGAGATGGCAAAGGAAATCTAATAGCCAAAGTAAAAATGTCAAAGAATAGATTATTTTCTTTGAACATTCAAAACGATGTTGCAAAGTGTCTGAAAGCCTGCTACAAAGATGCATCTTGGTTATGGCACCTTCGATTTGGGCATCTCAATTTTGGAAGCTTGGAGCTACTATCTAAGAAGGAAATGGTGAGAGGACTACCATGCATCAATCATCCTGACCAACTTTGTGAAGGATGTTTACTCGGGAAGCAATTTAGAAATAGCTTTCCAAAAGAGTCAGACTCAAGAGCCAAGAAGCCACTCGAGCTAGTCCATACCGATGTGTGTGGTCCAATCAAGCCAAGTTCTCTCGGTAACAGTAATTATTTCCTTCTCTTCATTGATGATTTTTCAAGAAAAACATGGGTTTATTTCTTGAAGCAGAAATCAGAAGTCTTTGGAGTATTCAAGAAGTTCAAAGCCGATGTGGAAAAAGCGAGTGGCCATAAGATCAAGGCACTGAGATCCGATAGAGGAGGAGAATTCACATCCAAGGAATTCCTGGAGTTTTGTGAAGATAATGGAATTAGACGTCCTCTAACTGTTCCCAGATCCCCTCAACAAATGGAGTTGCAGAAAGAAAGAATAGAACAATCCTGGATTTGGCGCGAAGCATGCTCAAAAGCAAGAAATTGCCCAAGGAGTTTTGGGCAGAAGCAGTGGCGTGTGCAGTCTATTTGTCCAATCGCTCTCCAACAGAAGTGTGTGGGGAAAGACACCTCAAGAAGCATGGAGTGGTAGAAAGCCCGGCATCTCCCACCTAAGAGTTTTTGGAAGCATAGCTCATGTTCATGTACCAGAAGAGAGAAGAACCAAGCTTGACGATAGAAGTGAAAGTTTCATATTCATCGGCTATCCCGCTTATTCAAAAGGTTACAAGCTATACAACCCGAACAACAAAAAGTTTGTGATCAGCCGAGATGTGATATTTGATGAAGAAGGAGAATGGGATTTTGGATCGCATGTAGACAACTCCAACTTCACTCCACAATTTGAAAAAACAGAGCGGACGCCGGTGGAGCAACTAGAAGAACCTCAACAAGAACCCACTACACCACCAGCATCACCAGCTTCAACAAATAATGGAAATTCACCACCATCATTTCTACAAGAAAGAACAATGGAGCGAACAAGAAATCTTCAAGATTTATATGAGGTAACTGAGAGATCTGATAATCTTACTCTTTTTTGCCTCTTTGCTGATTGTGAACCAGTGAGTTTGAAGAAGCTGCTCAAGAAAAGAAGTGGAGAGATGCGATGGATGAGGAAATTAAGGCCATTGAAAAGAACAACACTTGGGAACTTGTTCCACTTCCAAAAGGACACAAGGCAATTGGTGTTAAATGGGTGTACAAAATAAAGCAAAATTCTAAGGGAGAGATTGAAAGGCACAAGGCAAGGCTAGTTGCGAAGGGCTACAGTCAAAGAGCTGGAATAGACTATGATGAGGTATTTGCTCCAGTTGCTAGATTAGAAACTATAAGACTAATCATTTCTATGGCAGCGCAAAACAAGTGGAAGATACATCAGATGGATGTAAAGTCTGCCTTCCTAAATGGAGTTCTTGAAGAAGATGTCTACATTCAACAACCACTGGGTTACGAAGTCAAAGGCCAAGAAGACAAAGTTCTGAAGCTGAGAAGAGCTCTCTATGGGTTAAAGCAAGCACCAAGGGCATGGAATAGCAGAATTGACAAGTACTTCCAACAAAATGGCTTCACCAAATGTCCCTACGAGCACGCTCTATATATCAAGATCATGAATGGAGATATTCTGGTAGTATGCTTGTACGTGGATGATTTGATTTTCATCGGCAATAACCTAAGCCTGATTGAAGAGTTCAAAAAAGCAATGGCCAAGGAATTTGAGATGACTGACATCGGATTAATGGCGTACTATCTTGGTATTGAAGTCAAGCAAAAGAAAGAAGGCATCTTTATCTCCCAAGAAAATTATGCAAAGGAGATACTCAAGAAGTTCAAGATGAATGATTGTAAGCCGATAAACACGCCAGCAGAATGCAGAATCAAACTATCGAAGCATGGTAAAGGTGAAAGCATAGATCCAACATTCTTTAAAAGTTTAGTTGGAAGCTTACGCTATTTGACGTGCACGAGACCAGATATTCTTTATGCTGTTGGACTTGTAAGTCGATACATGGAGAATCCAACAACCACCCATTTCAAAGCCGCTAAGAGAATCCTCCGTTACATTAAAGGTACGCTTGATTTTGGCTTGTTTTATTCAATTTCTAATGATTACAAGCTTGTGGGATATAGCGATAGCGATTGGGGTGGAGACATAGATGACAGGAAGAGCACCAGTGGATTCGTGTTCTTCATGGGAAATACAGCTTTCACATGGATGTCAAAGAAGCAACCGATTGTCACCTTATCTACTTGTGAAGCTGAATATGTAGCTGCTACTTCGAGCGTCTGTCATGTAATATGGCTCAGAAATTTGCTGAAGGAATTGGGTTTGCCACAAGAAAAGCCAACTGAGATTTGTGTCGACAACAAGTCAGCCATTGCCTTAGCAAAGAATCCAGTGTTCCATGATCGAAGCAAGCATATTGATACTCGTTACCACTACATAAGGGAGTGCATAGCAAAAAGGGATGTGCAAATGGAGTACGTGAAGTCCAAAGATCAAATTGCAGATATTTTCACCAAGCCACTCAGGTTTGAAGATTTTTCGAGATTAAGAAGTTTGCTTGGCATGGTAAAACAAGTTTAAAGGGGGGTGTTGAAGTATAAACTTGTTTTAGGCCCAAACCATTTGAAGGCCCGAACTATTATGGGAGCCCAAACCTAAGCCCAAATAAATTAGAGTCCAAGTCCATAAATAAGGTCCAAGCCCTTTATCTAGAATTCTCTAGGGTTTGGTAATTGGACATAAAATCATGTGGTCAATTAGAAGGGTGTGGAAGGATGTAGAAGGATGAGGTGTATGGTTATTATATTTTGGATTAGTTTATTTGTGTGGTCTAAAATGATTTGTAAGTAGTATAAATACCCCCTCCCCATTTTGGTTTAGGCATCAAGAAGAAGCAAAGCTTCTAAGTGAGTGAAGAAGAAGCAAAAGAGTGAGTGAGTTCTTGAGTGAGAGTTTTCTTGTAATATTTGTTTTGAGTTTAAATAAAAGTTTTTTTGAGTGTTTTATTTCCAACACGCCCTGCACTTTTGAGGAAGGAGGCAGACTTTGTTATCTCTCTCAAAGGTTTGTCTGTGTACCTGACCATATTGTATACCCAAGCACCGCATATAGCCCCAAGAATTGGTGCAACGATGTATATCCATATGCCCTTATATTGGTTTGACACTATTGCCGGCCCTAGGCTTCTTGCTGGGTTCATTGATGCCCCTGAAATTGGTCTGTGCAAGTAGAAAATAACATCATTAATATACAATTTGTTTGATTTTGAAGTGTTTATAAGATAAATACAAAAGAGTGCTTATCAATTGCGAATATTCGCAATATAACATCTGTATTTTAGTCAAACCCGACAAACATGATAATAAGTAATATGATATTATTATCCATTATCGATTAGAAGTGATTAAGTACATACCCGGCAAACATGACATTAAGTAACACGGTGGAACCAACGGTAATCCCGGCGAGCTCACCAGTCTGAATATATAAACAACAACATTATAAATATAACAACATACCCCTAATCAAATATGAAAAGCCAATATATTTAGCAAGTAAATCTGCTCTAATTAAATCATATTCTCAAATGATAATTTTATCTTAAAGTAAAACCGGAGGCATGAAGATGGGAACTAACAGCTCTATTGTCGGTGCCGACACCGGATATAATAAACATGAGGTAGAATGTGATGATGAACTCAATCACGAATGATTGAGTATCTGACCCAGCTGGAAGCGTTCCTGTAAAATGATCTTGTTTTCCATCGAATAGCAATCTCAGTGTTCCTGCTGCCAGTGTTGATCCAAGAACTTGAGCTACTACATAAGCGGGAACCTGCCACATATATAGACACAAATACATTAGAAAAAAGGAATGTTTAATTGACGTTTGGTTACAAAATTCGTTGAAAAAAATTCATAGTAAAATGTAACTGTCAATGGTGCTTTTTGATAATTCCGTTCATTACTGCCAAAATAGTATTAAAGAGGAAAGCGCAGTTTTTAAATAATATCAAAAATTGTCGGGCTTACATGTTTCCATGGAAATCTTTTGCAGGTTGCAAAAGCATGGTGACAGAAGGGTTGAAATGGGCACCAGAGATATGGCCAACAGAATAAACGAGGACCATCACAGCCAGCCCCCACCACTATTGAGATCCCTGGAAGCGTCACCACTTTTTCGTAATCATCAGAATTCACTACCACCGACGCACAACCCGCAAATATCAAGAAATATGTACCCAAAACCTCAGCAATTATCTGCACATAAAAATATAATTGATGTTGAAGATGTGACCAAACGAAACCGGTCAAATGGGTTTTTGAAAACAAGGAATAATAATTAATTAAGTTAGAAATTCAAGGTGGAGAGTTGTTGTTACCTTTTGCGTGAAAGGAACAGAGAAGCCAAAGTCTTGCTTGGGTTTGGAGGACGAACATGGAGGATTTTGAACGGCTCCATCTTTCACAGTCAGAGTAACTTCATGGCTTCCAATATTGCTTGAAATCCCTGCCATCTATTACATAGCCAAATTACAATGAGTAATTGTAATTTTGAGTTTTACAAGTATTTAATGTCGAACTCTATTTAATTTTTAATAAATAATATTACTTTTATATTTTTTTAAATTTTATAATATAAAAAAAATTAAATATTTTAATATAAATTAAAGAGTAAAAACGATATTTTAAATAATAATTCAATACAAAAGATAAAATAGTTAATATATATTTTTCTATCATAAATACAATTACTAAATATGATATCACTTACTAAAACAAAGAAGCTCATACCTTATTGGATTGAGATTGATCTGAAAGAAGATTTTAAAAATCTTTATCTATAGTTTCTTTTTCTCTAAAAAAAATCTTTATCTATCAAACAGTTTCTCAAACTCTGCTGCCAATAAATGAAAACTTAGAAAATAATTTGAGAAGCAAATGCATTTTATAAGCAGGTAATCAAGTTGTTTGCCAAAAACACAATTACTAAATATGATATTACTTACTGTTAATCTGCTGTATACATTTATTATATGTCTGTTAATTAAGATTGTTACATAAACTAAATGATGAGAATGAGGTTATCTGACCTATTCACAGTTTTGTTGATTAGATATTATCCAATCCTGAGTTGTAAAATAATTTATATTGCTACTTGCCATTTATTAGCTACCCACTTATAGTATTAACAAATATGTATAGTTTTTTATTTTTTACGGTGTACAAAACTTTGGTTTAATGGCTGATAGCTTAGCTAGTCTTGTTTTGAGCACTGATCAGGTTTTGATTTGGATGGAGGAGGTGCCTCCATCTATTTATAAGTTTGTTTTGGCTGTGCTTGGCTTGCTTTATAGTTCTGGTTGTGTTTATGAATTGATCTCTTTTTTTAAAAACAATGACGTACAAACTAGTGGTTTTACAATTAAAAGGACACGATGATTGTAATACTTGGAATGATGATGATAAAATGAATCATTAATTTTGGAAGTTAATGGAGATGGTGGGGACATGAAGAGTTTTCAGATATCCACTTAAATTATATTTCATAATATTCACCTTTCATTGTCCACTATACGGAGAATATGTCTCATAAAAACCTTTACTAATAAAAATCAGTAGTATAAAAAAAATTAGCCGAGAAAAAAAAAAAGTAGGTTATCATATGCATCTCACCTTTGTTAGATATGATTTTGTATCAGCATTCCTAAGCTAATATGCAGAGCAGTAGTGGTGTAAAAGAAAGGCATGCATGCAGATATACTTAGTGTTATCTGCCTTGGTTACGTGTTATTGAAGTAGTGCCTAGAGGTTCAACTCAGCACCACCAGAAGGAAAGGTAGAGTTGATTTAGTTCATCAGAGCTCAATAGCGGGAAGTTACAATTCTGTTAAGAATTGTAACTAACAATCTGATGTGGCAATAGGTTGTATTGAATCTGTTTTGGTAAGGATTGTAAAAGCTTTGCAATATAAAAGCTATTGTTTAGCATTGTAATATGTTAGAAAAATCATTGATGAAATATAGCTTCCAGAAAATACATTTCTCCTCTTCTTTATTTGCTTGTTCTTCATGCATCGTTTATAGCAATTTATATGGTATTAGAGCTGAAGATCTGAGGCCATGGAATCAGCTTCAATCTCACAGCTCAATCACAATCATATCTCAGATCGTAACCAGTTTACACGAAAAAAACAGTGAGAAGCTCAAGCGCAGCTCATCACTAAAAACCTCAATTTCAGTCTTCCAATGAAACTTGATGAAAAACAACTTCAATTATTGGAAGGTACATATCTCACCAGTTATTGGAGCTTTCAATCTAGAAGAATATGTTTTTAGTTCAATGAAATGTCCACAAAAATTCACTGAATCAACTGATGAAGAATCTGGAGAAGTAATACAAACGTACAACGAGGATTATCTCATTTGGAAGAAAAATGATCAAATGATAGGTGTGGTTGTTGTCCACGTTGAGTCCACAAATTTTTGGTCAGGTATCACATTGCATACAGCTTATGAGTTGTGGAATTGCATAACACAAATTTTTTCACAAAACTCACTAGCTCGAGTGTTGAATCTAAGAGCTCAACTACAAAATCTCAAAAAAGGATCCATGTCTGTTACTGATATATAGTGAAAATTGAAGGAATTGGACAGGTAATGGCTGTGGACAAGTTTTAACTGAAAGAGATATGTCACTTACATTCTTGGT
>CM010618.1:3319616-3711537 GCA_003430845.1 Xanthoceras sorbifolium
ACTGTAATTGTTTTCATTATTTGTTTAAACACTTTATTTTATAAATTAAAATGGCATCACCCTTAAGACCATCTATTTCTGGAGGTCGAAAAATCTATTTTCGGAGGCCGAAGCTCCGTTTCCAACAGAAACGCTGAGCAAAATGAGCAGGTACCGAATTTAAATGTTCAAGAAGTGCAAAGTCGCCCTTTCCCAGAATACAACAACGATCGAAATTTTGCTGAATACCTGCAAGAAAGAGAATTTGAGGAGATAATTTTTGGTAATAAAACTCCTTTTAATTTTAATCCTGATTGTTCCCATCCCTCTTCTGGCGGTGGTCCCTCTTCTGCTCCAACCCTCCCATCCCAAGTGAAACCGTACAATTGCCGCAGGGGCAGCCAGATTTGTCAAAGTACAAATCTGAACTTTTTAAAGTTCATATGAAGAAGGTGGAGAAGGATGGTTTAGTTATAGTGGTTTGCAAGTATTGTTCTAAAGATTTTAAATGGAACAAATGCGGAGGGTACGGGACGTATTGGAAGCATATCAACAGCAAGCATCCAGCCGAAGCTCACCATCAGCGAGGACAACACCAAATTTCAAGGTACACATCCCTTAACCATCCTTTATTTAAATATACTGATCAAAATAATAGGGACCAATAGCAAAAATGATAGCGACCGAACATCTCCCCTTTAGTTTTGGGAAAAAACTGGTTTTTTAAAATATTGTCATAATGCTTTAAATTCCGCTGCATGTAGAGTACCTAGGACCACATTAAACGTACTATGTGTGATATTTATAAAAAAGAAAAAAAAGCTTTAGTAAAATATTTTCAAAATTATCCGGGTCGTGTGCCTGTTTGTGCCGATATCTGGAGTGATCATTGGCAAAAACATTCATACTTAGGACTCACTTGCCATTTCATTGACCAATTATGGGATTTGCAAAAACGAATATCGACATTTAGAGTTTTTGACGACACCCATACTGCTGACAATATTTATAAATTAATGAAAATTATTTTTGAAGAATATTGTATTGAGAGTAAAATTTTTGCAATTGGTTTTGATAATGCTGCAAATAATACTGCCGCCGGTCCAATTGTGTCAACCCTATTTTGGCGGCAGATTTTTTCATCAAAGATGTGTTTGCCATGTTTTAAATATATGTGTACAACATGGCATGCAAACACTACATGAGTGGATTACACCAATTAGGGATGCTCTATACTATTTGTGGAAACATCCTAGCACTATGAAACACTGGGCTAGGTATTGTAAAGCTAACGGGAAACATCCAATTAGATTTTCCCGTGATGTTCCAACTCGTTGGAACTTCACATATAAGTTGCTTTGTGAAAGCTACGAGTATAGAGAATTATTAGTTAGATTTATGCAGCATAATGTTAATACCATTAATTTATATGAACATCATTGGGATGTTTGTACAAAAATTTGCATGCTTTTAAAAGTTTTTCATGATGCAACACATTCTTTATCCGGTATATATTATCCAACTGCACGTTTATTTTTATTTGAAACCCTTAATATTGTAGGTGCACTTAATGAATGTGCACAAATAAATGAATTAGTTCCGTGTGTTTATGCAATGCGAGAAAGATGGATAAACTATTATAGGGACATTCTTGTAATTTATACTGTTGCATCAGTTTTTGACCCTAGGAATAAATTTAATAGTTTATATGAATTTTTTACACTTTATTACCAATCTCTAGAGATAATGGACATAGATGTTAGTGGTTTATATAATAATATTAGGAATTTATTTTATTCAATGTATGACGAATATCGTTCTGTTTATGGTCCCTCGCTGAACATTATTGTTCAACAACCGGAACCAAGCGGAAGCGGTAGTACTAGTCATTTGCGCTTTCCCTCCACATTAAGGAAGTTAGGGGCAAGCGTGTTTACCAAAAAAGCAAGGATGTTGGGGAGTTCGTTTTCATCAACCTATGTTTCAGAGGTTAATGTTTACATAAACACCTTCTTTGAGTTTTTGGATACCCCAGACTTTAACGTCCTACAGTGGTGGTGGGAGCACGAAACTAACTTTCCAATTTTGGCCATCATTGCCAAACAAATTTTTGGAACCCCTGTTTCGACCGTTGCCGTCGAACAGGAATTTAGTGCAGGTGGCAATGTTCTGGACGAGAGACGAGCATTGCTCAGTTCTAACTCAATACAGATCCAGGTTGTGTTGACGACTGGACCAAGGCCACATACCGGCAGCAGGAATTGGATCTGGTGTCCGACGATAATGACTTTTTCGACACCAATGAGGATACAACGGCAACCGAAGGAACAAGCGACGATTGATCACATCCGAAACATAATAGGTAAAAGAACTACGTGGGCTTTGATTCCTCCTAGAGGATACGTAGGCAGCTTAATTGAGGTAAAATTAAGTGCAAACCCTAATTTTTTATTTATTTATTTAATTTTATAGTTTTACGATATTATCAAAATTTTATTTCAATTTTATCGCTATTTTTTTGAAATCGAGTACCCAGTTTATTTATAAATATTATTATCGTTATTTATATATTTAATTTTTATTTTTAATTTTTTAATTTTTTTTATTGTTTGCCGGTTCCGGCCGGTTTGGAACCCGCGGTTGAACCGCCGGTTCCAAAAAAATCGGGGAGGAACCGAACCGGGCAGTTTCCCCCGGTTTCAACCGGAACCGGGACCGGGACCTCCCCGGTCTCGGTTCCAGTTGAGGAAAAATTGGAATCGGAACCGCCGGTCCGGTTCCAATGGTCATGCCTAGTGGTAACTTCCTTTCTCTAAATCATAAATTTATACTTAAAAAACTTATAAAATAAAATTTGACTTGTTATAAAAATAATTAAAATAAATAAGAATATAATAGCATAAACTTAAAGTAAGAGAATAAATAAAATAGTGGGCAAGAAAAAAGACACTATTATTCCTTAAAGATGTCTTCAAGTCACAGATATAATACATAAGGACTCCCTTTACAAATTACAAAGTAATGGTTTTACAAATTGAAAGGACAATGATCATAATATTATAATAGTGATCATAAATTGAATAATAAATTTTAAAAGTTAATGGAGATGGCAGGAACATGAAGAATTTGTAATTTACTTGTATTAATTTTACAAATGCGGACATTCGCTTAAACAATATTTTCATAATAGACCCCTTACTCGTCGATCATATAGAGAATATGTCTCATTAAAACCTTTGCTAATATGAATCCGGTAGTATAAAAAAAAAAAAAACAACTAATCAAGGAAAAGAGTACAGTATTCATCTGCAAACCACCTCAGTAAAACCTTACTAGGAAAACTCCAATGGAATAAATATCTAGTGGTCGAAAAAGAGTAAAGAGCATATTATTTCCTCCTTATCGTCAACTTCCCTTAATAGATACACTCCCCCTCATTATGATATGAATTTTTCAATATTTTTGCCAAATTTTCAATTGTTACATCCCAATATTATGCACCAACATTTTGAATATTACAATTGGTAGTCCATAAATCTGCAAAATGGTAATTTAAGCATATCTTTGAATTTTTATATCACCACATTTTGGCGATAATATGTGAAGATTAAGAACTTTAATAAAATGTTCAACTCCTTTTAAATTGATTCATTGTTTATATCTTATCTAATACAAATTATTTTATTTTAGAAACACCAATATATTGCAATCAGATTTGGACCATCAACAACGTTACAACGGTAAAGTTCATTAACTATTCTTTAAAAATAAAAAGTGAAAACACAAACAACGGTAAAGTTCCTGTTATGCCTTGGATAGTAAAACACTTGAAAGATCAAATTGAACGAGTTGGTCTCTCCTAACCTTGATCCACTCCAAACCAGACCCTCCTCCCAGAAGGTTTGATTTTATCGTCAGGTCAGGAATTGATAGAGAGATGATGACCGATACTTTAACTTGACTTCTTGTACATTACAATTGACTCCAAATAAAATTTACATAAAATATAAAACCCTCATTTTTTTAAATTAACCTCTTAATTGATTCTTGTGTAATTATTATTAACTAGGCATTCCCTGCACTTTTGAGGAAGCAACCAGTCTTGATGATCTCTCTCAAAGACTTGTCTGTGTACCTGAGCATATTGTACACCCAAGCACCACACACAGCCCCAAGAGTAGGTGCAACCATGTATATCCATATGCCCTTATATTGGTTTGACACTATTGCTGGCCCCAAGCTTCTTGCTGGGTTCATTGATCCCCCTGAAATTGGCCTGCACAAATAAGAAATAACATCATTAATATACAATTTGCTTGGTTTTAAAGTATTTATAAAATAAATATGAATAAGTCCGTGCTAACATCGCGACATAATATATCTATTTCAATTAAATATAAGAGAAAGTTAATATGATCTATTATATATAGAAGTGATTAAGTACATACCCGGAAATCATGACATTAAGTAAAATGGTGGAGCCAACGGCGATCCCAGCGAGCTCACAAGTCTGTATAGATAAACAATAGAACAAATATAAGAATATACCCTAGATCAGATGTACAAGCCAAAATTATTAGTAAGTTAATCTGTTCTAATTAAATCATATTCAATAATTATAATAAATTAAAACTAGAGGTAAGAAGATGGGAACTGACAGCTCTGCTGTCGGTGCTGACACCAGATATGATAAACATGAGGTAGAATGTGGTGACGAACTCAATCACTAATGATTGAATATCTGACCCAGTTGGAAGTGTTCCTGCAAAGTGATAATGTTTTCCATTGAATAGCAATCTCAGTGTTCCTGCTGCCAGTGTTGATCCAAGAACCTGAGCTGTTACATAAGCTGGAACCTGCCACAGACACCAGGTTACTAAAAAAAACCATATCCAGGTTGCAATATAATAAAAAGAAAATGGTGGGAGCTTACTTGTTTCCATGGAAATGTTTTGCAGGATGCAAAAGCAATGGTGACAGAAGGGTTGAAATGGGCACCAGAAATATGGCCAACAGAGTAAACGAGCACCATCACAGCCAGCCCCCACACTATTGAGATCCCTGGAAGTGTCACCACTTTTTCGTAACCAGAATTCACCACCACCGACGCACAACCCGCAAATACCAAGAAATATGTACCCACAACCTCAGCAATTATCTGCACATCAAAATATAATTCATATTCATTTTAGATGTTGAAGATGATGACCTGACGAAACCGGTCAAATGGGTTTTTGAAAACAATGAATAATAATTAATTGAGTTAAAAATTCAAGGTGGAGAGTTGTTGTTACCTTTTGCACAAAAGGAACAGAGAAGCCAGAGTCTTGCTTGGGTTTGGAGGACGAACATGGTGGATTTTGAATGGTTCCATCTTTCACTGTAAGAGTAACTCCATGGTTTTCGTTACTTGGAATCTCTGCCATCTATTGCACAGCACAATTGCAATGAACAGAGAGAGAGAGAGAGAGAGAGGAGAGAGGAGAGAGAGGAGAGAGAGAGAGAGAGAGATTTCAGATTTCTGCTCAACTAGCTAGAATGGAGCAAAGCATGTCCAATATATACAACAAAGGGGAGGGAGAGAGGTGGGGTTTGGTTTTTAAAACATATAATTAAGGAGGAAAAGGAAGAGATGATTTTGTTGTATAATAATAATATTATATTATGTTTATCTATTTTCATTGGTTTTATATTTTCTTACATCCAAATTCAAATAATAGAATTCAAAATACTAATAAAAAAAATAAAAAATAAAAAATAATGCAGGTCTCTTGCTTCTATTTACTTTTTCATTAATTTCTTTTTAATTTTTGTCATAGGGCGTGTATATATTTTGCTATACCTTGTTGGAAAAATTTTCAATGAATCGTGACAGGAGTATCGATAACAAGTATAATCAAAAGTGTAAATTGTTTTTTAAAATCTCATTTTTATATCATTTATTACAATTTTACAACAAATTTAGACTATTTGTCAAGCATATAATACAAATATTATAACCATGTGATAGCTTTGTATCATTGAAGTATTTCTTTTTTTCCGTTTTGAGGGGTTTTTTTTTCTTTCTTTAATTTGAACTATTTTGAAAAGGTTGGTTATAAGTAACAGTAAGAATATCACATCCACTTTGAGATTAAAGCCAAATATAAGATAATTATAAAGCAATGACATTGTTGTTTAAGATTATACGGTAATTACACTACAAAAAATTATTATATTTATCACGAGTTTTTTTACTGCGAATACTAATCCATAATAAATATTAAAAATTTTAAATTTTTTATCGTAAATTTTAAGTCTTTTGCCGCGGATGTTCTATAGTAAAAACAATTTTACACCGAGTATTACCCGTGGTAAAATTTTTTACTACAACAGTATTTGTAATACATTTTATTCTAGATTACAACATATTTTCTCCGCAATAAAATATTACTTTTTTTGCAACGTTAATAAACTCAAATTTCTAGTGGTTAAATAATCAGTTTGATTTGCTAGATGAAAACACACAATCATTAAATATTGAGTAAATAACACCTTGAACTCCTGAAGTTTGTGTACAACTAGAAACAACCCTTAAGGTTATTGACAAATACCTCCCTTGTCATTAGTCAAATTACATTCAATTTAACAGTTGACTATATTTGACTATTAAAAAGACTAAAATATTCCCAAAATGATATATAAAATTACTAAAATTTATTAAATAAAAAAGAAAAAAGAAAAATAGCTAAAATCTCCATCGTCCATCTTAACTATTTTTTATTTTTTATTTTCTTAATGAATTTTAGTAATATTATATATTATTTTGGAAGTATTTTTTTTTTTTTTACAATTAAGCAGGGAGGTCTTAGTTAATAAACTCAAAGGTGTTTATGCTTATAGAAAAACAAATCTCAGGAGGTCTTTTCTTTGTTTTAGCTTTTTTTTTTAATGACTAAAACGGAATATCTTTGTTACGATAAGTTCATAAAAATATATAATTAGGAGACATAACTGGAGTTGCTCTATTTGTCCACTTCAAACAATTGAATCAGGGGTTTATCGGGATCTAATGAGATTAATCATTATAAGCGCGGTCTGAAAAGTAATTTTTTTTTAAAGAGTCCGGAAAGTAACTTACACATTGTTTATTTATTGAGAATGGTGAGATTTGAACCCCTATCACATAGATGAAGTGAAAGTACATTATCCACTTGAACTATAGGTGTATGCATTATTTTAAATTCCTATTGATCACATATTTTTTTCTCTTTAAAGTCATACACACACACACACATATATATATATATATATTATTATTGAGCACCGGTCTGATTAGGAATTTGTTGATACGGCCCGAAAAATAACTCTCATTACAGAAAAGGATATCCTTATACTTTATTTATTTATTGATAAAGATGAGATTAAACCTGAATGTGAAGGAAAAGTGTATTAAACACTTAAATATGAATGAAAAGTGTGATTTACTAAAAAGTGACTTGCCAATATGTGACAGAATCCAAGATTAAGTGTAACAAAATTGATTAGGAGAATGTGTGTTGACTTGTCTCATGATTTATTGCGATCTTTATAAAAAACAAAATCAATCATGAATAATTGATTATTAAATGGGTTATATTTTAATGAATAAACCAGTCAAACTAATCAAAGTCAAAAACTAATCAATTAAAAGGGTTATATTTTAATTGATTATTAAAAGGGTTATTTAGATTAAATTAGAAAGACTTTTCCATAATTTGTGGAGATTAATGATCAACCATCAGAAGATGAAGAGGGAAAAACTAGGAAATATTTAGTCATAGAGGTCAGATATTGCTGCGATAGGATCATATTAAATATGAAAAATCACATATTAATTCAAGCTCCATGTCTTATATACTCCCCAAACAATCTTTGATTTTAAACAAATAATAATAAATTTTGTTTCTGCATTTTAGAATTTAATTAAAGTCATCCTTAACATTTAAGGTTAGGTTTATGTAAATTATTAACTTTTAAAGTTATCCTTAAATGATTATATTAAAAATTTAATTTTACGCTTTATTTATTAAAATTTAAAAAATTAACCTTAACTTATAATCCAATAATAATTTCACATGTATCAACAAAAAATCTAAAATTATAAACTATGTAAAATTTATAAGAAAAACTCATAAATATTAAAAAAAATAAAAAATAATTTAAAAATAAATTTTTCATAAAATTAACATCAAAACTAAAAACCTTTAGAAAAAAAGCATTATAATAAATAATTAATTTATAAAAATTTAATAATTTAAAATAATAGTACAAATTAATATTAAAATATAAAAATAAATTTTATACATTGAAATAAATTACAATAAAGTAAAAATTAAAAACAAAATAAATTATTACAATAATAAAAAAATTTAAAATAATTTTAAAAACAAAATAAATTAAATTTTTATTAATAAATTTTTATTTAATTTTAATTTTAATTTTTTGGAAAAGATTGAAATAAAATAATAATTTATTTTTAATTAATAGAATGATTAAATTAATAAATTTTTAAAAGTTAAGGACCATATAAATTAAAATAAAAAATATTATAAATAATAATTTAAAAAATATTATAAATAATAATTTAAAAAATATTAGGGACCAAAATAATATTAACAAGAGTATATGTTTATGGAACAAAAAGTTGATATAATATACAAAGAATATAAATCATTAGCATTTGTGTAGCTGTACGAAGAATATTATGTCTTGTTTGCTTGTACGATATTCACGACTTCTGTCGGACGAAATGAATCCCATAACGACAAAATTCTATTATTGCATCTAACGATAAATTTCTATTTTATGGAGCTTTATCAGGAATGCATACTACATGCTCTCCTACTTTACAGTAAGTAATTGATTCCACATGAATATACTAGATGGTCATTGGAACCGAACCGGCGGTTCCGGCTCCATTTTTTTTTAACCGGAACCGGGATCGGGGAGATTCTGGTCTCGGTTTCGGTTTTGAACCGGCGGTTCTCCGCCGGTTCGATTTGTCAACCGGTTCTTGGAACCGGAATCGGAACGGACGGTTCCTTTTTTTTTTTTTTTTTTTTTTACTTTCAAGTCATAAAAATTTTTTTTTCAATTTTTTTTTTAAAAAAAGGAACCGAAACCGGCGAAACCGCCGGTTCCGGTTCCTTGCCGGTTTTGAACCGCCGGTTCGGTTCGAACCGGGACCATCCCATGATAGATATATTAATAATAATAATAATAATTAGAACACGACAAATCTATAAATTATTAAAAAAATAACAAAAATAATAAAAAAGTTAAGGATTACATACTTGCGGCTGAAGAAGGAGAAAGAAAAAAAAATTTGATATCATATTTATTTGGTCGACATAGACAAATTTCTATTATTACATGGAGGTTTATCAAGAATGCATAGTTCATTCTCTCCTACTTCATAGCAAGTAACTGATCCCACATAAATATAGGTATATCAATAATGATAAGAGTACTTTACCACCAGACCCAACTATCACACTTGGTTATTTTATTTATTTTAATAAGGGTGAATTGCACTCAAGTACCCTAACTTTTATCATAATTGCACGCTTAATGCCAGTTTTGTCATAATTGCACTCTAGTACCCGGTAATCCGTTAACCACCGTTAGGGTAACGGTTGACTAACTGGGTTCAGGGGCAAATTGGTCTTTTACATTTAAATTTATTTTTAAAAAAATTTAAAAATCATCCACCAATAAGAAAATGCCACGTCATATTTTAATTAATTTTAAAAATATTTTTTTAAAAAAAATTTAATTTGAAATAAAAAAAAAAAATTTAATTTTTTTTTGAAGAACACGAACCCAGATCTGGGTTCGTGTTCGAAGAGCACAAACCCAGATTTCTGGGTTCGAGCACGAACCCAGCACCTGGGTTCGTGCTCGAACCCAGAAATGGGTTCGAACACGAACCCAGCAACCTGGGTTCGTGCTTGAACCCAGAACTGGGTTCGAACACGAACCCAGAACTGGGTTCGTGTTCTAACCCAGAAATGGGTTCCAGCACCTGGTTCGCGATTGCGAACCCAGCTGGGTTCGATGGCGAACCCAGATCTCTGGGTTCGCGTTCGAACCCAGCGATCTGGGTTCGATCGCGAACCCAGTTCATCTGGGTTCATCTGACCTTTTTTTTTTCCTTTGCAGGGGCAGTTTGGTCATTTTACCTGAATCCGTTTAGTCAACCGTTACCCTAACGGTGGTCAACGGATTACCGAGTACTAGAGTGCAATTATGGCAAAACTGGCATTAAGCGTACAATTATGATAAAAGTCAGGGTACTTGAGTGCAATTCACCCTTTTAATAATAATAGAGTAAAGTGCTACCCAATTTTTTTAATAAGAAAAATTTAAATTTGGGATGGTTCTGAGAATTGAACTCAGGACCTCCCGCTCCAAGGAGAGTACAATACTACCAGACCCAACCACCACACTTGGTTATTTTATTTATTTTAATAATAATAGAGTAAAGTGCTACCCAATTTTTTTTTAATAAGAAAAATTTAAATTTGGGATGTTTTGAGAATTGAATTCAGGACCTCCCGCACCAAGAAGAGTACTATACCACCAGACCCAACAACCACACTTGATTATTTTATTTATTTTAACAATAATAAACCATTAGAATAAAGTGCTACAGTATACCCCAGTTATTTAAAAGTTTGACCCTTAGTCAAGGGCACCAAAGGGCCACAAATTTTTTTTTTAGCCCAGGGCCTCAAAACTTTGTGAGCCGGCCCTGGGTATATCAATAATAGTAACAACTAGAACACGATACGTGTATGTATATATATATATATATATATATATATATATATATAAACTGTAATAGTACTAACCCTTGTTTAATCTGAAAATTGATTGCCAAGGACTTAGACATAAAGAAACGAATAAGGATGAGCTAAAAGGGAGACGGTTGGTGTGAAGGGAATAAATATTGAAAAGATTAGAGATATGTGTAGGGCAGGAAATTAATGAATTGTCGTGAATAATGAAAAGAAAAGAATTATATAGTAAACAAAATGTAGTATTTTTCTTGTTTTTGACTACAAGAGGAAAACATAGTCGCGGGAACAAAATAACAAAAATCTCGGTGTCTAGGTAGATTTTGTCCTTGCTTGATATACTCTGTTTATCTCCAAATAATAATAATTACCTCAGGTTTTGTGATTAATAGATTGTTAATATTAGCTATTATATACTAACTTGCGTTTAAAAACACGTTTAATATATATATATATATATATCACGTATATATTATTCTGCAATAATTAAAATACAAGATTTAAATAAAAGCTTAAAAAAAATACAAAAATTCCAGATTTTGAGAACATGCAACTTTATTTCTTGCATGGATATATGTAGGTCCACAATCCACATGCAGGATTGATTATGATCGAATCATGGAGTCAACTTCTAAGTTAGACAAGGGATATTTGAATATAATATAGAACAGTGGGTCCTGATCTTTTTCCACCACACGACTTCAAGACCCCATGCACCATGCATGATCTTTTTTATATATATATAAGCGCTAGCAAGGCATGCAAGCAAAAGAAACCCATGTATATATTCTTATTATTTTAATTTATTTTTATTAAAGTTCAAGAGTGTAATATTTTTTTTAAAAATGATTCAATTGCCCAACAACACTGCACAAATAATAATAATAATAATAATAATTTTTTCAAGGGAGTCCATGTTAAGTTTGTGAATTTGAATATAATATTGATCATGGAATATTAAGAATCTCAACATATAAATTAAGTTAATAATAAAATATATATTTTATATACGTGATATATATATATATATATATATATATATATATATATATTATGCACTAAATTTTTTTGAAGGGTAACTAAAACAAGGTCCTATAATTTTGAGTTTCCATTTAAATGATATAGAAAGAAAAAAGAGGAACAAAAAACAAAAAACAAAAACCCTAGAGGCACCGATTGTTGGTGGCCTAATATATATGTATTGGAATCAGAGAATCATAGTATATGAACAACTTTTCCCTTTTGTTTTTTAAACTGACATCAGATAGTTTATTATTCATGATTTGAAAATAATTTTCAAAGTACTATAATTTTATTTATAATTCTAGAAGAAAGATTAACTATAAACTTCACATAGATTACGAAAAATAGAACAACTTTTTCTTTATTTTATATGTAATTTCTGTCAAATTTTAAGTATGCTGTTATTATCTAACTGTTGATGTTGTTATGGTTTTTTAGAATCAGGAACTTTGATTCCCATTAATTTATAAAATTTATATAATTGATGAGATTTTTCTTGTGCTTTGTGCCTCTTATTTGGAAATTAAAGTTCTTATTTTTTACAAATCTACAATAGAATAAATAAATCACACCTATCAAATAAATCTTACTGTCATGATTAAAAATTTTATTTTAAAAAGTAGATCGGTCTAATTACTACCTACTTAATTACAGACAATCTAACCAAACAATTATTACGAAAAATTACACTACATATTCACCCAAAGCGATATTTTATAGAAATATGGCAGGTATTTCCAATAATTTTAGGATATTTTTACGAAAATGATAATACATATGTCGGCAGATTCTCACCGAACTACAACTACTAGAAGAAGAGGGTAGGAGTAGCAGTTGCAGTTCAGGAGTGTAATATGGTAAAGGGACAACCTAAAAGCGGAGCACGTGACGTGAGAGAGGTGAGAGGGGGTTTAGTCATAATAAGGCCTATCTATCTCTTCTTTTAGACAAAAATATAAAAAAAAAGAGAAAGAGAAAAGTAGCTGTAACCTGGGACTCTCAATGAGTTGGGACAAAAAAAAAAAAAAGCACAAAGAGACAATAATGAGTAGTAACTACTAACTACTATATATATACGGACAAAATTATCCATCCAAGCTTTTAACTAGTTTCCCTCCAATATTATCTCCTTCTAGAACTCTTTTTTCTTACTCTCTATGCGTTTTTTTCCTTCAATTATGCTCTCTCTCTCTCTCTCTCTCTCTGAGTCTCATCCAACTCTGCTCTTCTGCTCCTCTTCTATCTCACTTTTGAGTTTTAACAAAACAAAGCATGAAATGATGACTCACGGGTTCTGTCAGGTATAGCCCTCTCAATAATTGCCATGTACCGACATGCACTGCAGCCACCTACACTACAGGGTTTTTCTTGGTTTCAGATTGGTCAAAATTTTTTAAACCTTTTCATTGACTGTTACTTTTACTCGTCAAAGGGACCCTATATGTTAAAAAATAGATTTTTAAGAAAAATATATAAATAAAAAGAATAATATTTTAAATTAACCTAATCTTTGTTATATTATAAGAAATTCATGTAAATAATATTTTAAAATTTAGATTAAAATATAGGTAAATAATATGGTTAAAATAAGGGTTTAGGACTGGGTTTGAACCATTTTAAAATTTACAAATTTTTTACAGGTTTATATACGGTTCGGGTATTGAACCCTTATTTTACCAAGCTTAGACTCACATGATAAGAACAAACATTACACATTAAAAAAAAAAAAATCATGTACATACTAATACTATAAGGTTACACACTAATATTTGAAAATAGGATCAAGGCGAAAATAAAGTGACCATTGAAAAAAAAGTTAAAAAGTTATGGTTAAAAAATATATCTAAAATGTTCATATTCTAACATTATAAAAATGCTTTGACACTTATCAAATTGTCATTTAAGTTACTTTTAATCCTTTATTGTTATTATTATTATTTTGAGAGTTAAACTAAATAACCTCTCTACTAATATTCTTTAATAATCCAGCTCATTTTAGGCAATTCCTCACTGACAGCACAGCATCAAACTAAGGTAAATCATATAACTTGTTACCACCAATGAATAGAACACACTATCTTCATCATTATGTTTTTTTTTTTTTTTTTGTATTTGATATATAAGAATTGTTTTTATTTTTATTTTTATTTAACGTTTTTTTATCATGTAAATTAGAATAAATAGTTTTACTGGTTGTTTGCTATATGAACACCGAATATGGATTGGACTTCTATAAATTTCTTTGCGGGGACAAGCCCGATATGTATCCAAATAAAGCAGCCCCAATAATAATTTAATGTCTTGTAGATTGTTGATGGGATAGGACTCAGATGGGTCCAAAGAATATTATGTCTTTTTTGCTCGAACGATTTTCACAACTCTAGGATGAAATGAATTCCATAACGACAAATTTCTATTATTGCATAGAGCCACAAATTTCTATTATTGTATGTAGCTTTATCATTTATATATACCATATAACATATTTTAGAATATTTTAATTAAATTTTAAGTTTTATATTTATTTAATTTTAAATTTTAATAAATAATGTTATTTTTAAAATTTTTAAATTTTTAATGGATTTATAATATTTATTTTTTATTTAATCATTTTTAAGTTTTTTTTAAAAAAATTAAGTTTTTATAATATATATTAACTTTTTATTGGACTATCAAAATAGGTAAAATTATTAAAATGTAAAGTTGAAGGGTAAAATCGTATAGCTAATTTAATAAAAAAAAGTAAAATGATCAATTTATACTTTATGTCAGGTTCGACCGTCAAAATTTTGATTATATAGACTAAATTGATATATTTTGAAAACGATAGGAATCATTTAAGTTAAAAAAGTAAAAATAAATCAAAATGTGATATTTTTAAATATATTATGAACCAAATTGATAATTATTCAAAGTACTTGGTTTTAGTTTAAGGGAAAGTGTGATTTTATTGCTATATGATCAAACGGTAGGGTATTCTATTATAATTTGGTCTAATAATAATAACAACTAGAACACGACAAGTCTATATATTATTAAAAAAGAAAAAAGACAATAAAAATGCGTAAAAAGCTAAGGATTATATATTTGCGGTTGCAGAAAGAGAAGAAAAAGTATTTAGCATCATATTTATTTGGTCGACATAGAGAAATTTCTATTATTGCATGGAGATTTATCAAGAATGCATACCATTCTCTCCTACTTCACAACAAATAACTGATCCCACATGAGCATAGATATATCCATGGGCCTCCCCCTTTGGAGATGGGCTAGGCTCCAGCCCAGCTAAGGTTTTTGAATTTTTTATAGTTTTAATTATTTATATTATTTAAGATAAAAAATTAAGTAAAAAATTAATTATTTAATTTTTATAATTAATTTTTATCTAACTCATAAAAATTAAACTTAACCTAATAAGCCAATTTAATTGTAATGAGAGTCCAATAAATCAAACTTAAATTAAACCCCATAAACTAAATTTAACATAAATCCAAATCAAATGTATAACTAAAATGAATAAAAGTTAAAATTAGAAAACTCTCCACCACACTTGACATAATAGGAACAAAGATTGTACCAAATCCTTTTTTTCATTTTTTTTCCTCGTCGAAATAAGAGTCACACATATTTTACTTCATTGATTCGTTTAGTATTGACTCTTTTTATTTCTACGGTGAGTACATAACGTGTATTTTCAATTATGAAACTTGTTAAATAATTATTTTAAAATAAGAAAAATGACCATTCTTTTACAAATTGTTTAGTTATCTAGATTGACAGTGAATTTATTGATATTATTGACTCAAAATCAGTAATATTTTTTTTCTTTTTTAAAATCACACAGTACACAACTTCGGTAATATCTTATTGTATTTACATTTCATGTTTATTGTTTGTAATTTTTTTTTGCCTAAGCTATGTATTTAAAAATAAGAATTATTGTCCTTCATTATTATTAATAATAATTCTCTCGTGATGTTTATATTTAACTATTACAAATGAAAATTTTGCATAGTATAAAATAGTCAAACTTTTAAACAGAAAAATAAAATTAAGAATAGCCCACTCAACATATAGTTTCTAACTATGCCTCTGGATATATCAATAATAATACCAACTAGAACACAACACGAATATGTATCATTAAAAAAACAAGACAATAAAAATGCATAGAAAGCTGAGGAATACATATTGCGGCCGAAGAAGGGAAAAGAAGAAAATCTTGGCATCATGTTTATTTGGTCGACATGGACAAATTTTGCATAGATGAATTCCTTATTGAGCCTCTCAACAGCTGATCTTAGCTGCTTGTTGAAAAGTTTAGCTGCCATGTTCATCTTGTTTACACACAAAGGCCTATTTGTCTTCAACCATGCATGTACATTTTCCTTACTCCATGTTGGTAAATTGTCTAAATAAACATCGCAACTAAATATTAGGTAGAGAATAATAATCTAATTTTGATATTATATAACCTTCTATACGTGCAGGCATAACTTTCTTGATAAATATTATTAACTTTTTTTATTCCCATTAATTTGTAAAATTCATCTAACCAATGAGATTTTTCTTATGCTTTGTGTCTATTATTTACAAATCTACATTAGAATAAACAAATCACATCTATCAAATGTATTTGACGGTTAGGATTGAAAAATCTTATTTCAAAAATTATAACGGTCTAATTACTACCTGCTTAATTACACATACAAGAAGAAATAGAGGTTGACTGTACTTGAAAACGCAGCTAAGAAGCTTCAACGCAAGCTTATTAAATTCACACAACAAGAACAATCACAAGAAACAAAAAAATAAAAACGCAAATGTTTATGAAAATCCTCAATGAAGCTCCATTGATGTACAACCAAGCTTTTCTATGAACAAAGCATTTACACTTACAATTCTGTTGTATATTGCTCTGTTAGATTGAATTTTAATGGATTTTTTGTTGTCTGTTTGCAGAGTTGTTTTGAGAATGGAGCTGGATTTTATGGAGAAGAAAATACAGGGAGATGAGAAGATAAGAATGAGATAGAAATTGAGAGAGTTTGTTAGAAGAGAGAGAGAGAGAGTAAAAGATGTAATAATTTTTTCAGTACCCATTCATTCTCAGCTTACAATTTTAATAGCTGGAGTTTGTTAGCAGGGAATGATCAACTGCTGACTGTCCACTATAAAAAATAAGCCTAACAGTACAACGATACCGTTTTAGGGAATTGATAACAAACAACCTAAATTAAAACGCACCGCATAAACCAATTGAAACCCAACAATACTAATTGAAACGCACAGTTTTGGACAGAAACTCTCTAGTCAAAACGACGCCGTATAAGGAAGTATATAAAAACATTCTCTCTCAGACAGCAACTCCAAAGTCAACACTTCTTGTCTTCGATTTCATTTTCTAGAGGCTTCATCGAGCTTCTCTCTCAAAATCCCCAAAAATCTCATGAAACCCTAGCCTCGAATCCTTTCATTAGAGACCTGTCAAACCTTCAAATGGCCCGATCTGACATTCCACCCCTCTCAAAATGATTCTTGACCTCAAGGATCGAAGGATGGGAAGCTTCTGCGTATCATATCAGTATCTTCCCAAGTCGCATCCTTGGGTGAGGTGGTCGACCACTGGATCAGGTACTGTACGACTGCCTTGTTGTGTTTTTTAACCATTTTATGCTCTAATATTGCAACTGGCTGAGCGAATAATTGTCCGTCTGGGCCTGCATGTGGAAGCTGCGGGTTGGAGGTGAGGCGAGAGCCGATCTTAGCTTTCAACTGAGAGACGTGGAAAACAGGGTGGATCTGTGATCTAGGAGGCAGCAGCAGTCGGTAAGCAACTTTTCTCACCCTCTCTGTGATCTGATAAGGCCCGAAATATCTATGGGCTAATTTTAGGTTCCTTCTAACTGCGATAGTAGACTGTCTGTAGGGTTGTAATCGTAAATAGACATGATCTCCTATGTTGAATTCTCTTTCAGATCGTTTCCTGTCTGCATATGTTTTCATCCTTGATTGTGCTTGTGTTAGTGATTCCTTAAGGGTGTGCTGAAGTTTGTCTCTGTCTTTCACAAAAGCTCTGCTTTCTGGGTCTGAGTAGTCTCTAGGGTTGCTTGAGTAGATAGGAGGTCTGTAACCATAGAGTGCCTCAAATGGGGTCATTTTAAGAGCTGTGTGGTAGTTAGTGTTGTACCACCACTCGGCTAAAGGTAGCTAGGCATCCCAGTGGCTAGGTTTAGAGCTGGTCATGCACCTAAGATAATTTTCTAAACATTGGTTGAGTCTTTCACTCTGCCCGTCTGTCTGTGGATGGTAGGCAGTGCTGAGGCACAATTGAGTGCCCAATGCCTTGAATATGTGCTGCCAAAACTGACTTGTGAAGATCTTGTCTCGGTCACTCACGATAGTAGTTGGGATGCCATGTAATTTCTGTATGTTTTCCATAAATAATTGTGCAACCTGTTGAGCAGTGTAGGGGTGAGTGAGGGCTAGGAAGTGGGCATATTTTGTGAGTCGGTCTGTGACCACAAGGATGGTATCCTTTCCTGCAAACCTAGGCAGCCCCTCTATAAAATCCATAGCTATGTCCAACCAAGGAGTATTTGGAATAGGTAAGGGTTGTAATAACCCAGCTGGTTTGTTGTGAAGGGATTTATTCTCTTGGCATACTGTACACTCTAAAACCCTTGCAGTAACTTCCCTCAACATAGAGTCCCAGAAAAAATATAGCTGCAGCCTCTTCATAGTACCTTGAATTCCAGAATGGCCCCCCATAGCTGAGGAGTGAGCTTCCTCAACTAATTTCTGTCTGAGGTTCCCATAGCCTCCCACATAGATCACTCCATCTTTGCGTAGGATCCCCTCTTTCAAGGTAAACTCCTGATTAGCATGGTTGCCAATAAGCAACTTTGGAATGAGGGCAGTGGCCTTAGGGTCCTTATAGTAACTGTCTGCAACCTCCTGAACCCAGGCCGGTTTGGTAGTAGTCAATGCCAAATAGGATGGTACCTCTTCTTCCTGAAAGGCCCTGGACAGGCCATCCGCTACCACATTTTCCTTTCCTTTCTTGTAGGAAATGACATAGTCATAACCCAGCAGCTTTGTTAACCATTTCTGTTGCATTAGTGTAGTGATTTTCTGCTCAAGGAAATACTTGAGACTGTGGTGGTCAGTTTTTATAGTAAATCGGTTGCCATGTAAATAAGCCCTCCATTTCTGAACCGCGTACACAATGGCTAACAGTTCTTTCTCATAAGTGGATAATCCTTTTTTCCGGTTAGGTAGGGCTTTGCTTATGTAAGCAATAGGTCTGTCTTGTTGCATTAATACAGCCCCTATTCCTGTGTCACATGCATCCGTTTCGAGTATAAAGGGCTGCTGAAAATCTGGTAAGGCTAGAACTGGAGTGGTAGTCATGGCAGCCTTGAGATTTTGGAATGCCATCTCTGCTTCTTCATTCCATACAAATCCTCCTGTCTTCAATAAATTTGTCAGGGGTTTACTGATGATTCCATAACCCCTAACAAATTTCCTATAGTAACCAGTCAATCCTAGGAATCCTCTCAATGCCTTAATTGACTTAGGAGTAGGCCAGTCAATCATGCCTTGAATTTTTTTGTTATCCGCAGCAACCCCTTTTTCTGAAATGATATGTCCTAGGTACTCCAACTCTGGACATCCGAAATTGCATTTACTTTTCTTAACAAACAACTGGTTTTCCCTTAGGATAGTGAAGGTAATCCTGAGATGCTCTAGGATGTTGTGGCTATAAACCAATATGTCATCAAAAAAATACTAAGATCATCTTCCTCAAGTAAGGCATAAATATTTCATTCATAAGGCTTTGAAAGGAAGCTGGGGCATTAGTGAGGCCAAATGGCATTACCTTGAACTTGTAGTGCCCTTGGTGGGTTCTGAAGGCTGTCTTATGGATGTCAGCTTCAGCCACCCTGATCTGATGGTACCCAGCCCTAAGGTCTAGTTTAGAGAACACCCTAGCCCCATTTAGTTCATCCAGTAGCTCATCTATAAGAGGAATAGGGAATTTATCTTTAACTGTTACCTTGTTGAGTTCCCTCTAATCCAAACAGAACCTCCAAGTCCCATCCTTCTTTTTTACCAATAAAATAGGAGAAGAGAAGGGACTGTTACTGTGTCGGATGATGCCACTGTCAAGCATCTCTCTCACAATCCTCTCTATCTCATTTTTTTGTACATAGGGGTGCCTGTAGTTCCTGACGTTGACTGGGCTGCTGCCAGGAATTAATGGTATTTTGTGGTCTTGTTTTCTGTGGGATGGTAGGGTTTTAGGCTCAGAGAACACATCTACATATTCTTCAAGTAGTGGCTTCAATTCAGTAGGGACTTCTACCATTTTTTCTTCTGTCTCTAGAGAGTAAAGCTGTACCACAGCTTCAGCTTGTTTGTGAGCCTTCTCAAGCTGACTGCCCACATTTTTCCCTGTTAAGTGAGTTAGCTTACTGTCAGTTCTGATCCCCTGTAGGGAAACCCACTTTCCTTCCTTCATGAAACTCATACTCAATTGTTTAGCATCAAGTATAATGGGTCATATTTCCTTAATCCATTGCATGCCTAGCACCGCGTCACAGCCACCTAGGGTCAACAATTTCATTTCAGTTGAGAAGGTGACCCCTTGCATAGCCGAAGTGAACTCCTTACATTTAGCTTTGCTGCTTATTTTTCCTCCTCCTCCAACAGTGACCCACAGTGTTTCTGTTTCCTCTACTTCTACCCCTGTCAGTTGGGCTGTGTTAGGATCAAGACAATTATGGGTAGAGCCGCTGTCCACCAATATAGTGATTTCTCGGTGTTTAACCCTGCCCCTTAACCTGATGGTTTGCAGACCAGCACAACCAGTTAAGGCGTGGTGAGAAATTGATATTTCTTCCCTGCTGATTTCGGGTATAACTTCCTCTTACACCTCCTCATTTTCTGTGTCAATTTCTTGGTCATTTTCTTCATCTTCTCCCATGAGCATGTACAATCTCTTCTTAGAACACTGGTGGCCATAAGTGTAGGGTTCATCACAGTTATAACAAAGTCCATTGTCCCTCCTTATCTTCATCTCCGATTGTGTTAGCCTTTTAATGGGAATGGGTTCAGTTGGTTTAAGGGCTGTGTTGGTGCTGGATGGGTGTGTGTTTTGGTAGGTATTATGAGTCTTGGCTAGTGTTTGGTTAGGAGTGCTTGTGGAGGAGTTGTAGTTGCTAGCCTTCTGCATCCAGGGTCTGTTTCTCTTGGGTTCAATGGCTGCCTCGAGTAGCCTGGCCAAGTGTATGGTAGTTTTCAAATCTGTGGGGCTGAACATCTTGACCTGATTTTTAATTTCAGATTTCAGTACACTCAAAAAGCTTTCTAGGAAAAATCCATCTCCTAACCCATATCCTTTAGCCCTTAACCTAGGTTGCAGTTCTTCAAATCTGTCTTGGTATTCTGAGACCGTGCCTGACTGCCTTAGCCTATACAATTCCCCTATCACATCCTTTTGCTCTACATCAAGGAACCTAGATAGTAAGAATTCCTTAAATTCCCTCCAGCTAACGCCCTCTTGGAAATCATAGTAGGACTGAAACCATATTTCAGCCTTTTTCTCAAAGTGTATAGAAGCTATCAACACCTTTTGATCTGGTGGTACTGGGTGTATTAAAAAGTATCTGTCACACTTTCTTAACCAAGTCTTAGGGTCTGTTCCGTCAAATCTAGGAAATGATAATTTTGGAGCCTTCAATAGAGTGTCTGTAAATACCTGGCTAGTAGACCCCTGGCTGTTTGCAAATCTGTGCTCCCCAGCAGATCTAGCATTCCTTGGGTCTGTAAATGGCACAGCAGGTGCTGAGCCCAAAATACCCTTCCCATTTCCAGTCATTTCTTCAGGTCTAGCCCCTTTGAACACTGCTGTGAGCAGTTCCTGCATTTTGTACTCTATTTGGGCTGTTTGTTCAGAAAGTTGGGTTGCTACTTCCATCTTAAAAGTGGCCACCCCTCCTTCCAATTTCTGCATTCCTTCCTGCATATTCTGCATTCCTTCCTACATATTCTGCATTCCTTCCTCCATTTTTTGCATTCGAGTCTCAACTTCTTGAAACTTTCCCTCCACATAATGGTGCTGCCTAGTACCTTCTGCCATGGTGTAAGTCCTGGAAAGTGCTCTGATACCAATTTGTTGTATATTGCTCTGTTAGATTGAATTTTAATGGATTTTTTATTGTCTGTTTGCAGAGTTGTTTCGAGAATGGAGCTGGATTTTATGGAGAAGAAAATACAGGGAGATGAGAAGATAAGAATGAGATAGAAATTGAGAGAGTTTGTTAGAAGAGAGAGAGAGAGTAAAAGATGTAATAAGTTTTTCAGTACCCATTCATTCTCAGCTTACAATTTTAATAGCTGGAGTCTATTAGCAAGGAATGATCAACTGCTGACTGTCCACTATAAAAAATAAGCCTAACAGTACAACGATACCGTTTTAGGGAATTGATAACAAACAACCTAAATTAAAACGCACCGTATAAACCAATTGAAACCCAACAATACTAATTGAAACGCACAGTTTTGGACAGAAACTCTCTAGCCAAAACGATGCCGTATAAGGAAGTATATAAAAACATTCTCTCTCAGACAGCAACTCCAAAGTCAACACTTCTTGTCTTCGATTTCATTTTCCAGAGGCTTCATCGAGCTTCTCTCTCAAAATCCCCAAAAAACTCATGAAACCCTAGCCTCGAATCCTTCCATTAGAGACCTGTCAAACCTTCAAATGGCCCGATCTGACAAATTCACTATCTGATTATTCAATAATCTAACTTCAATATATATACATCAGATTTCATCCTAGTCAGCAAATAACTAACTTTCCATGAATCAAGGATAGCCAATCATTTGCAATAACTTCCGACCATGTCAGTATAACTGATTTTCAACCCGCTCATGTTTCATGCATGCACTCAATCCTCAATACTTCTCAACTGATTTAATTTATCTTCAAGACTTAAATCAGTTGACCTTTCTCTTGATTGATTTCAGAATAAATACAAGTAAAGAAGAGGCTAATTTTGGTAAGGTTTGAGCTGGGGCAGGAACAAGGACTGGAAAGGGAACTCAAGCTCATTGAATTCAACATGTCTTAAGACATAAATCTTGCCTGTGAGATGTAGGCATTTATATCCTTTTGGAGTAAGACTATATCCTAGAAAGACACACTTTGAAGAATGAAAATCTAATTTGTGAGTATTATAGGACCTCAAATATGGAAAGCAAGAGCAACCAAATACTTTGAAGAATTTGTAATTTGGTGGTCTGTGATTTAACATTTCAAAGGGACTAGCATTTTAAGAACAAGAGTTGACAGGTTATTAATCAACAAAGTTTTAGTTTGGAAGGCATCAACGTAAAAGGTGAGTGACATATGAGCATGTACAAGAAGGGTAAGACCACTTTCAACTAGATGTCTATACTTCCTCTCAGCTATGCCATTTTGCTGATGAGTGTAAGCACAAAAGGTTCTAGGATGAATGCCTTGGTTTTGAAGAAAAGGAATGAGAGGTTTGTATTCAGTTCCAAGATCAGCTTTGAGACATTTGATCCTACATTCAAATTGCAACTCAACAAAAGTTTTGTATTAAAGAAAAGTGAAATAAACTTCTGACTTGGACTTGAGAGGATATAACCATGTGTAACGAGAATAAGCATCAATAAAGATGACATAATACCTATAGCCCTCTACTGAACATAAAGGGTGTTGGTCCCCATACACCAGTATATACCATTTCTAAAGGGTGTCTAGCTTTGTAAGTAGAGATTGAAAAGGGCATTTTATGCATTTTTCCCGTCTTACAAGAATCACAAAAATGCATATCATTCAATGAGCTTGACAAATGAAGTTTATGCAAAACATGTTAGAGTATTAATGGTGCTGGATGACCAAGCTTTACATGCCACAAATCAGCTTGACTAGGAGATGTTAACATAACAGTATGCTGGTTACAAGCAGTTTTGGAATGACGATTATTTACAGCAGAATTTGAGTGATAGGTGTTGACATTATTTACACCAGGATCAACATTATTCAAGCAGGAATTACTGGAAATATCAGCTGAACAAACATGGTTGACACTTGAAGATGACTTAGCAGTGCTTGAGGCTTGGACACAGGTAAAGTCTACCTTGTACAGACCATTACTAATGGTTCCTATGAGCAGCACCCTTTTAGTAATCTTGTTATTCAACACACACAAATTCTTAGTAAATTCTGCTATTGCATTATTGTTACAAGTGAATTTCGAAATGCTGAGCAAATTTTTAGTGATTAAAAGAACACAAGGCACATATTTAAGTATCAAATTATGTGAGCAAGAAGTAAGGATCATCGAGTTACCAATGTGAGTGATGTTCAACTGTTGTCCATTCCCAATAGCAAGCCTCTCATTGCCTCTATATTCAGATTGGATGCTGAAGTTATTGAGATCAGATGTCACATGATTGGTAGCCTCACTATCAGCATACCAGGACTGATCACACACAGATTTTGGGGTGGCATAGTAGGCAGTAGATTGCAGCAAGTTTGCTTGATTTCCAGGCACTGATACTTGCCTCATAACCTTGTTTTTGTAACATCCCGGATTTCGGATAATTAATTTTATATATGTGAATATAAATTTTGTGATTGGAGGGGGTGTAAATGTAATTAAAAGTATCTTTATTTTTATGATTTTCAGGTGGACCAGATGGAACGGTCCAAAAATGATGCAGGAAAAAGGAAAACCAAGGCAGTGAGCATCGCGACCTGGTCACCGCGACCACAGATCGCGATGACCTGCTCGCGGTGGAAAATGTGAATTTTTGGCAGTGAGCATCGCGACCAGTCATCGCGACCACAGATCGCGATAAACTGCTCGCGATGAAAATGTCAAATTCTGGCAGTGAGCAACGCGACCACCAGCGCGACCATGGTACCGCGAGGTGTGCTCGCGATGAAGGCGGTGGAAACGCTCCAGTGAGTACCGCGACCACAGGTCGCGACGACCGAAAAATATATAAAAAAAAAAATTTGGCTTCTCGCAGCAGCCACAGAAAACACAGAACAGAGAGAAAAGAGAGGAGAGACCGAGAGAAAGAAAGAAAGAAGAAGAAAGAAAGAAGAAGAAAGAAAGAAGAAAGAAGAAGAAAGAAGAAGAAGAGGAAGAAGAAGAAGAAGAGAGGAAGAAGGAAAGAAAAGGTGAAAGAGAAAGGGAAAGGAAAAGGAAAAGAAAATCGTAGAAACGCGATTTGTCGATAGAAAAACGGTATCCAGGTTGGTGTACATCCGTTTTCGAACTCTTTACAAAACGTATTTTGTATTTTTAGTCGGAATACGCACTTTATTTAAATAACCTATTGATTTTATATCTCTATTGTTGTTCTTGGAATGATTTTATGATAGATCGCATTTTGATCGTATTTCGATTATTACGATTTCGTTAAAAATACTTGATTTAGACGTTTATATGACTATTGTTTATTTTTCTTGAAGAGTATTGTGTGAATTGTATATTTATTGAGTATCTATTGATTTGTAACTTATTGCGAATAGTTGAAAAATAGTTTATCGGAAACGGCCCTAGGATACTTAGACATAGAAATGGATATAGGAGGTTGGTATACCAGCTGGGTTCAGTGAGCAGTACTGCACCGATATTGATATGCTATTGATGATTATTATGTACCTCCTCATGGATTCGTCCAGGGGCAGGGAGACACGTACCTCCTCACGGATTCGTCCTGAGGTTGGGAGACACGTACCTTCCTAAGGATTTGTTCCTGGGATAGGGAGTTATGTACCTCTCTAGGTTCCGTACCTTCGGTTCTAGAGTAGGGAGATACGTACCACTCTTAGGATTCGTCCTAGGGTGGAAGTTCGACCCATATTCCAGTCCTAGTATGTTGAGTATTCTAGCGGGCCAGATTGAAGTGAATTGAATAACTTTATTGATCGATTTTATATGTTGATCTTATTGTTGAAATTAAAGTAATTAAAGCTGTTTTATGCTTTGATTTTGAAGTTAAATTGATTTGTAAATGATTAGAATTGAAATATATATATATATATATATATATATATATATATATATATATATATATATTGTGATTTGTTTCTTATTAAAGGTTATTTATGATTTTTCATAATTGAGTTTAGTGTACACCCACTAAGCTATATGCTTAGCGCGTTAGTTTTGTTTCTAACGCGTAGGTACTAGGGATACTGAAGAGGCAAAAGACTGAAGAGGAGTTTCCTGCAGACAGAGGAGTAGAGTCGCATTGCTGGGGTAGATATTTATGTTGACGTATATTGTGATTGATATGCATGTATATACAGAGATTTGTAAACGTTTTGTAAAATTCTGTTTTGTAATTAACTTGGTTTATGATTTCTGTTTTTCATTTTTAAAATGTTTGTAAATATTGACTTCTGAATCGTTTTATTTTATAAACTGTTGTTGGAAAGTCGCACTAAACGGCAGAGTGCGCAATTGATTGAAAATGATATTTGAAGTGTTATTGAATTTGTATTTGATTTGAGTTGTGGAAAAACAGGTTTTGGGAAATCCGAAAAACAAACGGAACTCTGCCGAATTTTTGTAAAAAGTTTATTGCGATGGGCTCACTCAGAAATGGTTTTAAAAATTATAAACTAGATGGTTTTCCAATGGTTAGAAAAATTGATTTGATGGGCTCACAGTGATTTTAGAAATTTTAAAATGAATTGAGAAAGTTTTGAAAACCCGAGTAGCGCTCCCTGGGTCGATCCAGCCGGGTCGGGTCAGGGGGTGTTACAGTTTTGTTGCTGGTTATTTAAAGCACATATAGCATAACTCTGATTATTGCTACCTTGACCCTGAAAACCTTGATAAGATCTGTCAAAACGATTGTAGCAATATGAAACTGAGTGACCACTCCTGCCACAGATCTGACAGGGAGGTCTGTTGTTACTATTCCATCTACCACCATTCCTTCCTCTACCTCTTCCTCTTGGATTTCCACGTCTACCAAGCATACCACCTCTCTGTTGTTGTTTGTTATTAGGATCACTAGCTACAAAATTAGCACTAGGAACATTAATAGAAGATGTTGAGTTGAGATGCTCAATCCTTTGCTCATGAATTATTAACATGTATTGAGCATCTTGCAAAGTTATAAGCTGTTTTTGATTTGCTATAAACACTACCACAAAGTCATACTCATGACCTATGCCATTTAATATGCCAAGCAACAGATCTTGATCTCTCACGATCTCTCATGCACCTCTCAAAGCATCACCTAATCCTTTCACTTTCAACACAAACTTACTCACACTACTAGCTCTTTTCTTCACATTTTGCAATTGATGTTTCAATTGTAGCACCTTTGCTAGAGACTGTTGTGAGTACAAACTCATCAAAACACTTCATACTTCTTGTGAAGTCACACAACTCGTAACCTCACCAATAATACTTGGACTTATTGTACTCAACAACCAACAAAGAAGCAACTTATCAGTCTTTCTCCAACGAGTATACTCTTTGTTAATGACAGTTTCTCTAGTGGTATTAATAGCATATTCAAACTCTATATACTTTGATGAAATAAGCTTAAGACCAGAAATGAAATAATCAAGTTCAAAGGCCTCAATGGCAGGAAGTACCTATGTCTTCCAATATATATAGTTATCATGATCAAGCTTCACAGGAATGTTGAAGTTGATAGATTTTACAAGAGCGGCAAAATCAGTTGAAGAAGGTGTTTTCATGCGATCTTCACTTCTCAAGGATGATGATCCACTGGAATCGTTTGCCATTGTTGACGTTAGTCGTGAAATAGCTATGATACCATTAAAACGCAGCTAAGAAGCTTCAACGCAAGCTTATTTAACTCACACAGCAAGAACAATCACAAGAAACAAAAAAAATAAAAACGCAGGTGTTTGTGAAAATCCTCAATGAAACTCCATTGATGCACAACCAAGCTTTTCTATGTACAAAACATTTACATTTACAATTCACTAACTGATTATTCAATAATCTAACTTCAATATATATACATTAGACTTCATCCTAGTCAGCAAATAACTAACTTTCCGTGAATCAAGGAGAGCCAATCATTTGCAACAACCTTCGGTCATGTCAGAATAACTGATTTTCAACCGCTCATGTTTCATGCATGCACTCAATCCTCAATACTTCTCAACTGATTTAATTTACCTTCAAGCCTTAAATCAGTTGACCTTCCTCTTGATTGATATGCCAATCTTTGACTCACTCCTCAAGCTTAAAGCTCTATTGCAATTAATTAACTTGTACTACAAGCATTGTAGCATAACTCGAGCTGCATGGTTGGCTGGAACTGCATGCTTGAGAGTTCATGAGCTTGTTGAGTTTGCTGATTACTTTGCACTCTAACAGTACTAATGTATGCCAGTATATGTGATATATTCATTGAGTAGACTTCAAGGAACTCACCTCATCTTTGAGTGAAATATAGAAATTTTGTTAACATATGTTATACACCTATTTAGCAATTTATGGGAGACATTTCATAAAAAGAAAAATATTAATAAATATATTAACAGTAGGACCAAATTTAAAAAAAAAAAAAAATTAAATACATAAATGAGAATTAATCCATTCCTATACGTGATTAGTATAGTTTCAGTAAAAGGTATAATATTATTATTTTGATTTGTAAATATATATTTTTATTTCTTGAATAAACCTTTAATAATTAATATTAATGAATTAATTTGTATTAAAATGACTAAGAAAAAACTCGAGAATTTACTAAAAATTGTGAATTGCGACAACTTTGCACGATTTTTTTTTATTTATCCCATGACATAAACAACTGATCACGTGACTGGATTAAATAATTGATTGTGCAACCTATTAACATATGAAAATAAAGTATGAATTGCATTAAACAATTATTACAAGCAACAACATCTAGCTAATAGGAATTATATATACATGTGAGCTGAGCTGGGATACAAACTTTATAGTCTTGTGAATTCTCTTCTTTTTTTCTTTTTCGGGGATGTCCAGTCTAATTACAAGTGTTGAAAAATCTCGTAGCTTACTTATTACATGAACTTTTTCGAAATTGAATGTAATCTGTAAAAGTTTATGGAAAAGATGAATCTTGTGATTTTAGATTCATCAAAAATTGTGCTTATCCATTACGCGGTGGCTGTACACGTTTTGTTGAGACAACGTCTCCCTTTTTATCCAAAGTCCAAGTCATTTGTGATTTTTCTTAAGAAAAGTTGTGAAGGAAAAGTGCATTAAGCACTTAAATATAATTAACGTAAAACAGTGAGATTTACTAATACATAACTTGCCATGTGATAGAATCCAAAATCAAGTGTAAAAAAAATTGATCAGGAGAAAAGTATTATCTCATGGTTTATTGTGATCTTTATAAAAAGAACAATCAATCATCAATAATTGATTATTAAAAGGGTTAATTTTAATGAATAAACCAGTCAAACTAATCAAAGTCAAAAGATAAATTTAAAATATTGAATTTGAAGATTAATAATAGCATAATTGGAGAATAGTAGAGATTAAATTAGAAAGACTTTTCCATAATTTGTGGAGATTAATGATAAACTTTAGTCATGGGAAGATTAAGAGGGAAAAACTAGGAAATAAAGGTCAGATATTACTGCGACAAGATAATATTAAACATGAAAAATCACATATTAAATTGACATTATTTTAGCCTATTGAAATGTATTCTTGTATTAAATTCAAAATAAAAAGGTTAGAAACAAGAACAAATGATTTTTTTTTCACCTTTTGTATTGTTCTGACTTCTGATTTTCTGTATATATATATTGAAAAAAAAAATACCAATTGGTTAAAGTACAAAATTCAAAATCGCCTCGTAACTATGGTGGTGTGCACCTCTCTAATTTACGTTAGTAATAAAAAGCCACATATGAAGTGATTAATCTCGATATTTCGATAGACCTTTGAACATAACTAAAGAATATAAGAGATAATGGACCTGTAAATCAAAAGTGTCCCAACAAAACCTCATACTTTCATTTCATTAGTATTTGATTGAACTTTAAAGATAAAAGGTAACAATTAATGTACAATACTTTTAACTTCACTTCTTCTACATCACATACATCACAATCACCTTAAGTTTACATAAAATATAAAAACCCTTACGTTCTAATTAACATCTTAATTGATTTTATTTAATTAATATTAATTAGGCACGCTCTGTACTTTTGAGGAAGCAGGCAGTATTGATGATCTCTCTAAAAGACTTGTCTGTGTACCTGACCATATTATACACCCAAGCACCACACACAGCCCCAAGAGTTGGTGCAACCATGTATATCCATACGCCCTTATATTGGTTTGACACTATTGCTGGCCCCAAGCTTCTTGCTGGGTTCATTGATGCGCCTGAAACTGGCCTGCGCAAATAGCAAATAACATCATTAATATACAATTTGCTTGGTTTTGAAGTATTTATTAATGAGTTCTTATCATGTGCTAACATATATACTTTAATCAAATATAAGAAAAAAGTAATATAATCTATTATAGATTAGAAGTGATTAAGTACATACCCAAAAATCATAACATTAAGTAAAATGGTGGAGCCAATGGCGATCCCGGCGAACTCATCAGTCTGCATATATAAACAACTGAACAAATATAAGAACATACCCCATATCAGATGTGCAAGGTAAAATTATTTAGTAAGTTAATATGCTCTAATTAAATCATATTCTGTAATGATAATGATCATAAATTAAAACTAGATACAAAAAGATGGGAACTGACAGCTCTGTTGTCGGTGCTGACTCCGGATATTATAAACATGAGATAAAATGTGATGATGAACTCAATCACGAATGATTGAGCATCTGACCTAGTTGGAAGTGTTCCTGCAAAGTGATCTTGTTTTCCATTGAATAGCAATCTCAGTGTTCCTGCTGCCAGTGTTGATCCAAGAACCTGAGCTGCTACATAAGCTGGAACCTGCCACATAGACACCAGGTTACTAAAAAAAAAATCATATCCAGGTTGCAATATAATAAAAAGAAAATGGTGGGAGCTTACTTGTTTCCATGGAAATCTTTTGCAGGTTGCAAAAGCAATGGTGACAGAAGGGTTGAAATGGGCACCAGAGATATGGCCAACAGAGTAAACGAGGACCATCACAGCCAGCCCCCACACTATTGAGATCCCTGGTTGTGTCACCACTTTTTCGTAACCAGAATTCACCACCACCGACCCACAACCCGCAAATATCAAGAAATATGTACCCACAACCTCAGCAATTATCTGCACATCCAAATATAATTGATGTTGATGTTAGATGTTGAAGATGGTGACCAGACGAAACCGGTCAAATGGTTTTTGAAAAAAAAGTAATTAATTGAGTTAGAAATTAAAAAATGAAGAGTTGTTACTACCTTTTGCACGAAAGGAACAGAGAAGCCAGAGTCTTGTTTGGGTTTGGAGGACGAACATGGAGGATTTTGAATGGCTTCATCTTTCACAGTCAGAGTAACTGCACGGTTTTCATTGCTTGAAATCTCTGCCATCTAGTGCACAACAGAATTGCAATGAATAACAAAAAGAGAGAGAGAGAGAGAGAGAGAGAGAGAGAGAGAGAGAGAGAGAGAGAGAGAGAGAGATTTCAGATTTCTGCTCAACTAGCTAGAACAGAGCAAAGCATGTCCAATTTATGCACGAGAAGATCCAACAACAAACGGATCAGGAATTTGTGACAAATTTTTAATTATGAGTCTTTTTACAAGCTTGTGACAAATTTTTCATGCAACTAAGTCTTTAAATTGAATACACCTTCTAATACGCGACTTGCCCTATGACAGAATCCAAGATAAGTATAACAAAATTGATTAGGAGAAAAGTGTTGACTTGTCTCATCATTTGTTGTGATCAATCATCAATAATTGTTTATTAAAGGGATTATATTTTAGTGAATAAACCAGTCAAACTAATCAAAGTCAACAAAATAAGTTTAAAATATTGAATTTGAAAATTAATAATAGCACGTTTGGAGAATTGCAGAGATTAAATTAGAAGGACTTTTTCATAATTTGTGGAGATTAATGATCAGCTTTAGTCATCAGAAGATGAAGAGGGAAAAACTAGAAAATAGAGGTAAGATATTAAACATGAAAAATTACATATTAATTCAAGGGAATTTAGCAAAATTGCCCAAAAATAACTCCTAAATTGCAAAACTAAAAATTACTTAAGTTTGAAAATTTTAATTTCAATTTGTTGAGGTTAAAAATTTAAATTACAAAATTAGATTGATTTAAATTGACATTATTTTAGTATATTAAAATGTATTCTTGTATTAAATTTAAAAATAAAAAGATTAGAAACAGGAACAAATGGTTGTTTCCTTTTTTTTTTTTTTACCTTTTGTATTGCTCTGATTTTTTATTTTATAAGTTTTTATTTATTTTTAAGAACATACCAATTGGTTAAAGTACATAATTCAAAATCGCCTCGTAACTATGGTGTGTGCACCTCTTCAATCCATATTAGTAGTATTATACCGCATATAAAGTGATTAATTTCGATAGATTTTAATATACCTTTAAACATAATTAAAGAATATAAGGGTGAATGAACTTGTAAACTAAAAGTATCCCAACAAAATCTCATACTTTCATTTTATTTGTATTTGATTGAACTTTAAAGATAAAAGTAACAATGAATGTACAATACTTTTAACTTCACTTCTTGTACATCACAATCACCTCCAAATAAATTTACATAAAATATATAATCTCTTATTTTCTAAATTAACATCTTAATTGATTCTGTGTAATTATTATTAATTAGGCTTGCCCTGCACTTTTGAGGAAGGAGGTAGTCTTGGTGGTCTCTCTCAAAGGCTTGTCTGTGTACCTAAGAATATTGTACACCCAAGCACCGCATATAGCCCCAAGAATTGGTGCAACCATGTATATCCATATGCCCTTATATTGGTTTGATACTATTGCTGGCCCCAAGCTTCTTGCTGGGTTCATTGATGCCCCGGAAATTGGCCTAAGTAAATAGAAAATAACATCATTAATATACAATTTGCTTGATTTTGAAGTGTTTATGAGAAAAATAAGGAGTCTTTATCATGCATACATATAAATGACATAACATTATATATTTTAATCAACATAAGAACGTCAACATAATCTACTATAGATTAGAAGAGATTAAATTTATACCCGGCAAACATAACATTAAGTAACACGGTAGAGCCAACGGTGATCCCGGCGAGATCACCAATCTACATATATAAATAACAAAACAAATCATGGAATTATACATAAAACATTCTATAAATCATTATCAATAATGACTAGCTTAAAGAGTAATTCATCGACTAATTAATTGTTAAATATTCTAATTTCTGACAATTTGTCAATCATTAAGCAGATTAACTAAATATAATAACATACTCCTATTATGATGTGAAAGGCCAACTTATTTAACAAGTTAATATGCTCTAATTAAATTATATTTTTGGAATGATAATTTATCATAAATTAAAATCAGAAGTAAGAAGATGGAAACTAACAGCTCTGTTGTCGGTGCCAACACCGGATATAATAAACATGAGATAGAATGTGATGATAAACTCAATGACGAATGATTGCGTGTTTGACCCAGCTGGAAGTGTTCCTGCAAAATGATCTTGTTTTCCATTGAATAGCAATCTCAGTGTTCCTGCTGCCAGTGTTGATCCAAGAACTTGAGCTACTACATAAGCTGGAACCTGCCACATATATAGACACAAATACATTATTGAAAAAATAAAAATAAAGAATGGATAATTGACGTTTGGTTTCAAATTCATAGAAAAAAAACAAGCTGTAAAATGTAACTGTCAATGGTGGGTTTTTTTTTTTATTCCATTCATTACAGTCAAAACAGTATTAAAGAGGACAGCCTAGTTTTTAAGTATCATGGTTTCTTGTATAGCAACCAAATAGATCAAAGTTGGCACGAGTTGTTCACCAATTCCAGGAAAAAAAAAATTTGACCTTTTTTTAAAAAAAAAAATATTTGTGGGCTTACTTGTTTCCATGGAAATCTTTTGCAGGTTGCAAAAGCAATGGTGACAGAAGGGTTGAAATGGGCACCAGAGATATGGCCAACAGAGTAAACGAGGACCATCACAGCCAGCCCCCACACTAATGAGATCCCTGGAAGTGTCACCACTTTTTCGTAATCAGAATTCACCACCACCGACGCACAACCCGCAAATATCAAGAAATATGTACCCAAAACCTCCGCAATTATCTGCACATCAAAATATAATTGATGTTGATGTTAGCTGTTGAAGATGGTGACCAGACGAAACCGGTCAAATGGGTTTTGAAAACAAGGAGTAATAATTAATTGAGTCAGAAATTCAAAGGTGAAGCGGAGTTGTTACCTTTTGCGCGAAAGGAACAGAGCAGGCCGAGTCATGCTTGGGTTTGGAGGACGAACATGGAGGATTTTGAATGGCTTCATCTTTCACAGTCACGGTAACTCCATGGCTTCCATTGCTTGAAATCTCTGCCATCTATTGCACAACACAAGTGCAATGAACAACAAAGAGGGAGAGAGAGCAGAAATTTCAGATTTCTCCTAAACTAGCTATAACAGAGGAAAGCATGCCCAATTTATTCACGTGAAAATCCAACAACAAAGGCGAGAGAGATGCAGAGGTGGGGTCTTTTGGTTTTCAAAACATATAATTAAGGAGGAAAAGGAAGAGATGGATTTTTTGTTGTTTGTAATTATTATAATTATAATATTATTATTATTTTTATGTTTATCTGTTTTCATTGGAGATATCGTTGAAAAATGTGATGTTGACACTAGTTATTTAATGGTTGGATTTTGAACAGGAAAAAAAAATAGTATTGATGGCTGCTTCAACCACCCCCGGGAAATATATAATACTAGTTATTTTGGTTTTTTATTCTTATAGCACGAGACCCCTTTCTATTTGTCCATCTGTATCCTCTTGGGATTTTGTTACCAAATCTAAATATATAATACTAATTAACAACATTTTTACTCATTTTATATTTTATTACATCATAAATTTGCAGTAATACAATTCAAATTTGTTTTTTTTTACACTTACATTCAGATCAGAAGGATACCGAAACAACCTTTTTTTATTGACACTAAATATTTTGCTAAAAAAGAGGTTAAAAAAAATAAAGAAACTCATACCTTGTTTGGATTCAAATTGATCTGAAAGAAAATTTTGAAAATCTTTATCTATCAAAACGTTTCTCAGATCCCCAGAATAAAGCAGAAGCTCGCTGCAAGAATTCACCAAAACTATAGTAATAGTTAAAACAACGAAAACAAACACAAAATAGTCCTTGACAAACAAAACTTGACAGAATTAATTAACATAACCACAGAGAGAGAAGCAAATGTCAAGGAAATATTTTGTTAAGTACTTACCTTTCAAGCAGCTAATGCCAAACTAAATTATAAAATAATCTGAGAATCTAATGCATTTTATATGCAGGTAATCAAATTGTTTGCCAAAAATACAATTACTAAATATGGTATTATTTACTGTAAATATGCTGTATACATTTATTATATATAATTGTTATCTATTAACAGCTTCCTTGATTAGATAATTATCCAATTCTGAATTGTAAAATAATTTATATTGCTTATGCCATTTATTATCTGCTCACTGATAATATGTATTAAGAAATATGTATAGTTTTTAAATTGAGGAAAGGAAAAAAATTCAATGACAGGACGAGAATGTAAACTATTGTTTAAAATTTATTTTTTTTAAATCATTAATTATTATTTTTACAACAAATTTATACGTATATGTTAAGTATATGATATAAGTATTATAATCATGTGATGGTTTTGTATCATTGAAGTATTTTTCCATTTTGAAAGGTTTTTTTTTTTTTTTTCTTTTGAATGATTTTGGAAAGGTTGGTTATAATTAACAGTAAGAAAATCACACCTACTTCTAGATTAAAGCAAAATATAGGATAAGTATAGATCAATGATATTGGTGTCTGAAATTATATGCTAATAAACAAAATTAATTTTCCTGTATTAAAAAAATCAGTTTGATTTGTTTTGCCCAAACACACAATCATTAGATATTATATGGAGGAAAACAATGTTTTGTTTGTTTTAGTTGTATTAGTTTTTTTTTTTTTTTTGGTATGGATAAAACGGAATATCTTTTTCACGATGAGTTCATGCAAATATATGATTGGGAGACATAGCTGGAGTTGCTCTATTTGTCCACTTCAAATTTCTATTAATATTACCTTGCATCAACTTTATAAAATGGGCATGGAATCAATCTGTCATTCTATTCTAGGCATTTAATTTTTTTTTTTTTTTATGTACTGACACCAATTGAATCATGGGTTTATCTGGATCTAGTGATATTAATCATTACATGTATGGTCCGGAGAGTAATTCATATATTGTTTATTTATTAATAATGATGAGATTTGAACTTCTATCACATAGGTGAAGTAAAAATGCATTATCTATTTAAGTTATGAGTGGATGTACTATTTTAAATTTTTATTAATCATAGATTAGGTAAGCGGATTAATTAATTAATTTATATTTTGGCTGCAAATGTATAGAGAAAAAAAAACAGAGAGAGAGAGAGAAAGATACAGAGGGGAATTACTAAGAAACAAGGGTGCTTTTGATTTTATTTATTTAGGGTTGTGTTCTTCCGAATTCTAGTTTATGTCTAATTGCACCAAAACAGTTAAAGAATCTGAATTATATATTAGTGACTCATCGCATGCTATTTAAGTTTTTCTTAGCTTAGCTTAGCTGATATTCCCAGTTAATCTTGTCAATTAATTGCTTCCACTTTCAAACTATGATGAGTTAAGAAAAATTATTACCGTCGTATATTTTCAAATATTATTTTGTGAGAATTACAGTTCACTCATCTGAGATATCTCTAATTATATGTGGAATTAACTTGTAGGGAAATTAACTGTAGACCGTTAAAAACACATGAAACTTAGGACAAATTACAGTCTACTACCTAAGGTATCCTTAATTATAGGCAAAAAAACCTTTTAGGGAAATTGACTGCAGACCCCCAGCTGTTAGTCATTGTTAGTCAAAGTCAACAATGCTAAAGGTATTTTAGTTATTTCGTTTTTTCAAAAAAAATATGTTTTTTTTTAAAATAAATTAAGATTTATTTTTTAATAAATTTTAAATAAAAAAATTTAAGATCTTCATCGTCTATATCTGAATGGACGATGAAATTTAAAAAAAGAAAAGAGAAGAGAAGAAGGGAGAGAGAATGGTGAGATCCACAATGGATCCACCATGACCGCGAAGCAGGGGGAGGCCCCATGGCCACTGGATGGCTCTAGTGGAGCTCTCCACCATCCATCTTAAGAGATAGATTATCCAATCTGGTCTCCACTAGATCCTTAATTTTTATTTTTTATTTTTACAAAATTAAAATAAAAAATTAGATAAATCTCCAGATGGACGGTGGAGACCTTAGATTTAATTATTTTTTAAAAACATTTCATGAATGGATCTCCACAATCCACTTGGATGGTGGAGATTCATAATATATTTATTATATTATGAATCCACCATGACCGCGAAGCAGGGGGAGGCCCCATGGCCACTGGATGGCTCTAGTGGAGCTCTCCACCATCCATCTTAAGAGATAGATTATCCAATCTGGTCTCCACTAGATCCTTAATTTTTATTTTTTATTTTTACAAAATTAAAATAAAAAATTAGATAAATCTCCAGATGGACGGTGGAGACCTTAGATTTAATTATTTTTTAAAAACATTTCATGAATGGATCTCCACAATCCACTTGGATGGTGGAGATTCATAATATATTTATTATATTATGAATCCACCATGACCGCGAAGCAGGGGGAGGCCCCATGGCCACTGGATGGCTCTAGTGGAGCTCTCCACCATCCATCTTAAGAGATAGATTATCCAATCTGGTCTCCACTAGATCCTTAATTTTTATTTTTTATTTTTACAAAATTAAAATAAAAAATTAGATAGACGGTGGAGACCTTAGATTTAATTATTTTTTAAAAACATTTCATGAATGGATCTCCACAATCCACTTGGATGGTGGAGATTCATAATATATTTATTATTATTTTTTTTAACTACGGGTAAATTTGTCTGTTTACATATTTTTTATTGTCAATTGTCTTTTTTGACGGTCGATACCAATGGTAAGGGATCTATTGTCAATTTCCCTAAAATTAATTCCGCATATAATTATGGATACCTCAGGTAGATGGACTGTAATTTGTCCTAAAAAAGTTATATGTTTTTAACGGTCAACTGTCTTTTTTTACGGTCAAAGCTAATGGAAGGAAGGTCTGCAGTCAATTTTCCTAAAAGTTAATTTCGTCTGTAATTAGGAATACCTCGAGTAGGTGGGCAGTAATTATCCCAAAAAAATTGTTTTAATCAAAATTATTTACATTTTCACATAGTGGCTATTCATAGAAAAAAATACCCTTAAAGATTGAAAACTTACTTTGTCAAAAACAACTTTATTTCTCTCTCATAAAAACAAAACTCTTAACACCTTTTTCTCTTATCTTCATCTTATTCCTAACACTTTCTCTCTCATCTCTTAAACTTTTTTCACACTTATTCTTTATCTCTAAATCTAGCTAAATCAAATCACTTCCATCACCAAATCCTTGTAAAATACAAGAATATCATCTTACGAAGTGGTGACAAACAATGTTTAAGCAATATTTGCTCCATTGGTGACCTAACAACACTTTTGATCTTGTAAATTGAAGATTTGATGTGTTAATTTTTCGCTAAAATGTATTTATAGTCTTTGTAATAGAATACGTTTAATTGATTTTGATTGCATTTGCAATATTATTTTGTAATTTATGAATGTGAATTGTCGATTTTCTCGATAAAAAGTCTTGATTATTGATTTTTCGTGATATAGATTCAGTTTTCCATGATATAGGTTCGGTGTTCCGTGATATAGGTTCAGTTTTTTTATTATACTAAAATAGTTGGTTTTTAGACAAAAAATATATTTTTCAAACCCTTTTTATGAATATAGTCAGTGCTAAGTTATTTTCCCTAAATCATAAATTTGTACTTAAAAACAATTATAAAATAGACTTTAGGCTGTTATAAAATAATTAAAAGGAGAAATTACAGCGAACCTATCTGAAGTTTGCCATTTTAAAGGTGGAAACAATTTTATGAAAAATTAACAACAAACTCCCCTGCCATTATCATTGACCGTTAAAGATAACCGTTGACCGTTTCAAAAGTTCAAAAAGACCAAAATACCCATAATTAAAAAAAGACAAATTACAGCGAACCTACCTGAAGTTTGCCATTTTACAGGCAGAAATAATTTTATGAAAAATTAACGGCAAACTCCCCTGTCATTACTGTCGACCGATAAAGATAACTGTTGACCGTTTTAAGAGTTCAAAAAGACCAAAATATTCCTAATTAAAAAAAATTAAAATTTTAAAAAATAAAGGGTGAATTGCACTAAAGTTTCTCTTATTTTTTATTTAAAAAAATTAAAACTGTAAAAAAGAATTTAATGGATCTTTATTGTTCATCAATATTCATGGACGATAGAGATCATATTAAAAAAATAATTTTTTTTAAAAAAATAATAATTATAAAAATAAAAAAATAAAAAATAAATTTTGGTTGGATGGAGATGGAGATCCAATTTGAAAATTAAATCTCCATCAAGATAAAAAAAAATAGAAAAAGTAAAATCTCCATCGCTGGAGATTGGATCTATTGAGTAATTTAATTTTTTTTTTATTTTGAGGAGATCCAATTTCCAGATTGGAAATTGGATCTCCACCGTCCATCAATTCTGATGGACGGTCAAATTTAATTTTAGTGCAATTCTATTGTTTTATTGTTTTTCATTTTATTGTTTAAATTAAATTTAATTTGTCCTTTTTCAATTAATTTTATTATTTTTAATTTTTTTTTTAAAAATAAGAGAAAATTTAGTGCAATTCACCATTAGTTTTTTAAATTTTTAATTTTTTTAATTAGGGGTATTTTGGTCTTTTTGAACTTTTAAAACGGTCAACGGTAACGGCAGGGAGGTTCGCTGTCAATTTTTCATAAAGTTGTTTTCGCATATAAAATGACAAACCTTAAATATGTTCATTGTAATTTGTCCTAATTAAAATAAGCAAGACTACAATAGCATAAACTCAAAGTAAAAGAATAAATAAAATAGCGGTCCAAGAGAAGAGATGCGTTATTCCTCAAAGTCTTCTTCAAGTCACACATACAATATATACAGGCTCCTTTTATAGCCTCTCAATTGAATTACAAAGTAATAATTTTACAAATTGAAAGGACAATAATAAATTAAATCATAAATTTTGGAAGTTAATGGAGATGGTGGGGACATGAGGAGTTTGCAATTTACTTGCATTACTTTTACAAATAATATTTATGGACATCCACTTAAATAATATTTTCATAACACTCCTCTTTAGTCATCCACCATATAGAGAATACGTCTCATTAAAATCTATGCTAGTAAAAACCCAGCAGTATAAAAAATAAAAAAAACTAGCCGAGGAAAATGAGTAGGCTATTTACGTGCATCTCACGTTAATCTTTGGTGGTATTCAAAGAGCAAAACACCCTCGTTCAAATTACAAGTATCAAGCCTTTAATCATCCTATCATATACACAGTGAAGAATAAAAGAATTACGTGTTGGTTAAGAAACCAATTATGTGGGCGTTGATTATCCAAAGCTCATGGAGATAATTAATTTGTCATGCTTTGAGGTTCTCTATTAGATCTCTCCTGACAAAAGAACCATTTTTCTTAATCTTAATGAGACCTTGATCCGCTCCAAACCAGACCGGCAGACCCTCCTCCCAAAAGGTTTGATTTTATTGTCAGGCCAAGAATTGATGGAGAGATGACGGCCAAACACCACAATCATCTCCAAGTTAATTTACATAAAATTTAAATACACTTATTTTAATTGATTCTGTATAATTATTATTAATTAGGCACGCCCTGCACTTTTGAGGAAGGAAGCAGACTTGGTGATCTCTCTCAAAGGCTTATCTGTGTACCTGACCATATTGTATACCCAAGCACCGCATATAGCCCCAAGAATTGGTGCAACCATGTATATCCATATGCCCTTATATTGGTTTGACACTATTGCCGGCCCTAGGCTTCCTGCTGGGTTCATTGATGCCCCTGAAATTGGTCTGCACAAGTAGAAAATAACATCATTAATATACAATTTGTGTGATTTGAAGTGTTTATAAGATAAATGCAAAGCAGTCCTTATCAGGTGCGAATATCCGTAATATAACATTTGTATTTTAGTCAAAACCGGCAAATATGACAATAAGTAACATAATATTATAATCTACTATCGATTAGAAGTGATTAAGTACATACCCGGCAAACATGACATTAAGTAACACGGTGGAGCCAACGGTAATTCCGGCGAGCTCACCAGTCTGGATATATAAACAACAACAGAATAAATATAAGAACATACACCTGATCAGATGTGAAAAGCCAACATATTTAGCAAGTTAATCTGCTCTAATTAAATGATATTCTGAAATGATACATTTATCCTAAAGTAAAACCGGAGGCAAGAAAATGGGAACTGACAGCTCTGTTGTCGGTGCCGACACCTGATATTATAAACATGAGGTAGAATGTGGTGATGAACTCAATCACAAATGATTGAGTATCTGACCCAGCTGGAAGTGTTCCTGTAAAATGATCTTGTTTTCCATCGAATAGCAATCTCAGTGTTCCTGCTGCCAGTGTTGATCCAAGAACTTGAGCTACTACATAAGCTGGGACCTGCCACATATATAGACACAAATACATTATAAAAAAGGAGTGTTCAATTGACGTTTGGTTACAAAATTCATTAAAAAAAATTCATAGTAAAATGTAACTGTCAATGGTGCTTTTTTGATAATTCCATTCATTACGGCCAAAACAGTATTAAAGAGGACAGCGCAGTTTTTAAACAACATCAAAAATTGTCGGGCTTACTTGTTTCCATGGAAATCTTTTGCAGGTTGCAAAAGCAATGGTGACAGAAGGGTTGAAATGGGCACCAGAGATATGGCCAACAGAATAAACGAGGACCATCACAGCCAGCCTGTTGAAGTGTAAACTTGTTTTAGGCCCAAACCATTTGAAGGCCCGAACTATTATGGGAGCCCAGACCCAAGCCCAAATAAATTAGAGTTCAAGTCCATGAATAAGGTCCAAGCCCTCTATCTAGAATTCTCTAGGGTTTGGTAATTAGGTATAAAAATCATGTGGTCAATTGGAAGAATGTGGAAGGATGTAGAAGGATGAGGTGTATGGTTATTATAATTTTGGATTAGTTTATTTGTGTGGTCTAAAATGATTTGTAAGTAGTATAAATACCCCCTCCCCATTTTGGTTTAGGCATTAAGAAGAAGCAAAGCTTCTAAGTGAGTGAAGAAGAAGTAAAGAGTGAGTGAGTTCTTGAGTGAGAGTGTTCTTGTAATATTTGTTTTGAGTTTAATAAAAGTTTTTTTGAGTGTTTTATTTCCAACACAGCCCCCACACTTTGAGATCCCTGGAAGGGTCACCACTTTTTCGTAATCATCAGAATTCACTTCCACCGACGCACAACCCGCAAATATCAAGAAATATGTACCCAAAACCTGAGCAATTATCTGCACATCAAAATATAATTGATGTTGATGTTAGATGTTGAATATGGTGACCAGACGAAACCGGTCAACTGGGTTTTTGAAAACAAGGAATAATAATTAATTGAGTTAGAAATTCAAAGGTGGAGAGTTGTTGTTACCTTTTGCGTGAAAGGAACAGAGAAGCCAAAGTCTTGCTTGGGTTCGGCGGACGAACATGGAGGATTTTGAACGGCTTCATCTTTCACAGTCAGATTAACTTCATGGCTTCCAATATTGCTTGAAATCCCTGCCATCTATTACATAGCACCAACATTTGTAACTTTGAGTTTTATAAATATTTAATATCGAACTCTATTTAATTTTTAATAAATAATATTACTTTTAAAATTTTTTAAAATTTTATAATATTAAAAAATTTAAATATTTTTAACATAAATTAAAGGGTGAAAACGTTATTTTAATTAATAATTTAATACAAAAATAAAATAGTTAATATATATTTCTCTATCATAAATACAATTACTAAATATGATATCACTTACTAAAACAAAGAAACTCATACCTTATTGGATTGAGATTGATCTGAAAGAAGATTTTAAAAATCTTTATCTATCAAACAGTTTCTCAAACTCTGTTGCCAATAAATGAAAACATAGAAAATAATTTGAGAAGCAAATGCATTTTATAAGCAGGTAATCAAGTTGTTTGCCAAAAACACAATTACAAAATATGATATTACTTACTATTAATCTGCTGTATACATTTATTATATATCTGTTAATTAAGATTGTTACATAAACTAAATTATGAGAATGAGGTTATCTGACCTATTCACAGTTTTGTTGATTAGAAATTATCCAATTCTGAGTTGTAAAATAATTTATATTGCTACTGCCATTTTATAGCTACACACTTATAGTATTAACAAATATGTATAGTTTTTATTTTATAAGGTATACAAAACTTTGGTTTAACAAACTTTGGTTTAATGGCTGATAGCTTAGCTAGTCTTGCTTTGAGCACGGATCAGGTTTTGATTTGGTTGGAGGAGGTGCCTCCATCTATTTATAAGTTTGTTTTGGCTGTGCTTAGCTTGCTTTATAGTTCTGGTTGTGTTTATGAATTGATCTCTTTATAAAAAAAAAATGACTTACAAACTAGTAGTTTTACAAATTAAAAGGACACAATGATTATAATACTTGGAATGATGATCATAAAATGAATAATTAATTTTGGAAGTTAATGGAGATGGTGGGGACATGAAGAGTTTTCAATTTACTTGATTAATTTTATAAACGCAGATATCCACTTAAATTATATTTTCATAATATTCACCTTTCATTGTCCACTACACAGAGAATATGTCTCATAAAAACCTTTGCTAATAAAAATCCAGTAGTAAAAAAAAAAAAATTAGCCGAGAAAAAGAAAAAAGTAGGTTATCATATGCATTTCACCTTAATCTTCTGTGGTATTCAAGGTGCAATACTGCCTCGTTAAAACCTTATTAAAAAAAAAAACCCAATGGAAAATGAAAGAAAAAGATGACAGCGCATATTCTTTACTATTAAACATAAACTCCCCTTAATAAATTTGCTCCAATATTTTTCAATATTTTTATAATAAAACCTCATTCTGATGTGGATTTTTCAATACTTATACTAAAATTTTCAATTGTCACAATCCAATATTATGCACCAACATCGCAGACGACGACAGCCTTATTTTTGCCAAGACTTCGGTTGAAGAATGCAGATGTATCAAGGGCATTTTGAGGCTGTGTGAGCAGGCCTCGGGTGAAGCGATTAATTATGAAAAATCGGCTTTAACCTTCAGCCCCAACACAGCTGCTGCCTTGTAATAAGAAATCAGAGCTTTGTTTAATGTTGATTTAGTTTCTTGTCATGACAAGTACCTTGGTCTTCCTATAGAGAATGGAAATTTCAGAGAACAAAGTAAAAACTTACAAAATACAAAAACTGTGTTTTTCATTGACTAACAAAGTAATCAGGTACAGCAATATATATAATTCATCTAACTAACTCTGGGACAATAATAACTGACTAGGCTGAGGTGTCCTTATTGAATATTGACACGTGTCAAGGTTGTTACAAGCTGAGGCATCTCATTCTCAACCAGGTGATGAGAATCTGCAATCGTGTGATGCTACTGCTTCAACCAGTACATCAGCAGCTACCACTCTTCTATCACTTTTGTGATACTTTGTATCATCTCCTCTAGTGTAGCATTGTTCAGCTTGTTCATTATACAAACCTTGCACTTTGGACGAGCTTGTTACTGCACTCGCCTGACTCTGTGTAGCAACACTGTCAATGTTTCTATATCTGTAACTGCCAGTGTTGCAAGATCCTGCTTGCATAGTTTGTGCAATGTTACAGGTAGGAGTATCCTTGATACTTCCATCGATAGTTAGTTGCAATCGAAGATAGCTCTTTAGTTCTATAAAAGACAATGTGTGGCAGAAACTTTAAGGCTGGAGACACAAACTTTTCTCTGCTGGAGGGAAAGAAGTTCTTATAAAGGCTGTCGTGCAAGCTGTCCCTACTTACGCAATGAGTTGTTTCAGACTTCCGAGCTCTCTTGTCTGAAATCCAGAGGCTTTATGCAGATTTTTAGTGGGGTTTCGATGATAAGAAGAGGAAGACACATTGGGTATCTTGGGCGAAGTTGTGCAGTCCAAAAGAAGATGGTGGCTTAGGTTTTAGGGCTGTTGAAGCTTTCAACCAAGCAATGCTTTTAAAGCAAGGATGGCGGCTGGTTAGTAATCCTCATTCTCTAATAGCTAGAGTTTTGAAAGCTATGCATTTTCCCAATTCCTCTTTTTGGATTGTCATTTGGGTAGTAGACCCTCTTTTGTGTGGAGAAGTATTTTTTGGGGGAGGAGTGTGTTATTGAAGGGTTTGAGATGGAGAGTTAGGGATGGTCAGAAAATTGAGGTGTATAGAGATAGTTAGCTGCCTAGGGAGGGGGCTTTAAAGGTTTTTTCTCCTAAGGTTTTACTCGAGGGAGCTACGATTTCTAGTCTTTTTTTGGAGCCTGGAGTTTGGAATGTAGGGCTGGTCCAGCAGTCCTTTATGAGAGAGGAGGCAGAGTTAATTCTAGAAATCTCTCTTAGCCTTTTCCCTCCCTTGGATTCTGTTTTGTGGCATTTAGACAAGAGAGGCTTGTTCTCAGTCAAAAGTGCCTATAAGGTAGCTTTGAAACTAAATGTTTGTGAAATTGCTTCTTGCTTTAGAGGGCCTGATCCTTTTTGGAAGAAATTATGGTCTCTTAAGGTTCCTAGTAAAGTGAAGATTTTTGGGTGGAAGGCTTGTAAGGAGGTGCTGCCAACACTGGCTTTTCTGCAAAAAAAAAAAGAGCATTTTAGGGTCTGCTAACTGCTCTTTTTGTTTGGCTGGTCCATAAACTGTGGATCAAGTGGTGTGGGGCTGTAAAAGGGCGAGAGAGTCCTGGAAGGAATGTCCTCGGTTCTTGAAGTTGAAGGAGTTGAGAGTGCTGGACTTTAGGGACAGACTGAACTGGATGTTAGTTGCTGGGGATGATGAGTATGCTCTTCAAGCTCTCATCCTTGCTTGGCTACTGTGGAGAAATAGAAATCTGTTAATTTTTGGCAAAAAAAATTTTCCTTTCGTAGGTTACGTACGGCAGAAGGCTGGGGATCTTCTCCTGGAGTTTTCTTCTGCAACTGCTGGAGCTATTCAGGGTGTTAGCAAACCACCTGTGCAGATTCCTTGCTGGTGTCCTCCTGTAGCTGACAGCTTTAAGCTTAATGTTGATGCAGCTTGGTTAGCTGATAGGAAGGGTTCTGGTCTGGGTGCCGTGGTCCGAAATTCTGAAGGTGTGCTGTGTGCTGCTGCAGCTTCTTCTGGTGGCAGTTGAGTGAGTGCTGAGATTGCAGAAGCTAAAGCTTTGCTGTTTGGGATTAAGCTTGCCACTTATTTTGGTTTCTTCCCTCTAGCTATAGAGTCTAATGCTTTGAGTTTAGTTTCCCTTTGTAATAATTTGACTGTCTCTAGAGCTGATGTTGGTTGTATTGTGCAGGATATATGTTTGTTGTGTTGTGGCTTTAGCTTAGGTCCTACTGTTTATGTTCCTCGTTGTTGTAACAAGGTAGCGTATGGTGTTGCCAAGGAATTTGGATCCTCTCCTAAGGTGAGTACAGTTTGTTGGAAATAAAATACTCAAAAACAACTTTTATTTAAACTCAAAACAAATATTACAAGAACACTCTCACTCAAGAACTCACTCACTCTTTACTTCTTCTTCCCTCACTTAGAAGCTTTGCTTCTTCTTGATGCCTAAACCAAAATGGGGAGGGGGTATTTATACTACTTACAAATCATTTTAGACCACACAAATAAACTAATCCAAAATTATAATAACCATACACCTCATCCTTCTACATCCTTCCACACCCTTCCAATTGACCACATGATTTTTATGTCTAATTACCAAACCCTAGAGAATTCTAGATAAAGGGCTTGGACTCTAATTTATTTGGGCTTGGGTTTGGGCTCCCATAATAGTTCGGGCCTAAAACAAGTTTATACTTCAACACCCCCCTTTAAACTTGTTTTACCATGCCAAGCAAACTTCTTAATCTTGAAAAATCTTCAAACCTGAGTGGCTTAGTGAAAATATCTGCAATTTGATCTTTGGACTTCACGTACTCCATTTGCACATCCCTTTTCGCTATGCACTCCCTTATGTAGTGGTAACGAGTATCAATATGCTTGCTTCGATCATGGAACACTGGATTCTTTGCTAGGGCAATGGCTGACTTGTTGTCGACACAAATCTCAGTTGGCTTTTCTTGTGGCAAACCCAATTCTTTAAGCAAATTTCGGAGCCATATCACATGACAAACGCACGAAGTAGCAGCTACGTATTCGGCTTCACAAGTGGATAGGGTGACAATCGGTTGCTTCTTTGACATCCATGTGAAAGCTGTGTTTCCCATGAAGAACACGAACCCACTGGTGCTCTTCCTGTCATCTACATCTCCACCCCAATCGCTATCGCTATATCCGACAAGCTTGTAATCATTAGAAATTGAATAAAACAAGCCAAAATCAATTGTACCTTTAATGTAACGGAGGATTCTCTTAGCGGCTTTGAAATGGGTGGTTGTTGGATCCTCCATGTATCGACTCACAAGTCCAACAGCATAAAGAATATCTGGTCTCGTGCACGTCAAATAGCGTAAGCTTCCAACTAAACTTTTGAAGAATGTTGGATCTATGCTTTCACCTTTATCATGCTTCGATAGCTTGATTCCGCATTCTACTGGCGTGTTTATCGGCTTACAATCATCCATCTTGAACTTCTTGAGTATCTCCTTTGCATAATTTTCTTGGGAGATAAAGATGCCTTCTTCCTTTTGCTTGACTTCAATACCAAGATAGTACGCCATTAATCCGATGTCAGCCATCTCAAACTCCTTGGCTATTGCTTTCTTGAACTCTTTAATCAGGCTTAGGTTATTGCCGGTGAAAATCAAATCATCCACGTACAAGCATACTACCAGAATATCTTCATTCATGATCTTGATATATAGGGCGTGCTCGTAAGGACATTTGGTGAAGCCATTCTGTTTGAAGTACTTGTCAATTCTGCTATTCCATGCCCTTGGTGCTTGCTTTAACCCATAGAGAGCTCTTCTCAGCTTCAGAACTTTGTCTTCTTGGCCTTTGACTTCGTAACCCAGTGGTTGTTGAATGTAGACATCTTCTTCAAGAACTCCATTTAGGAAGGCAGACTTTACATCCATCTGATGTATCTTCCACTTGTTTTGCGCTGCCATAGAAATGATTAGTCTTATAGTTTCTAATCTAGCAACTGAAGCAAATACCTCATCATAGTCTATTCCAGCTCTTTGACTGTAGCCCTTCGCAACTAGCCTTGCCTTGTGCCTTTCAATCTCTCCCTTAGAATTTCGCTTTGTTTTGTACACCCATTTGACACCAATTGCCTTGTGTCCTTTTGGAAGTGGAACAAGTTCCCAAGTGTTGTTCTTTTCAATGGCCTTGATTTCCTCATCCATCGCATCTCTCCACTTCTTTTCTTGAGCAGCTTCTTCAAAACTTACTGGTTCACAATCAGCAAAGAGGCAAAAAAGAGTAAGATTATCAGATCTCTCAGTTACCTCGTATAAATCTTGAAGACCTCTTGTTCGCTCCATTGCTCTTTCTTGTAAAAATGATGGTGGTGAATTTCCATTATTTGTTGAAGCTGGTGATGTTGGTGGTGTAGTGGGTTCTTGTTGAGGTTCTTCTAGTTGCTCCACTAGCGTCTGCTCTGTTTCTTCAAATTGTGGAGTGAAGTTGGAGTTGTCTACATGCGATCCAAAATCCCATTCTCCTTCTTCATCAAATGTCACATCTCGGCTGATCACAAACTTTTTGTTGTTCGGGTTGTATAGCTTGTAACCTTTTGAATAAGCGGGATAGCCGATGAAGATGAAACTCTCACTTCTATCGTCAAGCTTGGTTCTTCTCTCTTCTGGTACATGAACATGAGCTATGCTTCCAAAAACTCTTAGGTGGGAGATGCCGGGCTTTCTACCACTCCATGCTTCTTGAGGTGTCTTTCCCCACACACTTCTTGTTGGAGAACGATTGGACAAATACACTGCACACGCCACTGCTTCCGCCCAAAACTCCTTGGGCAATCTCTTGCTTTTGAGCATGCTTCGCGCCAAATCCAGGATTGTTCTATTCTTTCTTTCTGCAACTCCATTTTGTTGAGGGGATCTGGGAACAGTTAGAGGACGTCTAATTCCATTATCTTTACAAAACTCCAGGAATTCCTTGGATGTGAATTCTCCTCCTCTATCGGATCTCAGTGCCTTGATCTTATGGCCACTCGCTTTTTCCACAGTTGCTTTGAACTTTTTGAATACTCCAAAGACTTCTGATTTCTGCTTCAAGAAATAAACCCATGTTTTTCTTGAAAAATCATCAATGAAGAGAAGGAAATAATTACTGTTACCGAGAGAGCTTGGCTTGATCGGACCGCACACATCGGTATGGACTAGCTCGAGTGGCTTCTTGGCTCTTGAGTCTGACTCTTTTGGAAAGCTATTTCTAAATTGCTTCCCGAGTAAACATCCTTCACAAAGTTGGTCAGGATGATTGATGAATGGTAGTCCTCTCACCATTTCCTTCTTAGATAGTAGCTCCAAGCTTCCAAAATTGAGATGCCCAAATCGAAGGTGCCATAACCAAGATGCATCTTTGTAGCAAGCTTTCAGACACTTTGCAACATCGTTTTGAATGTTCAAAGAAAATAATCTATTTTTTGACATTTTTACTTTGGCTATTAGATTTCCTTTGCCATCTCTTATAAAAAGACTATGATTCTTCATATGAATATCATAGCCTTTTTCTAAGAGTTGACCCATACTCAGGATGTTGCATGTCATGTTGGGCACATAGTAGACATTAGAGATTAATTGATGACTACCATTTTTAGTGCGGATAAGGATGTTACCTTTTCCTTTCACTGATATTTTTGAATCATCTCCAAATGAGACATTGCCAGCCACTGATTCATCTAGCTCTACGAACATACTTCTTCTTCCACACATGTGGTTGCTTGCACCAGTGTCGAGGTACCAAGCATTTTCTTGGTCTCTATCATTGTCTCTACAAGTTAGTAGCACTGTCTCCTTCTCTTCGGTTTTGACTTCCACATAATTGGACCTTTCGTCAACCTTGCTGTTGGGAGCTCTACATTCCGAAGTATAATGCCCAAATTTCTGACAATTATAACATTGAACTTGAGATTTATCGTACCTCGAGTTTGAATTGCCTCTCCCACGGCCTCTTGTTGAGTTTTCTCCTTTCTCGTAGTTGTTGAGGTTGCTGCTGTTGGAATTCCAACCTCGTCCATGGCCACGGCCTCTACCTCGTCCTCGGCCTCGGCCTCTACCTCGACCACGCTGGCTTCTCTCGTGGCCTTGACTTTCTTCCTTCTCCTTCAGTTGCATCTTGAGGAGTTGCTCGTTGATCCCTTGCTTCCTCTTATGTTTTTCTTCATATGCTTGCAATGATCCTTGGAGTTGCTCGATCGTCATTTCTTCCAGGTCTTTAGTTTCTTCTATCGTTACAACAATGTGCTCAAATTTGGGATCCAATGATCGGAGTATCTTCTCTATTATTCTTACATCTTCTAACTTTTCACCATTTCTTTTCAATTGGTTAGAAACAGCTGCTACTCTTGAAAAATAATCTGAAATAGATTCAGATGCTTTCATGTGTAAGGATTCGAATTCACCTCTTAATGTTTGGAGATGGACCTTCTTTACTTTTTCGACTCCTTTGTAAGAGATTTGCAACTTCTCCCACGCTTGCTTAGCGGAGCTTGCACTCGAAATCTTCTCAAAACCATCATCATCTAAGGCTTGATAGATGAGATATAAAGCCTTCTTGTCTCTCTTCCTTGAGTCTTTTAAGCTATCCTTTTGAGTTTGGGATAGAGTTGACTCATCTTCTGGTTCGGTGTAGCCTTTCTCTACGACCTCCCAGACATCGTGTGCTCCAAGAAGAGCCTTCATCTTGATACTCCAATTATCATAGTTTTCGTTCTTGAGTGTTGGAACTTGAAACGACGCCATACCATTAGCCATAACTCACAATATAGTGAGAATTTCGAAATTCTGACTACACGGATGAACTCAGAACGTCGAAAAACCTTAAGATGAACTCAGACAAAAAATCAATTTTTTTTGTCAAAGTCAAAGTCAACAGTCAACCTAACCTGGTCAACAGTCAACGGCTTGGCGGCTCGGTCAACAAGCTTAGTGGCTCGGTCAACTCGGCTCCAACTTGGCTGGACTCACTTCCAACTCGGCTGACTCGGCTTGGACTCGGTGAGTTAACTCACTCTCTGGCAGCAAACTTCCGGCGGCCCGTGGCGGCTCGTTTGAACTCCGATCAGGGCGATTTTTGTGGCGTCGGCTTCGTCTCGTCGAGAACTTCAATTTGGATATGCTATAGTGCACACCTTCCAACTCGGCTCTGATACCACTTTGTTGGAAATAAAATACTCAAAAACAACTTTTATTTAAACTCAAAACAAATATTACAAGAACACTCTCACTCAAGAACTCACTCACTCTTTACTTCTTCTTCCCTCACTTAGAAGCTTTGCTTCTTCTTGATGCCTAAACCAAAATGGGGAGGGGGTATTTATACTACTTACAAATCATTTTAGACCACACAAATAAACTAATCCAAAATTATAATAACCATACACCTCATCCTTCTACATCCTTCCACACCCTTCCAATTGACCACATGATTTTTATGTCTAATTACCAAACCCTAGAGAATTCTAGATAAAGGGCTTGGACTCTAATTTATTTGGGCTTGGGTTTGGGCTCCCATAATAGTTCGGGCCTAAAACAAGTTTATACTTCAACACAGTTTAGGTGAGGAGAGGATCCTGATCCATTGCCAAGATAGCCTTGTCTGGCTGTTCTGCTGTCTAGGATTCTTCCTTCCCCGATTGGCTCTCTGAGCTGATTTTGGGTGATTTCCCTACTTGTAACCCTTGTGGTTCTTAATATAGTTTTCTCGTTTAAAAAAAAAAAAAATAAATAAATAAAAAATATATATATTATGCACCAACACTTTGAATATCACAATTGGTAGTGCATAAATCTGCAAAATTGTAATTCAAGCGTATTTTTGTATTTTTATATCACCACATTTTGGAGATCGTATTTGAAGATCGAGAAACTTTAATAAATTGTTCAACTCCTTTTAAATTGGTGCATTTTTTATATATTATTTATAACATCAGATTGTTTTATTATAGAAACCCTAATAAATTGCAATCATATTTGATACTGTAGGACCTCAAGTTCTTCATTATTTTCTTTAAAATGAAAGGGGAATATACTTCACTTTAAGCTGTCTATATAGGCTGTTCATTTAAGTTTTTTTTCAAAAGCTGATTTCGCTTTTCAATTTTGTAAAATACCAAGAACTAGCTCGTTAACTATTCTTTAAAATATGGTAAAGTTCCTCTTATGCTTTCAATGGACAAAATTAGGAGTGAACATGGTTCGATTCGGTTGAATTTTGGGCAAAACCGAACCATACCAAACCAAAAAATTTTCGGTTTTCAAAAATTGAAACCGAATTGAACCAAACTAATTTTATTCGGTTCATTTCAGTTTCGGGCCTATTGGGTATAATGAGTTTTTTACATATATTTAAATTTAGGAGAAATTACAGCGAACTTACTTAAGGTTTGTCATTTTACAGGTGAAAACAATTTTATGAAAAATTAACAGTGAACTCCCCTGCTGTTACCATTGACCATTAAAGATAACCGTTGACCATTTCAAAAGTTTAAAAAGACCAAAATACCCATAATTAAAAAAGAAAAAATTACAGCAAACCTACCTGAAGTTTGTTATTTTACAGGCAGAAATAATTTTATGAACAAATTGACGGCGAACTCCCCTGTCATTACCGTCTACCGTTGAAGGTAACCGTTGATTGTTTTAAAAGTTTAAAAAGACCAAAATACCCCTAATTAAAAAAATTTAAAATTAAAAAAAAATAAATGGTGAATTGCACTAAAGTTTCTCTTATTTTTTATTTAAAAAAATTAAAAACTGTAAAAAAGAATTTAATGGATTTCCATTGTTCATCAATATTGATGGACGATAGAGATCATATTTAAAAAATATATATTTTTTAAAAATAACAATTATAAAAATAAAAAATAAAAAATAAATTTTGGTTGGATGGAGATGGAGATCCAATTTGAAAATTAAATTTCCATCAAGATAAAAAAAAATAGAAAAAGTAAAATCTTTATCGTTGGAGATTGGATCTATTGAGTAATTTAATTTTTTATTTTGAGGAGATCCAATTTCCAGATTGGAGATTGAATCTCCACCGTCCATTAATTCTGATAGACGGTCGAATTTAATTTTAGTGCAATTCTATTGTTTTATTGTTTTTAATTTTATTGTTTAAATTTAATTTAATTTGTCCTTTTTTAATTAATTTTATTAATTTTAATTTTTTTTAAAAAAATAAGAGAAAATTTAGTGCAATTCACCATTTGTTTTTTAAATTTTTAATTTTTTTTAATTAGAGGTATTTTGGTCTTTTTGAACTTTTAAAACGGTAAACGGTAACGGCATAAGGGTTCGCTGTCAATTTTTCATAAGGTTGTTTCCGCCTGTAAAATGACAAGCCTCAGGTAGGTTTGCTATAATTTGTCATTCAATTTAATAGGTTCTAAATGCTAATTTTGGGCCCATACTTATTGATTTTACCCTTTGACTACTGATTTTAATCCAAAAATCCAATATCAAATATAGTAAATAAACAAATGTATATTTAAAATATAACACTTTATGTAAACGGTTTTAGTAAGTCAAATTGGTTTTGAAAACCCAAAACCGGTTGAATTGAAATTAATTCGGTTTTTAAATTTGAAAACTAGTTTGAACTGAATTAAGTGGGTGACCAAATTGAACTGAACTTTCTGATTCAATTCCAAATCGATTCGGTTAAGTTCTAGTTTTGGTGCCCACCCTATAACACCCCCTGACCCGACCCGGCTGGATCGACCCAGGGAGCGTTACCGGGTTTTCGAAACTTTCTCAAGTCACTTTAAAACTTTTCAAAATCATTTAAAAATCATATAAATTTATAATTCAAAAAGACTTGTCTAGTGAGCCCATCGAATCAATTTTTCAAACCATTGGAAAACCACAAAGTTTAAAATTTTAAAACCATTTTTCGAGTGAGCCCATCGAAATACACTTTTTACAAAAATTTTGGCAGAGTTTCCTTTGTTTTTCGGATTTCCCAAAACCTGTTTTTCTACAACTCAAATCAAATACAAAAATCATATCAACACTTCAAATATCATTTTCAAACAATTGCGCACTCTGCCGTTTAGTGCGACTTTCCAACACAGTTTATAAAATAAAACGATTCAGAATTCAATATTTACAAACATTATGAAAATGAAAGACAAGAATCATAAAATAATTAATTACAAAACATATTTACAAACTCTCTGTATATGCATGCTTACAATATATATATATATATATATATATATATATATATATATATATATACAACAATATAACTACCCAATTGTAATGACTCTGGGACTCTGTCAGCAACTCTCTCTCTCTTCAGTCTTTGGCCTCTTCAGGATCCCTGGTACCTACGCGTTAGAAACAAAACTAACGCGCTAAGCATATAGCTTAGTGGGTGTACACTAAACTCAAATATAAAAATCATAAATAACTTTTAATAAGAAAACATATCACAATATATATATATATATATATATATATATATATATATTTCAATTCTAATCAATTACAGAAATAATCATTTTAACCTCAAAACCAAACCTTAAAGCAGTTTTAATCACTTTAATTTCAACAATAAGGTCAACATGTAAAATCAATGAATAAAGTTACTCAATTCACTTTTCAATTCACTTCAAATCTGGCCCGCTAGAATACTCAACATACTAGGACTGGAATATGGGTCGAACTCCTACCCTAGGACGAATTCTAAGAGTGGTACGTATCTCCCTACTCTAGGACAGAGGGTACGGAACCTAGAGAGGTACATAACTCCCTATCCCAGGAACGAATCCTTAGGAAGGTACGTGTCTCCCAACCTCAGGAAGAATCCGTGAGGAGGTACGTGTCCCCCTGCTCCTGGACGAATCCATGAGGAGGTACATAATAATCATCAATAGCATATCAATATCGGTGCAGTACTGCTCACTGAACCCAGCTGGTATACCAACCTCCTATATCCATTTCTATGTCTAAGTATCCTAGGGCCGTTTCAATAAACTATTTTCAAATATTCACAACAAGTCTCGCAATAGTTACTCAATAAACATACAATTCACACAATACTCTTCAAGAAAAATAAACAATAGTCATACCAAAGTCTAAATCAATTATTTTGAACAAAATCGTAATAATCGAAATACGATCAAAATGCGATCTATAATAAAATCATTCCAAGAAAACCAATAGGGATATATGATCAATAGGTTATTTAAATAAAATACATATTCAGACTAAAAATACAAAACACGTTTCGTAAAGAGTTCAAAAACGTGTGAACACCAACTTGGATACCGTTTCCTTTCGGCAAATCGCGGTTCTAGGTTTCTTTTCCTTTCCCTTTTCTCTTTTTCCTACACTTCCTTTTCTCTTTCCTTTCTCTTTTCTTCTTCTTCTTCTTCCTCTTCTTCTTCTTTCTTCCTCTTCTTCTTCTTCTTCTTCTTCTTTTTTTCTTTTTTTTTTCTTCCTCACGGTCGCGCCACCAGGTCGCGGTACTCACTGGAGTGTTTCCACCGCCTTCATCGCGAGCACACCTCGCGGTACCATGGTGGTCGCGTTGCTCACTGCCAGAATTTGACATTTTCATCGCGAGCAGTTCATCGCGATCTGTGGTCGCGGTGACTGGTCGCGATGCTCACTGCCAAAAACCACATTTTTCACCGCGAGCAGGTCATCGCGACCTGTGGTCGCGGTGACCAGGTCGCGATGCTCTCTGCATCAGTTTTCCTTTTTCTTGCATCATTTTTGGACCGTTCAATCTGGTCCACCTGGAAATCATAAAAATAAGGAAATCATAAAAATAAACATACTTTTAATTACATTTACACCCCCTCCAATCATAAAATTTATATTCACATATATAAAATTAATTATCCGAAATCCGGGATGTTACAATTCTTCCCCTCTTATGAAATTTCGTCCTCGAAATTTACCTCAATGAAACAGTTGCGAATACTGTTGTTGCATAGTTTCCTCGCTCTCCCAGGTAGCTTCTTCTACATTGTGATTCCTCCAGAGAACTTTTACCAGTGGCACTCTTTTATTTCTTAGCTCTTTAATCTCCCGATCAAGAATCTGCACTGGTTCCTCCTCATATGTCAGGTCTGGTCGGATCTCAATACTTTCGGCCTGAACTCTGTGGGAAGGATCAGATCTGTATCTCCTCGGCATCGATACATGGAACACATTATGAATCTTTTCTAATTCTGGAGGTAAAGCTAGTCTGTAGGCTACTGGTCCCACACGTTCAATGATTTCGTATAGCCCAATAAACCTAGGACTTAACTTACCTTTTCTGCCAAAGCGGAGCACTTTCTTCCACGGAGATACTTTCAGAAACACTTTCTCACCGACGTCATATTCTATCTCCTTTCTTTTCAAATCTGCATATGATTTCTGTCGGTCAGAAGCAACTTTCAATCTGTCCTTGATAATCTTCACCTTCTCCTCAGTCTGTCGAATCAAGTCTGGGCCTACTAACCTGTCATCTCCTAGCTCTGTCCAGCATACTGGAGTCCTGCGTTTCCTTCCATACAGTGCCTCATATAGTGCCATAGCTATGCTCGACTGGTAACTGTTGTTGTAGACGAATTCAATCAATGGGAGATGATCCGCACACAACTCCTGAGCATATCTTCAAGCACCTGAATTACCCTTTCTAATTGTCCGTCTGTCTGCGGGATGTTACACCCCCTCCAATCATAAAATTTATATTCACATATATAAAATTAATTATCCGAAATCCGGGATGTTACACACCCTTCTACAAATTTCTAGAAATTTTCAACATTTTTGTTTTCTCACTCTTTCTTTTCCAACATTCCATGTTTTATTAAATTATATATATCATTTTAATTATATAAAATTTTTAGAAGTGATTCAAATTATAAAAAATTGTTAATATATAATTAAATTATCAACGACTAATAACAAATTACTTAATTAATTTAATGAATAAAATTGGTGTTATTTTTTACAATTTTTTTTTAATGAGAAGATGCCAAATAATAAAAAAATAATAATTCAATATATATATATATATATATATTTCACCTTAATATTGTGTATCAGAAACTTTTTTATTGTTTTTATTTTCAGAACAATATTTTCAGCAATGCTGCCAGATTAGTTTTTGAATCCTTAAAACATAAAAGTTCAATTTCTTGTTTCCATTAAAAATTGAAAATAAAAACACTACTGAACGCACCCCTAATAACCACCAAAGTATTCAATGGATGAGTTTTATCAATGTAAAAGCTCTTCAGAACTTTTTCTTATATATTATTGGAAAATACTCAATCCATAGATTAAGACTAAATATTATTTTTCAAGTTTCATATTAGAAAACTGTTCTTTTGATAAGAATAATTTGTAAACTCAACAAGAGTTTTAATAAACTTTACACAATTAACATATAATTGATTTCAAATTTGACAATTTCTTTAATAAAATATTCACCAATGTGAATATACTACATGCATTTGAATATTTAATTTAATCCATGTAAAACTTCATATACTTTTGTATTATTTATTTCAGACATATTTAAATCGTTGAAGGATTTCATAATCAAACTTAATTGTATTGATCTTAAAAGAATAAAAGATAATTGGCAGAATTCTCTAAGCTCAAAATGTGAGTCTTAGAGTTTATGAACTAGAATTTACAAGGAACAAATTACATTTATCTAACTTGAGGTTTGTTGAATTACACTCAGAATTAAAGTTTGCAAAAACTCACGCTGAACTCCACTGGTATTAAATTTGACCGTTAAAACGTAGGATTGACCATTAAAAAAAATGAAAAGTAAAAGAAGAAGTAAGAAATCCATGGTGCATCCACCATAGATATATCCCCACCACGGATCACGAAGTAGGAGAGGTTCGATCTACTTTTTAACAGTAAAACTTAACGCCAGATGAATTCAGTGTAAATTTCTACGAGTTTTGATTCCAGGTGTGATTCAATAAACTTCAGGTAAGTTCAGTGTTGTTTGTTCATTTACAAGACATAAGTTAAGGGATATAAAATCCAAATCTACTATAGCTAAATTACAAGTATCAAGCCTTTAATCATCCTATCATATACACAATGAAGAATAAAAGAATTACGTATTGGTTAAGAAACCAATTAATGATGTGGACGTTGATTATCCACAGCTCATGGAGATAATTAATTTGTCATGCTTTGAGGTTGCCTATTAGATCTCTCCTGACAAGAGAACCATTTTTCTTAATCTTAATGAGACCTTGATCCTCTTCAAACCAGACCCTCCTCCCAAAAGATTTGATTTTATCGTCAGGCCGAGAATTGATGGAGAGATGATGGCCAATACTTTAAACTTCACTTGTTGTACACCACAATCATCCCCGAGTTAATTTACATAAAATATAAATACCCTCATTTTCTAAATTAACATCTTAATTGATTATGTATAATTATTATTAATTAGGCACGCCCTGCACTTTTGAGGAAGGAGGCAGACTTTGTTATCTCTCTCAAAGGTTTGTCTGTGTACCTGACCATATTGTATACCCAAGCACCGCATATAGCCCCAAGAATTGGTGCAACGATGTATATCCATATGCCCTTATATTGGTTTGACACTATTGCCGGCCCTAGGCTTCTTGCTGGGTTCATTGATGCCCCTGAAATTGGTCTGTGCAAGTAGAAAATAACATCATTAATATACAATTTGTTTGATTTTGAAGTGTTTATAAGATAAATACAAAAGAGTGCTTATCAATTGCGAATATTCGCAATATAACATCTGTATTTTAGTCAAACCCGACAAACATGATAATAAGTAATATGATATTATTATCCATTATCGATTAGAAGTGATTAAGTACATACCCGGCAAACATGACATTAAGCAACACGGTGGAACCAACGGTAATCCCGGCGAGCTCACCAGTCTGAATATATAAACAACAACATTATAAATATAAGAACATACCCCTAATCAAATATGAAAAGCCAATATATTTAGCAAGTAAATCTGCTCTAATTAAATCATATTCTCAAATGATAATTTTATCTTAAAGTAAAACCGGAGGCATGAAGATGGGAACTAACAGCTCTATTGTCGGTGCCGACACCGGATATAATAAACATGAGGTAGAATGTGATGATGAACTCAATCACGAATGATTGAGTATCTGACCCAGCTGGAAGCGTTCCTGTAAAATGATCTTGTTTTCCATCGAATAGCAATCTCAGTGTTCCTGCTGCCAGTGTTGATCCAAGAACTTGAGCTACTACATAAGCGGGAACCTGCCACATATATAGACACAAATACATTAGAAAAAAGGAATGTTTAATTTACGTTTGGTTACAAAATTCGTTGAAAAAAATTCATAGTAAAATGTAACTGTCAATGGTGCTTTTTTGATAATTCCGTTCATTACAGCCAAAATAGTATTAAAGAGGAAAGCGCAGTTTTTAAATAATATCAAAAATTGTCGGGCTTACTTGTTTCCATGGAAATCTTTTGCAGGTTGCAAAAGCAATGGTGACAGAAGGGTTGAAATGGGCACCAGAGATATGGCCAACAGAATAAACGAGGACCATCACAGCCAGCCCCCACACTATTGAGATCCCTGGAAGCGTCACCACTTTTTCGTAATCATCAGAATTCACTACCACCGACGCACAACCCGCAAATATCAAGAAATATGTACCCAAAACCTCAGCAATTATCTGCACATAAAAATATAATTGATGTTGAAGATGGTGACCAAACGAAACCGGTCAAATGGGTTTTTGAAAACAAGGAATAATAATTAATTAAGTTAGAAATTCAAAGGTGGAGAGTTGTTGTTACCTTTTGCGTGAAAGGAACAGAGAAGCCAAAGTCTTGCTTGGGTTTGGAGGACGAACATGGAGGATTTTGAACGGCTCCATCTTTCACAGTCAGAGTAACTTCATGGCTTCCAATATTGCTTGAAATCCCTGCCATCTATTACATAGCCCAATTGCAATGAGTAATTGTAATTTTGAGTTTTACAAGTATTTAATGTCGAACTCTATTTAATTTTTAATAAATAATATTACTTTTATAATTTTTTTAAAATTTTATAATATAAAAAAAATTAAATATTTTTAATATAAATTAAAGAGTAAAAACGTTATTTTAAATAATAATTCAATACAAAAGATAAAATAGTTAATATATATTTTTCTATCATAAATACAATTACTAAATATGATATCACTTACTAAAACAAAGAAGCTCATACCTTATTGGATTGAGATTGATCTGAAAGAAGATTTTAAAAATCTTTATCTATAGTTTCTTTTTCTCTAAAAAAAATCTTTATCTATCAAACAGTTTCTCAAACTCTGCTGCCAATAAATGAAAACTTAGAAAATAATTTGAGAAGCAAATGCATTTTATAAGAAGGTAATCAAGTTGTTTGCCAAAAACACAATTACTAAATATGATATTACTTACTGTTAATCTGCTGTATACATTTATTATATGTCTGTTAATTAAGATTGTTACATAAACTAAATGATGAGAATGAGGTTATCTGACCTATTCACAGTTTTGTTGATTAGATATTATCCAATCCTGAGTTGTAAAATAATTTATATTGCTACTGCCATTTATTAGCTACCCACTTATAGTATTAACAAATATGTATAGTTTTTATTTTTTACGGTGTACAAAACTTTGGTTTAATGGCTGATAGCTTAGCTAGTCTTGTTTTGAGCACTGATCAGGTTTTGATTTGGATGGAGGAGGTGCCTCCATCTATTTATAAGTTTGTTTTGGCTGTGCTTGGCTTGCTTTATAGTTCTGGTTGTGTTTATGAATTGATCTCTTTTTTTAAAAACAATGACGTACAAACTAGTAGTTTTACAAATTAAAAGGACACGATGATTGTAATACTTGGAATGATGATGATAAAATGAATCATTAATTTTGGAAGTTAATGGAGATGGTGGGGACATGAAGAGTTTTCAGATATCCACTTAAATTATATTTTCATAAAATTCACCTTTCATTGTCCACTATACAGAGAATATGTCTCATAAAAACCTTTACTAATAAAAATCCAGTAGTATAAAAAAAAATTAGCCGAGAAAAAAAAAAAGTAGGTTATCATATGCATCTCACCTTTGTTAGAATATGATTTTGTATCAGCATTCCTAAGCTAATATGCAGAGCAGTAGTGGTGTAAAAGAAAGGCATGCATGCAGATATACTTAGTGTTATCTGCCTTGGTTACGTGTTATTGAAGTAGTGCCTAGAGGTTCAACTCAGCACCACCAGAAGGAAAGGTAGAGTTGATTTAGTTCATCAGAGCTCAATAGCGGGAAGTTACAATTCTGTTAAGAATTGTAACTAACAATCTGATGTGGCAATAGGTTGTTATTGAATCTGTTTTGGTAAGGATTGTAAAAAGCTTTGCAATATAAAAGCTATTGTTTAGCGTTGTAATATGTTAGAAAAATCATTGATGAAATATAAGCTTCCAGAAAATACATTTCTCCTCTTCTCTATTTGCATGTTCTTCATGCATCGTTTATAGCAATTTTATATGGTATTAGAGCTTAAGATCTGAGGCCATGGAATCAGCTTCAATCTCATAGCTCAATCACAATCATATCTCAGATCGTGAACCAGTTTACACGAAGAAACAGTGAGAAGCTCAAGCGCAGCTCATCACTAAAAACCTCAATTTCAGTCTTCCAATGAAACTTGATGAAAACAACTTCAATTATTGGAAGGTACATATCTCACCAGTTATTAGAGCTATCAATCTAGAAGAATATGTTTTTAGTTCAATGAAATGTCTACAAAAATTCACTAAATCAACTGATGAAGAATCTGGAGAAGTAATACAAACATACAACGATGATTATCTCTTTTGGAAGAAAAATGATCAAATGATAGTGTGTTGGTTGTTGTCCACGTTGAGTCCACAAATTTTTGGTCAGGTATCACATTGCATTACAGCTTATGAGTTGTGGAATTGCATAACACAAATTTTTTCACAAAACTCACTAGCTCGAGTGTTGAATCTAAGAGCTCAACTACAAATTCTCAAAAAAGGATCCATGTCTGTTACTGATTATATTGTGAAAATTAAAGGAATTGCTGACATGTTAATGGCTGCTGGACAAGTTTTAACTGAAAGAGATATTGTCACTTACATTCTTGGTGGAATCGGTCAAGAGTATGATCCTGTAGTTGCTACACTTACTGGAAAGAAGGAAGAAGTCAGTGTTCAAGAAACTCAATTTCAATTAGCAAGTTTTGAGTCAAGACTGGAGCAATTCTCATCAACTGCAAATGTAGATCTGTCAAATGCTTCTGCAAATATCATGAGACGAATCCAAAAGGGAGAACTTCCACCTAACTTCAAAATGAATCAATTTCAACAACATTTTAGAGGCAGATTCAGAGGAAGAGGCCGTGGAAGAGGTGGAAGGTTTTATAACAATAGAGCATGTTGCCAACTTTGTGGAAAACTTGGGCACAATGCTTCTGTGTGCTATCACCGATATGATCAAACAGGGAAAAATATTTCTAACAGATTTGAACAATCTGTTGTTGGTCATAACAGGTTTAACAATTCCTCACCATAAGGCAACATTGCTCAACAACTTGATTTCACTCACGATTCTGGTTATTCAGCCTACCACCCTCACAACAACTCTTACAATGCTATGATAGCTTCATCATCAACAATTGCTGATCCTAGTTGGTATGTGGATAGTGGTGCAACAAATCATATCACACCATATTTCAACAATTTATCCATCAGTAATGAGTATAGAGGTAAGGAGAGAATTGCTGTTGGTAATGGCAGCACACTTCCTATCTCTCATATTGGCACATCGTTGGTTGTTACACGTGATAAATGTCATGGTCCTTTGACTCTAAACAACATGTTACTTGTGCCTAGTATTACTAAGAGATTGCTTAGTATATTTCAACTCACAAAAGACAACAATGTGATTGTTGAATTTAATGACAAGTTCTGTTTTGTTAAGGACAAACAGTAGAGGAAAACACTTCTACAAGGGGTTCTGAGAGATGGACTTTACCAGCTCACTCTCCCAAAAGCTGAAGAGTCACTGTCAACCAGCAATCTCGGATACAACTCTTCTATGACAAAGCTACCTACTACCTCAGCATATCAGTCCACTATTTCCTGCACTGCTTTGGCTGCCAGTAAATGTAATAAAGTGTTCCCAACTAGGTCTTCTTGTAAGAATGCAGGCCTACTTAGAGCACCAACTTCTGTACTTTTGAATGTGTGGCACCAAAAACTAGGCCACCCTTCTTTTCCTGTGTTGTTGAAGGTTCTACGTAAACTTGATGTACCTATTGCTACTAAAACAAATTTGGAATTTTGTGATGCTTGTAAACTTGGCAAACATCACAAACTTCCATTCTTGAATTCTATACATCACACTTCTGCACCTCTTGAACTTGTGAGCACTGATATTTGGGGACCAGCTCCCATGCCTTCTACACAGGGTTTCAGATTTTATGTCAGCTTCATTGACAATTTGTTGAGGACCTAGGTCTAGATCCAACAACAAGCCCTAACTTGCAAAGCAAGTAACGCACACACACGATAGATTTTGAATTAGGTCACCTTATTTAGGGATTCCCAATTCTCTAGAACGCAGGTTATTTAGCCTTTGCCCTAGCCCAAGCCAATCCTAAGTATAACGCTCAAGAAAAGCCGAAATAATGTCTATGGTTGTTTAGCCAAAAGACAGAGAAAACTGAATAGTACTTTGATAAATCTCATAAGCTACAACCCTAATGATGATAAGCTATATATAGGAGATAGAATCCTCCTAATAAAAGCACTAGGAAAACAAAATAGTAAAAGGAATAAAACTCCTAAAACAAATAGTAATTAAACTAAACTAGAATAGGAAATTAAGATAAAGTCAAAAGCCTAAAAAATAGGAAATAAAATAGGAAACTGATTTGGACACGAACTGTCACTATTCACGCCATCACTATTCACGCCATCACTATTCACCATCCACGTCACTGTTCACTATTCACGTCTCAGTCTCTCGCTTCTCCTAACACGGTCTTCATCAATCCCCCCTTCTTCAAGTATGCCCTTGCCCACAAGGGAAAATTCTGGGAACTTTGAAACCATGTCATCATAATCTTCCCATGTCGCCTCATCTCTGGGAAGGCCCCTCCATTGTATTAACACCTGCCAAATCTTTTCTTTTGGACGGTTGCGTTGCCAATGCCTATATTGTAGTGCCTCTTTCGCTTCAGCACCATTCTTCCTTCGTCATCGAATGACGGCAAATCCTCCGCAATCAAGTCTGGGCTCCCCACCTTTTTCTTCAATGATGAAACATGAAAAACCGGATGTAGTCGTGAGTTTGGTGGTAACTCCAATCGATATGCGACTTCTCCAATACGCTCTAGCACTTTAAAAGGCCCATAGTACCGCTGTGACAACTTCACATTGAACCTCTTCTTCAAGGACTTCTGCCGATATGGTTGAAGCTTGAGATACACCAAGTCACCTGGTTCAAATGACACGTCCCTACGGTTTTGGTCATAGTACTTCTTCATTCTTGCTTGAGCTTTCTCCAATTCTTTTTTTAGTTTGGCCATAATTTCGTCTCGAGTCATCAACTCTCTCTCTACTTCATCATTGGCCGCCGTCCCAATCTCATAAGTGCTCAGTCCTGGTGGTGTCCTGCCATAAATTACCTCGTAGGGACTCATGTTGATTGCAGCATGGTGAGTTGTGTTATACCAATATTCTGCCCATGGAATGAAGTCCTTCCAAGTTGCTTGCTCATGGTGGCAGTAACACCTCAGATATTGCTCTAGAGTACGGTTCACCACTTCTGTCTGTCCATCGGTCTGCGGATGATAGGATGAACTCGCCTTAAGCTTGGTACCCTGCAGTTTAAATAACTCTTTCCAAAAAGAACTCATGAACAATTGTCCCCTGTCAGTGACAATAGTTCGAGGGAAACCGTGGAGTTTAACCACATTATCAATGAAAGAATTAGCTACACTACTAGCTGTAAAAGGATGTTTTAATGGAATGAAGTGAGCACCCTTACTTAACCTGTCCACCACCACCAAAATCGCCTCAAATCCCCTGCTACTTGGCAGCCCCTCGACGAAGTCCATAGTCAAATCTTCCCAAATCCTCTCAGGAATGGGTAGAGGTTGTAGTAGCCCCATTCGTCGCCGTGAGTCATACTTAACCTTTTGACATGTATCACACTCCATTACTTTTTTCTTCACCTCACTCTTGAGCCCTTCCCAGTAGAAAAAGTGTTTGATCTTCATGTATGTCCTCAGCCAACCCGAATGACCACCCTCTTTGCTTTCATGGAAGTGAGCAAGGATCTCATGCCTTAATCCTGGCACATCAGGCACATACAGATAGGATTTATAGTACACCAGACCATTGTTTATCTTGTATCTCTCGACCCCCTCATCTTTGTTCTCCATTTTCTGGCAAATCTCTTGGGTCTTGGCATCCATCTTCACGGCCTCACGGATTTTATCCCATATTTTCCACTCTGCCCCACTCAATGCTGCTAGCCCTGGGCTTTCTTCCTCATACGCGGTCCACATCATTGGACTACCTTCTTTTCGGGAAAGCGCATCAGCTACCTTGTTTTCTTTTCCTGGTTGGTAGACAATATCATACTCAAATCCGAGTAGTTTTACCATAAACTTTTGTTGCTCGGGCGTTACTATCTTTTGCTGCAATAGGTGCCTCAATGCCTGTTGATCGGTAACAATGGTGAATTTTCTCCCCATCAAGTATGGCCTCCACACTTTCACCGCATGGATCACTGCTAGCATTTCTCGGGCATAAGTACTCCAAGCTTTTTTCATAGGTCCTAAAGCTTGAGATATGAACGCCAGTGGTCTTTTGTCTTGTACCAAAACTGCTCCTATACCTTCCCCACTAGCGTCGGTGTAGACCTCAAAGGTTTTGTTGAAGTCAGGCAATGCTAGCACGGGCGTCTGTGTCATTGCTCTCTTCAGGTTCTCAAAAGCAAGCTTGGCCTCATCGGTCCACTCAAAGTTGTCTTTTTTTAGCATGTTGGTCAATGGCCTAGCTATCAACCCGTAGTGTTTGACGAACCTCCTGTAATAACCTGTCAACCCCAGAAACCCTCGCAGTGCTGACACATCTTTTGGTAAAGGCCAATCTACCATGGCTTCTACCTTTCACGTATCCACCTTCACCCCCTTTTCTGAGATGAAGTGCCCCAGATACTCTAGTTCATCCTTGACGAATTCGCACTTGGACATTTTAATGTAGAACTGATGATGGCCAAGGATCTCCAGCACTATCTCCAGGTGAGATAAATGTTCTTCCATCGACTTTGAATAGATTAGAATGTCGTCGAAGAAGACTAGCACAAACCTCCTTAGGTGTGGTCGAAAGATCTCATTCATTGCTGCTTGAAAAGTCGAGGGGGCATTACACAACCCAAATGGCATGACGAGGTACTCATAGAGTCCTGAGTAAGTCCTAAAAGCAGTCTTGTGTACATCCTCCTCTCTCATGCGGATTTGATGATAACCCGCCCTTAGATCGAGCTTGGTGAAGACACTGGCGCCATGTAATTCGTCTAGCATCTCATCTACCGTTGGTATAGGGAACCTATCTTTTACCGTAGCTTCATTCAAGGCCCTGTAATCTGTGCAGAATCGCCATGTGCCATCTTTCTTCCTGACCAACAAGACCGGTGATGAAAACGGACTTGTACTCTGTCTAATCAGCCCACCCTTTAGCATTTCCCCCACTTGCTTCTCTATCTCGCTTTTCTGGAAGTAAGCGTACCTGTATGGGGGCACATTGACAGGCTTTGACTCATCCTTTAGGGTAATGCGATGGTCAAAGTGTCTAGCCGGTGGTAAAGTTGTTGGCACCTCCAGTATCCGCAGGTGGCGGGCTAATAAACTGCGGACTTTTTCAGGTAGTCCCCGTATCTCTTCCTCTATAACCTCCATCTGCTCAGATTTGGTTCCCGTTGCTCGGCCATCATTGGTATTGATGATGGCAAAACATTGGGCACCCCCTTTGCAAAGTCGCTCCATCACATGCGCCTCACAATGCTTGATTTCTTTGGATGAGGTTGCGGTCCAGGACTTCTTTTTGCCTCCCAACTTGAACTTCATGGTCATAGTCTCGTAATTGGTCACTACTTCCCCGATACTCTTCAACCATGCGTTCCTCAAGACCACATCTAGCCCTGTAAGTGCCAAAACATGTAGCTCGGCCACTATTCGCACACCCTGCACATTCATCTTTACATTTTGATGTACCTCATCGCATTTCAATCGTTCACCGTTGGCTACTCTCACATCAAATGCTTCTATGGCTGTACCTTTCATCCCTAGTTTCTTCACGGTATTCATGTTAATGAAATTGTGAGATGATCCGGAATCAACTAGTAAGGAAACCTCAGAACTCCCTATCCATGCCATTAGCCTCATAGTTGATGGTCTTGGAGTCCCCGAGATTGCATTGAGAGACAACTCTGCCATTTCCTTTTCTTCACTTGACTCGGCTACCCTTAGCTCCCCTTCGTCACTAGATGTCTCATCTTCCTTTTCGGTTTCAAACTCTGACTCGTCTGAACCTATAACCATGAGAAGCTTGCCGTTTCTACATTGATGACCCTTCACCCATTTTTCTCTGCATTTGAAACATAGCCCCTTTTTGATGTAGTCTTGTACCTCTTCTCGGGATAGTTTCTTCATCTCATTGGATCTAGTCTTTGAACTGCTTCCTTCCTCGGCATTGTCTTTCCAAGAATTCCTGGGTTGTAAGGATTTGGAGAACTTGTTCCCCGTATTTTCTTTGTAAGACCTCCTCTCACCGGGTCCCTCCTCCAGAATTTCTGCCGTCCGCATTGCTTCTCGAAGAGTTGTTGGCTGTTTCAGTTTCACCTCTTTAGCTAACCCCGGTTTTAGGCCCTCCGTGAACATCCCAATCAAGTGAGTTTCTGTCCAGTCCCTGGTCATGGTCTGCAAACGCCTAAACTCATTAATATAATTCTGCACTTTACCTTCTTGGCGGAGTTTTGCAAGTTGCCCATGGTGATCGGTTACTGGTGATGGCCCCCATTGATCTAGAAATTCTTGTTCGAAGGCTGTCCACCCCAATCTCTGTCGATCATGTTCATACTGGTCCTTCAACCATCTCCACCAACTATTAGCCTGCCCATCAAGATACATGCTCGCAATGTCTACTTTGTCTGCCCGGCTAATCTCATATACTCGGAAGTAACGGTTAGCTTTCTCCAACCACTCGTATGGGTCCCCTCCACTAAAGTGTGGAAATTCGATCTTTGGTTTCCTTGGCCCTTGGTTCCCTCGTCGGCCGGCCTCATAGTCATTATCTTCAAACTGTCGATTTATGGGTCTCTCCTGGTTTGGGTTTCCTCTGTAGTTCCTCCGGTTGTCCCTTCGAATTTCGTCTTCACTATTTGACCCATCCCTTTCGAGTCTCCTACCGACCCCAGGCCTCTGCCTCCTTTGATTTGGTTCGATCCACCTTTCGGCTACCCGGTCTCCTCGTTCCACTCGTCCTCCATGTCTATAATGAGCCGGGGGTCTATCTCTTTGATCGTATCTATCGCCTGACTCATATAATGGATTAGCCTGTGGTGGCCTTTCCCCATGAGTTCGTCTGTCCCCTTGTATAACTTCTTCTTCAACCCCTGGATCAACTCCTCTTGCCGGATGAAGTATCTCTAACCTGGCTAGCATATGTCCCACGGTTGTAGATAGCCTGGTCATCTCCGTTCGCACGTCTCTTATGTCGGCCTCTATGGTTTCAAAGCGGACTCTGTTGGGTTGATTGGACGTTGATGGTTGATCATTCTCGCTGGTTGACATCTTGATAATTCTCTCAATGAAAGCACCAAATTGTTGAGGACCTAGGTCTAGATCCAACAACAAGCCCTAACTTGCAAAGCAAGTAACGCACACACACGATAGATTTTGAATTAGGTCACCTTATTTAGGGATTCCCAATTCTCTAGAACGCAGGTTATTTAGCCTTTGCCCTAGCCCAAGCCAATCCTAAGTATAACGCTCAAGAAAAGCCGAAATAATGTCTATGGTTGTTTAGCCAAAAGACAGAGAAAACTGAATAGTACTTTGATAAATCTCATAAGCTACAACCCTAATGATGATAAGCTATATATAGGAGATAGAATCCTCCTAATAAAAGCACTAGGAAAACAAAATAGTAAAAGGAATAAAACTCCTAAAACAAATAGTAATTAAACTAAACTAGAATAGGAAATTAAGATAAAGTCAAAAGCCTAAAAAATAGGAAATAAAATAGGAAACTGATTTGGACACGAACTGTCACTATTCACGCCATCACTATTCACGCCACTGTTCACCATCCACGTCACTGTTCACTATTCACATCTCAGTCTCTCGCTTCTCCTAACACGGTCTTCATCACAATTTTAGCAGATTTTGCTGGATCTATCCTATGTCCACTAAGTCTCAAGTGTCACAGATTTTTCAGGTGTTCCATAAAGAGGTTGAGTGTCAATTTGGTACTAAACTCAAGATTTTACGAAGTGACAATGGAGGAGAATTCAAAGCATTATCACCTTATCTAGCTCAACATGGAATTATTCAACGATTCACTTGTCCTTACACTTCTCAGCAGAATGGTTCAGTTGAGAGAAAGCATAGGCATATTGTGGAGGTAGGCCTCACTTTTCTTGCTCAAGCACAAATGCCCTTAAGTTTTTAGTGGGAAGCTTTTCACACGGCTGTATATGTGATAAATCGATTGCCTACACCTGTGTTACATCATTCTTCTCCTTATTTTGTTGCATTTCACAGACATCCTAACTATCTTGATCTCAAAGTCTTTGGTACCTCCTGTTTTCCATACTTGAGAAACTACAATAAAACAAGCTTGGTTTTCATTCTTCAAAATGTGTGTTTATTGGCTACTCCAATCAACACAAGGGCTATAACTGTTTACATCCATCTGGGAGAATTTATGTCTCTAGGCATGTGCTATTTAATGAGGTTGAATTTCCATACATATTGCTCTTTCCACGTCCTGCATCACCTCAGCTCTCAAACAGTCCATCTGTTCCTGTTGCAACATTGTCCAAGATATTTGGCAGCACTTCTAAAGTTACACCTCTAGCTTGTTCCAGAGGCAATCTCACAGTACATACACATATTCACTCACCTGCTACTGTCCCAGTTCAATCACTAGCTGCTGTCTCAGTTCCATCACCAGCTGTTGTTCCACATCAACAATCCAAACATACCATGACTACCAGGTCAAAAGCTGGTATATTCAAACCAAAAGTGTACACCACAGTTACTCAATCTTCATCAGATCATTTTGTGCCTTCCACAGTCTCTCAAGCCTTAACTAATCCAGCTTGGTACAAAGCCATGCAAGCTGAATTTCAGGCTTTTCAACACAACAAGACCTGGACATTAGTGCCATTTTGTGAAGGAATGAATGTCATTTGCTGCAAATGGATTTTCAAAATTAAGTGTAATGCTGATGGCTCAGTGGAGAGATACAAGGCGCGCTTGGTAGCCAAAGGTTTCCACCAAACATAAGGTATTGATTTCCATGAAACTTTTAGTCCTGTTATAAAGTCTGCAACAATTCGTATTATACTCACGTTGGCAGCCACCTACAACTGGTCTATACAACAAATAGACATCAATAATGCCTTTCTAAATGGTGAACTCAAAGAAGATGTATTCATGCATCAACTTGAAGGTTTCTGTCATCCCAACTCCACTCACTTGGTCTGCAAACTTACTAAGTCATTATATGGTCTGAAGCAGGCTCCACGAGCCTGGTATGACAAGCTTTGTGATGCATTGCTCAAGTGGGGTTTCCACAATTCAAAGGCTGACACATCTCTATTTTACTATCACACTGCTACATCAACCATCCTAGTTCTTGTATATGTTGATGACATATTGGTAACTGGTTCTGATTCCAAGTTAATCACTAAAGTCATCAAAGATCTCAACATCAGTTTTGCTTTGAAAACACTTGACTCTCTTCACTACTTTCTTGGATTTGAAGTGCATTGCAATCATCATGGGATCAGCTTAACTCAATCCAAATATGCCTCCGACCTTCTCATTAAGACCAAGATGTTTGATTCAAAACCATGTCATACTCCCCTGCCTCCTAGTTGCAAACTGTCCTCCACAGATGGTGCACCCTTTGAGGATCCAACACTTTATCGAAGTACAGTGGGTGCACTCCAATATCTCACTCTCTCTCGACCTGACTTAGCTTTTGCTGTAAATAAATTAAGCCAATTTCTTTCAGCTCCATCTCAGGTTCATGGCAACATGTCAAGCGGGTTCTTAGATACATTAAAGGTACTTTGCAGACAGGTCTCACTTTCACTCCAGCCAAACAGCTCACTTTAGAAGGTTTTGCCGACGCCGACTGGGCTAATAGCTTGGATGACAGGAAGTCTACTGGTGGACATTGTCTGTATCTTTGTGGGAACCTCATCTGTTGGTCATCCAAGAAGCAAAGAGTTATCGCTCGAAGCAGTACCGAGGCAGAGTACAAGTCTCTTGCATCTGCTGCCACCGATATCATATGGATTCGATCCATTTTTGCTGAACTTCAAATTCCTACACCAGCTACTCCTCTCTTATGGTGTGACAATATCAGTGCCAACTCACTTGCTTACAATCCTGTTTTCCACTCAAGGACAAAACATATTGAAATTGACATCCATTTTATTAGGGATATGATCAAGGCTGGTACTCTTGAGGTTCGTTATGTGCCAACCGTGGCTCAAACTACGGACATTTTCACCAAAACATTACCAATTTCTCGTTTTCTGCTTCTAAATAGCAAACTTGTTTGTGATCGAGATCACTTTCTTTTGAGGGGGAATGCTAATAACAATGATCAATTTTCCAAATTGAAGTTCAAACTCACTGATCTAGATCAGCCAAGTTTGAGGGGGAATGTTAGAATATGATTTTGTATCAGCATTCCTAAGCTAATATGCAGAGCAGTAGTGGTGTAAAAGAAAGGCATGCATGCAGATATACTTAGTGTTATCTGCCTTGGTTACGTGTTATTGAAGTAGTGCCTGGAGGTTCAACTCAGCACCACCAGAAGGAAAGGTAGAGTTGATGTAGTTCATCAGAGCTCAATAGCGGGAAGTTACAATTCTGTTAAGAATTGTAACTAATAATCTGATGTGGCAATAGGTTGTTATTGAATCTGTTTTGGTAAGGATTGTAAAAAGCTTTGCAATATAAAAGCTATTGTTTAGCATTATAATCTGTTAGAAAAATCATTGATGAAATATAAGCTTCCAGAAAATACATTTCTCCTCTTCTCTATTTGCATGTTCTTCATGCATCGTTTATAGCAATTTTATAACCTTAACCTTTTGTGGTATTCAAGGTGCAACACTGCCTCGTGAAAACCTTATTAAAAAAAACCAATGGAATATGAAAGAAAAAGAGGACAGCGCATATTCTTTACTCTGAAACATAAACTCCCCTTAATAAATTTGCTCCAATATTTTTCAATATTTTTATAATAAAACCTCATTCTGATGTGGATTTTTCAATATTTTTACTAAAATTTTCAGTTGTTACAACCCAATATTATGCACCAACACTTTGAATATCACAATTGGTAGTGCATAATTCTGCAAAATTGTAATTTAAGCGTATTTTTGTATTTTTATATCCCCACATTTTGGAGATCGTGTTTGAAGATCGAGAACTTTAATGAATTGTTCAACTCCTTTTAAATTGGTGCATTTTTTATATATTATTTATACAACATCATATTGTTTTACTATATGTAGAAATGTGAAGACATTTTTCAAGCCCAAACAAAATAAAGCTCAAATGGTTGGTGTAATCCTAGCTGGTGGGTGGTTTGATCCAAATCTATCCACTCATTTGGTAGGTGGCTTGATTTAATTCTAACCACTCATTTGGTAGGAGGGTAGGTGGGTAGGTGGTAGAAAATAATAAATGTGAGTCATGCTTATTTACAAAATTGTCATTCTCCTCAACTATAAATAGGTTAGAGTTTTTCACTCCAAAACTATTCAAATCAAGTGTCTTCTCTTCTTCCTTAAGTTTGTTATTTCCTTTTGTGAGGTTATTCTCTCCTAATATTATTAGAGAGAGGTTGTAATTATTTTGGCCTAATAAATTTCTTCTATTTTTGTCTGTAGGTGTTTCCCTTAAATTAGTTGGGAGTTTTACCTCGTAAATATTATGTGCCCAATTCTTCTCTACTTTTCTTAAATCTCTACTTTAGTTACGGTATATTGCTTCCACATACAATTTCCTAACATTATAGAAACCCTAATAAATTGCAATCATATTTGATACTGCGTTCTTAATTATTTTCTTTAAAATAAAAGGGGAATATACTTCACTTTAAGCTATCTATATAGGCTGTTCATTTAAGTTTTTTTTAAAGCTGTTTCCACTTTTCAATTTTGTAAAATACCAAGAACTAGTTCGTTAACTATTATTGAAGTACGGTAAAGTTCTTGTTATGCTTTCGATAGACAAAATTAGGGGTGGATACGGTTCGATTCCGTTCGATTTTGGGCAAAACCAAACCAAACCAAAAAATTGTCGGTTTTTAAAAATTGAACCGATTTAATTGTACTCGGTTCAATTCATTTCGGTTTTGGGCCTATTGGGCATAATGAGTTATTTTACATATATTTGAATTTAATAGGTTCTAAATGGTAATTTTGGGTCCATACTTGTTGATTTTACCCTTTGGACTTCTGATTTTCATCCAAAAAATCCAAAATCAAATATAATAAATAAAAAATTGTGTAATTAAAATATAACACTTTATATAAACGGTTTTAACGAGTCAAACTGGTTTTGAAAACTCAAAATTGGTTGAATCGAAATCAATTTGCTTTTCAAATTTAAAACTGGTTTGAAATTAATTATGTGGGTGAACCGAACCGAACCGAACTAAACTAAACTTTTCGGTTAAATTCCAAACCGATTCGGTTCAGTTCTAGTTTTGATGCCCACCCCTAGACAAAATACTAGAAATTTTCAGTATTTTTGTTTTCCTCCCTCTTTCTTTTCCAACATTCCATGTTTATTAAATTATATATATCATTATTTTAATTATATTAAAGTTTTAGAATTGATTCAAATTATTAAATAATAGTAATATATAATTAAATTATCAACGACTAATAACAATTACTTAATTAATTTATTCAATTAAACTGGTATTATTTTTTACAATTTTCTTTTCATGAGAAGATGCCAAATAATAAAAAAAAAAAAATTCTCTCTCTCTCTCTCTCTCTATATATATATATATATATCACCTTAATATTGTGTATCAGAACAATTTCCATTGTTTTTGTTTCAGAACATTATTTCCAACAATGCTACCAGATTAATTTTTGAATCCTTAAAACATAAAATTCAATTTATTGTTTTCCATTAAAAATTGCAAAACAGAAACTGAAAATAAAAACAGCACCCCTAATAACCACCAAAGTATTCAATGGATGCGTTTTATCAATGTAAAAGCTCTTCAGAACTTTTTCTTGAATATATGACAATTCATATATTATTATACTAATTGGAAAATACTCAACCCATCGGTTGAGACTAAATATTATTTTTCAAGTTTCATATGCGAAAACTATTCTTTTGATAAGAATAATTTGTAAACTCAACAAGAGTTTTAATAAACTTTACACAATCAAACATATAATTGATTTCAAATTTGACAATTTCTATGTTAGAGAACCCACATGTGAAGCTAATAAAAGATAGGATGAATCCCACGTTGAAAAAAAATATAAAGTAATAGAAGGGTATATATATCAAGTGGTGCCATAACCCAATAGGTTAGTCTTTTGAGTCATAAGGGTATCCACAATATATATTACTACTAAGTGTGCAAACTTAACATCTTTAATAAAATATTCACCAATGTGAATGTACTACATGCATTAGAATATTTAATTTAATCTATGTAAAACTTAATATAACTTTGTATTAATATAACTTTGTGAATGTACTACATGCATTAGAATATTTAATTTATTCTCAGGGCAAGGTTGTTGCAGCTTCTGCTAAGCCTCTCTTGGGATTCTTTCCTGCTGAGCTTGGCGAGCTGCTGGCGTTGCGAGAGAGGTTACTGCTGGCTAAGGAGTTGAGCCTGATTATTGAGTGGGTTGAGTTAGATGCTGCTAATGCTGTGACTAGGATTTCTAATTCGTGTCCTAGTTCTTTTATGGACCCTATTGTCTCTGATATCAAGGCTCTTTTTAGGGTTGTGGGAGTTTCCAACTGTCATGCCATTCCTCGTTCAAGGAATGGAATGGCACATTCTCTTGCTTCCCTCGCCTTTTCCTCTAAGGAGGATTTTTGCTGGTTCAATCCTAAACCTAATTTTCTTGTTGGTCTTCTATAATAGTAGTTTTGTTGAAATAAAAAAAAAAAAAAAAACTTTAATATTATTAAAGAAAGGAAAAAATTTCAATGAGAGGGGAAAATAATGTAAAGTATTATTTAAAATTTATTTTTTATCCCATTATTATCACTTTTTAACAAATTTAGAGCATGTGATACCTTTGTATAATTGAAGTAGTTTTCCATTTTGAAAGCTTTTTTTTTTTTTTTCCTTTGAATGATTTTGGAAAGGTTAGTTATAATTAACAGTAAAAAAATAACATCCACTTCGAGATTAAAGCAAAATATAGGATAAGTATAGATCATGACATTGTTGTTTAAGATTATATTGTAATCAACAAACTCAATTTTCCTGTAGTTAAAAATCAGTTTGATTTGTTTTAACTAAACACACAATCATCAAATAGTATGTCGAGTAAAACAATTTTTTCTTTGTTTTAGTTTTCTTAATGTTTTTTTTTCTAAAACGGAGTATAAAATAGGTTAAAAAAACTTGACTTTTATTTAAAATTAAAACAAGTTTATAAATTTTAAAACATTTCTTCCAAAAATATTCTCTCATAATTACACAAATTACAATAATATAATAATTTTTAAGAAAATTCAGGGGAATTTTTTTTTCTTTTTTGAAAAGAAAAGACTTTTGTAAAACTGAACCAAAACAAATCTACTACTCTGAACAATCCCCCAGAACTAGATCTCCACAGGAAGAGGACAATTTTCAAGCCAAATTCTCTCTTCAAGACGAGGGAGGGCAAATTTACCACTACAATGAGCAACCCTCATTATATTGACAAGGATGTCAAGGAACAAAACCAATAGAAGAAGAGGGATGCTCAACTAAACAATTAAGAATATCCAATATAACAACCCTGACTTGGATTGTAAGCTAGAGTATTGGCACTAACATTGTCACGCCACAAGAGAGTGGAGATGGAAGAGGAATTTGCAGTTCTTTGAACAAGGAATGCAGCCACATTATTTCATAAGTGAGATTGGTCATAGATATGTATTCTGCCTCTACACTAGACCTTACAACAATTGATTGTTTCCTTGAGCTCCATGATATCAAATTACCACAAAGAAAAACAAAACTTCCACTTGTAGATTTTCGATCATCAATGTTGCTTGCACAGTCAGCATTAGTGTATGTTTCAAGAGACAATTTGATATATTGTTTGAACCACAAATCTTTATGAAGAGTTCCTCTTAAGTATCTTAGTACACGTTTATAAGCTAGCCAGTGGGGCTGCTTTGGGGCCACCAAGAATTGGCTTAACTTGTTACAATATAGGAGAGTTCAGGTCTAGAGTAGGTTAAATATTGAAGCACATCTATGGTGCTTCTATAAATTATTGGGTCAGAGAAAGGCTCTCCACTATGTAGAGTAAGCTTAGTACCAGCTGAGGTAGGTGATTCACAAGGCTTTGAATCAAACATATTTGTTTTTTTGAGGAGATCAATAGCATACTTGGATTGAGTAAGATATAACCCAGTTTGATCTCTATATGCTTCAAAGCCAAGAAAATAATTCACTGAGCCTAGAGTTTTGAGAGCAAAGCTGATGTGCAGCTGATCTATGACCTTGTGAATAAGAGGGGAATTGGTGCCAATAATCAATATATCATTTACATATACAAGAAGGAATAGATTATCATTACCTTAATGTTTGAGAAATAATGAAATATTAGAAGCTGAATTGGTGAATCCCCAAGAAAGCAGTGTTATTTTGGGTTTATGGAACCATGATCATGGGGCTTGTTTCAAGCTATACAAGGCTTTAGTAAGTCCGTACACATGCTGAGGAAATTCAAGACTAATGAATCCTACTGTTGTTGCATGAAGACTTGTTCATGTAAATCTTCATTGAGAAAAGCATTGCTAATGTCCACTTGTTGCACATCCCATCCATAGAACATTGCAAGGCTAAAAATAGCTCGAATTGTGGAGGCTTTAACTACTATGTTGAAGGTATCAAATTAGTTCGATCCAGCAGTTTGATGGAAGCTTTTATCTACCAGACTTACTTCGTAAACACCCGTTTACAACCTACCACATTCATAGTGCTAGAGAAAGGCACGAGCTCCCAAGTATGGTTTGCTTTCAATGCCTAATATTCATCTTTCATGGCTACAAGTCACTTAGGTTCCACCCTCTTCAATCTTGTTATCATGGGATGTGTTGAACTTGGATTCTGCACCTTTGTATTAGCTGGCATAAAGACAAGCTGATCATTCTATTGAGACTGCTGTTGAGCTGAGATATCAGGTGCTGAAGATGGTTGTTGAAGATCAACCACAAGATTGGATGATTGATTCTTGTTCAAAGTTTTTGGCAGAATGTTTAGCATTATGGACAATGGTGCTATTCTGGCTGAGTTGCAATAGGTAATGGTTGAGAATGAAATAGAGTTTGATAAGAAACTCCAATTCATTAAAGATCACATTCCTTGAAATGAATACCTTGCCCAAAGAGTGAAAACATATGTACCCCTTTTAAGCCAAACTGTATCCAATAAACCTACATTTGCTTAAGTGAAAATCAAGCTTGTGCTTTGAGTAGTTTCTAAGATATGGAAAACATGAGCATCCAAAGGTTTTAAAGAAACTGTAATTTGGTTTCTTATGGAACAGCTTTTCTAAGGGTGAAGATAATTGCAACAGTTTTGTTGCAAGATTATTGATTAAAAAAGCTGTTGTTGAGAAACTCTTAAACCAAAATTGCATAGGAAGACCTCCATGTGCTAACATTGTCAATCAAGTTTCCACATGATGTCTATGTTTCCTTTCTGGAACACCATTCTGTTGGTGTGTATTAGGGCAAGAGAACCTCATCTTGACACCTTTGTTTGTCAAAAATGGAATGAAGGATTGGTACTTTCCTCCCACATCTAATTGAAAGCATTTTATCTTCTTATGGAGCTGTAACTCAACATGTTTTTGGAAGGCAATAAAGGTTGCAAGAGCATCTGATTTCAACTTGAAAGGATACAATCAAGTAAACCTTGTACAGGCATCAATGAACACAATGTAATATCTATAAACCTTAAGATGAACTCAGACCAAAAATCAATTTTTTTGGTTAAAGTCAACGGTCAACGGCCAAACTAACCTAGTCAACAGTCAACATCTTTGACAGCTCGGTCAACTCGGCCGGGCTCACTTCCAACTCGGCTGACTCGGCTTGGACTCGGTGAGTTAACTCACTCTCTGGCAGCAAACTTTCGGCAGCCCGTGGCGACTCGTTTGACCTCCGATCTGGGCGATTTCTATGGCGTCAGCTTCGTCTTATCGAGAACTTCGATTTTGATATGCTATAGTGCACACCTTCCAACTCAGCTCTGATACCACTTTGTTGGAAATGAAACACTCAAACAGCTTCTATTTAAACTCAAAACAAATATTACAAGAATTCTCTGACGCAAGAACTAACTCAGTCTTTACTTCTTCTTCACTCACTTAGAAGTTTTGCTTCTTCTTGATACCTAAACCAAAATGTTGAAAGGTATTTAGACTAATTACAAATCATTTTAGACCACACAAATAAGCTAATCCAAAATTATAATAACCATATACCTCATCTTTCTACATCCTTCAAATTGATCACATGATTTGTTATACCTAATTACGAAACTCTAGAAAATTCTAGATAGAGGGCTTAGACCTTATTTATGGACTTGGACTCTAATTTATTTGGGTTTTGGTTTGGGCTCCCATAATGGTTCAGGCCTTCAAATAGTTTGGGTTCTCCTTAATGTTTGGCTATAAAACAAGTTTAATTTTCAACACCATGTTTTATTAAATTATATAAAATTTTTAGAAGTGATTCAAATTATAAAAAATGTTGATACATAATTAAATTATCAACGACTAATAACAATTACTTAATTAATTTAATGAATAAAATTGGTGTTATTTTTTACAATTTTTTTTTCATGAGAAGATGCCAAATAATAAAAAGAAAATCAATATATATATTTATTTATTTATTTCACCTTAATATTGTGTATCAGAAAAAAATTTTGTTTTTGTTTTCAGAACATTATTTTCAGCAATGCTGCCAGCTTAGTTTTTGAATTCTTAAAACATAAAAGTTCAATTGATTAAATAAGCTGTTGTTGAGAAACTCTTAAACCAAAATTGCATAGGAAGACCTCCGTGTGCTAACATTGTCAATCAAGTTTCCACATGATGTCTATGTTTCCTTTCTGAAACACCATTCTGTTGGTGTGTATTAGGGCAAGAGAACCTCATATTGACACCTTTATTTGTCAAAAATGGAATGAAGGATTGGTACTCTCCTCCCACATCTAATTGAAAGCATTTTATCTTCTTATGGAACTGCAACTCAACATGTTTTTGGAAGGCAACAAAGGTTGCAAGAGCATCTGATTTCAACTTGAAAGGATACAACCAAGTAAACCTTGTACAGGCATCAATGAACACAATGTAATATCTATAAGCCTTAAGATGAACTCAGACCAAAAATCAATTTTTTTGGTCAAAGTCAACGGTCAACGGCCAAACTAACATGGTCAACAGTCAACGTCTTTGACAGCTCGATCAACGGCTTGGCTGCTCGGTCAATAGGCTTGACGGCTCGGTCAACTCGGCTGGGCTCACTTCCAACTCGGCTGACTCGGCTTGGACTTGGTGAGTTAACTCACTCTCTGGCAGCAAACTTCCGGCAGCCCGTGGCAACTCATTTGAACTCCGATCTGGGCGATTTCTACGGCGTCAGCATCGCCTTATCGAGAACTTTGATTTTGATATGCTATAGTGCACACCTTCCAACTCGGCTCTAATACCACTTTGTTGGAAATGAAACACTCAAACAGCTTCTATTTAAACTCAAAACAAATATTATAAGAATTCTCTCACGCAAGAACTAACTCACTCTTTGCTTCTTCTTCACTCACTTAGAAGTTTTGTTTCTTCTTGATACCTAAACCAAAATGTTGAAGGGTATTTATACTAGTTACAAATTATTTAGACCACACAAATAAACTAATCCAAAATTCTAATAACCATACACCTCATCTTTCTACATCCTTCCAATTGACCACATGATTTTTTATACCTAATTACCAAACCCTAGAAAATTCTAGATAGAGGGCTTGGACCTTATTTATGGACTTGGACTCTAATTTATTTGGGTTTTGGTTTGGGCTCCCATAATGGTTCAGGCCTTCAAATAGTTTGGGTTCCCCTTAATGTTTGGCTATAAAACAAGTTTAATTTTCAACACCATGTTTTATTAAATTATATATATCATTTTAATTATATAAAAAGTTTAGAAGTGATTCAAATTATAAAAAATGTTAATATATAATTAAATTATCAACGACTAATAACAATTACTTAATTAATTTAATGAATAAAATTGGTGTTATTTTTTACAATTTTTTTTTCATGAGAAGATGCGAAATAATAAAAAAAAAATCAATATATATATATTTATTTATTTATTTATTTCACCTTAATATTGTGTATCAGAAATTTTTTTTGTTTTTGTTTTCAGAACATTATTTTCAGCAATGCTACCAGATTAGTTTTTGAATTCTTAAAACATAAAAGTTCAACTTATTGTCTCCATTAAAAATTGAAAATAAAAACACTACTGAACGCACCCCTAATAACCACCGAAGTATTCAATGGATGAGTTTTATCAATGTATTATTGGAAAATACCACATTATTTTTCTTATATATTATTGGAAAATACTCAACCCATAGATTAAGACTAAATATTATTTTTCAAGTTTCATATTAGAAAACTATTCTTTTGATAAGAATAATTTGTAAACTCAACAAGAGTTTTAATAAACTTTACACAATTAACATATAATTTATTTTAAATTTGACAATTTCTTTAATAAAATATTCACCAATGTGAATATACTACATGCATTTGAATATTTAATTTAATCCATGGAAAACTTCATATAACTTTGTATTATTTATTTCAGACATTTTTAAATCGTTGAAGGATTTCATATTCAAACTTAATTGTATTGATCTTAAAAGAATAAAAGATAATTGGCAGAATTCTCTAAGCTCAAAATGTGAGTCTTAGAGTTTATGAACTAGAATTTACAAGGAACAAATTACATTTATCTAACTTGAGGTTTGTTGAATTACACTCAGAATTAAAGTTTGCAAAAACTCACGCTGAACTCCACTGGTATTAAATTTGACCGTTAAAAAGTAGGATTGACCATTAAAAAAAATGAAAAGTAAAAGAAGAAGTAAGAAATCCATGGTGCATCCACCATAGATATATCCCCACCACGGATCACGAAGTAGGAGAGGTTCGATTCTACTTTTTAACGGTAAAACTTAACACCAGATGAATTCAGTGTAAATTTCTACGAGTTTTGATTCCAGGTGTGATTCAATAAACTTCAGGTAAGTTCAGTGTTGTTTGTTCATTTACAAGACATAAGTTAAGGGATATAAAATCCAAATCTACTATAGCTAAATTACAAGTATCAAGCCTTTAATCATCCTATCATATACACAATGAAGAATAAAAGAATTACGTATTGGTTAAGAAACCAATTAATGATGTGGACGTTGATTATCCACAGCTCATGGAGATAATTAATTTGTCATGCTTTGAGGTTGCCTATTAGATCTCTCCTGACAAGAGAACCATTTTTCTTAATCTTAATGAGACCTTGATCCTCTTCAAACCAGACCCTCCTCCCAAAAGATTTGATTTTATCGTCAGGCCGAGAATTGATGGAGAGATGATGGCCAATACTTTAAACTTCACTTGTTGTACACCACAATCATCCCCGAGTTAATTTACATAAAATATAAATACCCTCATTTTCTAAATTAACATCTTAATTGATTATGTATAATTATTATTAATTAGGCACGCCCTGCACTTTTGAGGAAGGAGGCAGACTTTGTTATCTCTCTCAAAGGTTTGTCTGTGTACCTGACCATATTGTATACCCAAGCACCGCATATAGCCCCAAGAATTGGTGCAACGATGTATATCCATATGCCCTTATATTGGTTTGACACTATTGCCGGCCCTAGGCTTCTTGCTGGGTTCATTGATGCCCCTGAAATTGGTCTGTGCAAGTAGAAAATAACATCATTAATATACAATTTGTTTGATTTTGAAGTGTTTATAAGATAAATACAAAAGAGTGCTTATCAATTGCGAATATTCGCAATATAACATCTGTATTTTAGTCAAACCCGACAAACATGATAATAAGTAATATGATATTATTATCCATTATCGATTAGAAGTGATTAAGTACATACCCGGCAAACATGACATTAAGTAACACGGTGGAACCAACGGTAATCCCGGCGAGCTCACCAGTCTGAATATATAAACAACAACATTATAAATATAAGAACATACCCCTAATCAAATATGAAAAGCCAATATATTTAGCAAGTAAATCTGCTCTAATTAAATCATATTCTCAAATGATAATTTTATCTTAAAGTAAAACCGGAGGCATGAAGATGGGAACTAACAGCTCTATTGTCGATGCCGACACCGGATATAATAAACATGAGGTAGAATGTGATGATGAACTCAATCACGAATGATTGAGTATCTGACCCAGCTGGAAGCGTTCCTGTAAAATGATCTTGTTTTCCATCGAATAGCAATCTCAGTATTCCTGCTGCCAGTGTTGATCCAAGAACTTGAGCTACTACATAAGCGGGAACCTGCCACATATATAGACACAAATACATTAGAAAAAAGGAATGTTTAATTTACGTTTGGTTACAAAATTCGTTGAAAAAAATTCATAGTAAAATGTAACTGTCAATGGTGCTTTTTTGATAATTCCGTTCATTACAGCCAAAATAGTATTAAAGAGGAAAGCGCAGTTTTTAAATAATATCAAAAATTGTCGGGCTTACTTGTTTCCATGGAAATCTTTTGCAGGTTGCAAAAGCAATGGTGACAGAAGGGTTGAAATGGGCACCAGAGATATGGCCAACAGAATAAACGAGGACCATCACAGCCAGCCCCCACACTATTGAGATCCCTGGAAGCGTCACCACTTTTTCGTAATCATCAGAATTCACTACCACCGACGCACAACCCGCAAATATCAAGAAATATGTACCCAAAACCTCAGCAATTATCTGCACATAAAAATATAATTGATGTTGAAGATGGTGACCAAACGAAACCGGTCAAATGGGTTTTTGAAAACAAGGAATAATAATTAATTAAGTTAGAAATTCAAAGGTGGAGAGTTGTTGTTACCTTTTGCGTGAAAGGAACAGAGAAGCCAAAGTCTTGCTTGGGTTTGGAGGACGAACATGGAGGATTTTGAACGGCTCCATCTTTCACAGTCAGAGTAACTTCATGGCTTCCAATATTGCTTGAAATCCCTGCCATCTATTACATAGCCCAATTGCAATGAGTAATTGTAATTTTGAGTTTTACAAGTATTTAAGGTCGAACTCTATTTAATTTTTAATAAATAATATTACTTTTATAATTTTTTTAAAATTTTATAATATAAAAAAAATTAAATATTTTTAATATAAATTAAAGAGTAAAAACGTTATTTTAAATAATAATTCAATACAAAATATAAAATAGTTAATATATATTTTTCTATCATAAATACAATTACTAAATATGATATCACTTACTAAAACAAAGAAGCTCATACCTTATTGGATTGAGATTGATCTGAAAGAAGATTTTAAAAATCTTTATCTATAGTTTCTTTTTCTCTAAAAAAAATCTTTATCTATCAAACAGTTTCTCAAACTCTGCTGCCAATAAATGAAAACTTAGAAAATAATTTGAGAAGCAAATGCATTTTATAAGCAGGTAATCAAGTTGTTTGCCAAAAACACAATTACTAAATATGATATTACTTACTGTTAATCTGCTGTATACATTTATTATATGTCTGTTAATTAAGATTGTTACATAAACTAAATGATGAGAATGAGGTTATCTGAACTATTCACAGTTTTGTTGATTAGATATTATCCAATCCTGAGTTGTAAAATAATTTATATTGCTACTGCCATTTATTAGCTACCCACCTATAGTATTAACAAATATGTATAGTTTCTATTTTATACGGTATACAAAACTTTGGTTTAACAAACTTTGGTTTAATGGCTGATAGCTTAGCTAGTCTTGCTTTGAGCACTGATCAGGTTTTGATTTGGATGGAGGAGGTGCCTCCATCTATTTATAAGTTTGTTTTGGCTGTGCTTGGCTTGCTTTATAGTTCTGGTTGTGTTTATGAATTGATCTCTTTTTTATAAAAAAAAATGACTTACAAACTAGTAGTTTTACAAATTAAAAGGACACGATGATTGTAATACTTGGAATGATGATGACAAAATGAATCATTAATTTTGGAAGTTAATGGAGATGGTGGGGGCATGAAATGTTTTCAGATATCCACTTCAATTATATTTTCATAATATTCACCTTTCATTGTCCACTATACAGAGAATATGTCTCATAAAAACCTTTAGTAATAAAAATCCAGTAGTATAAAAAAAAAATTAGCCGAGAAAAAAAAAAGTAGGTTATCATATGCATCTCACCTTAACCTTTTGTGGTATTCAAGGTGCAACACTGCCTCGTGAAAACCTTATTAAAAAAAAACCAATGGAATATGAAAGAAAAAGAGGACAGCGCATATTCTTTACTCTGAAACCTCATTCTGATGTGGATTTTTCAATATTTTTACTAAAATTTTCAATTGTTACAATCCAATATTATGCACCAACACTTTGAATATCACAATTGGTAGTGCATAAATCTGCAAAATTGTAATTTAAGCGTATTTTTGTATTTTTATATCCCCACATTTTGGAGATCGTGTTTGAAGATCGAGAACTTTAATGAATTGTTCAACTCCTTTTAAATTGGTGCATTTTTTATATATTATTTATACAACATCGTATTGTTTTACTATATGTAGAAATGTGAAGACATTTTTCAAGCCCAAACAAAATAGGCTCAAATGGTTGGTTTAATCGTAACTGTTTATTTGATTGGTGGTTTACTCCAATTTTATCCACTCATTTGGTACAGGTCTCTTGCCTCTGCTGCCACCGATATCATATGGATTCGATCCATTTTTGCTGAACTTCAAATTCCTACACCAGCTACTCCTCTCTTATGGTGTGACAACATCAGTGCCAACTCACTTGCTTACAATCCTGTTTTCCACTCAAGGACAAAACATATTGAAATTGACATCCATTTTATTAGGGATATGATCAAGGCTGGTACTCTTGAGGTTCGTTATGTGCCAACCGTGGCTCAAACTATGGACATTTTCACCAAAACATTACCAATTTCTCGTTTTCTGCTTCTAAATAGCAAACTTGTTTCTAATCGAGATCACTTTCTTTTGAGGGGGAATGCTGATAACAATGATCAATTTTCCAAATTGAAATTCAAACTCACTGATCTAGATCAGTCAAGTTTGAGGGGGAATGTTAGAATATGATTTTGTATCAGCATTCCTAAGCTAATATGCAGAGCAGTAGTGGTGTAAAAGAAAGGCATGCATGCAGATATACTTAGTGTTATCTGCCTTGGTTACGTGTTATTGAAGTAGTGCCTGGAGGTTCAACTCAGCACCACCAGAAGGAAAGGTAGAGTTGATGTAGTTCATCAGAGCTCAATAGCAGGAAGTTACAATTCTGTTAAGAATTGTAACTAACAATCTGATGTGGCAATAGGTTGTTATTGAATCTGTTTTGGTAAGGATTGTAAAAAGCTTTGCAATATAAAAGCTATTGTTTAGCATTATAATCTGTTAGAAAAATCATTGATGAAATATAAGCTTCCAGAAAATACATTTCTCCTCTTCTCTATTTGCATGTTCTTCATGCATCGTTTATAGCAATTTTATAACCTTAACCTTTTGTGGTATTCAAGGTGCAACACTGCCTCGTGAAAACCTTATTAAAAAAAAACCAATGGAATATGAAAGAAAAAGAGGACAGCGCATATTCTTTACTCTGAAACATAAACTCCCCTTAATAAATTTGCTCCAATATTTTTCAATATTTTTATAATAAAACCTCATTCTGATGTGGATTTTTCAATATTTTTACTAAAATTTTCAGTTGTTACAACCCAATATTATGCACCAACACTTTGAATATCACAATTGGTAGTGCATAATTCTGCAAAATTGTAATTTAAGCGTATTTTTGTATTTTTATATCCCCACATTTTGGAGATCGTGTTTGAAGATCGAGAACTTTAATGAATTGTTCAACTCCTTTTAAATTGGTGCATTTTTTATATATTATTTATACAACATCATATTGTTTTACTATATGTAGAAATGTGAAGACATTTTTCAAGCCCAAACAAAATAAAGCTCAAATGGTTGGTGTAATCCTAGCTGGTGGGTGGTTTGATCCAAATCTATCCACTCATTTGGTAGGTGGCTTGATTTAATTCTAACCACTCATTTGGTAGGAGGGTAGGTGGGTAGGTGGTAGAAAATAATAAATGTGAGTCATGCTTATTTACAAAATTGTCATTCTCCTCAACTATAAATAGGTTAGAGTTTTTCACTCCAAAACTATTCAAATCAAGTGTCTTCTCTTCTTCCTTAAGTTTGTTATTTCCTTTTGTGAGGTTGTTCTCTCCTAATATTATTAGAGAGAGGTTGTAATTATTTTGGCCTAATAAATTTCTTCTATTTTTGTCTGTAGGTGTTTCCCTTAAATTAGTTGGGAGTTTTACCTCGTAAATATTATGTGCCCAATTCTTCTCTACTTTTCTTAAATCTCTACTTTAGTTGCGGTATATTGCTTCCACATACAATTTCCTAACATTATAGAAACCCTAATAAATTGCAATCATATTTGATACTGCGTTCTTAATTATTTTCTTTAAAATGAAAGGGGAATATACTTTTTCTTGTATATATGTCAATTCATATATTATTATACTAATTGGAAAATACTCAACCCATCGGTTGAGACTAAATATTATTTTTCAAGTTTCATATGCGAAAACTATTCTTTTGATAAGAATAATTTGTAAACTCAACAAGAGTTTTAATAAACTTTACACAATCAAACATATAATTGATTTCAAATTTGACAATTTCTATGTTAGAGAACCCACATGTGAAGCTAATAGAAGATAGGATGAATCCCACATTGAAAAAAAATATAAAGTAATAGAAGGGTATATATATCAAGTGGTGCCATAACCCAATAGGTTAGTCTTTTGAGTCATAAGGTTATTCACAATATATATTACTACTAAGTGTGCAAACTTAACATCTTTAATAAAATATTCACCAATGTGAATGTACTACATGCATTAGAATATTTAATTTAATCTATGTAAAACTTAATATAACTTTGTATTATTTACTTCAGACATTTTTAAATCGTTGAAGGATTTAATAATCAAACTCAATTGCGTTGATTTTTAAAGAATAAAAGGTAATTGGTTGAATTCTCTAAGATTAAAATGTGAATCTTAGAGTTTATGACTAGAATTTACAAGAAACAAATAACACTCAACCTACCTGAGGTTTGTTGAAATACATGACTCGAAATCAAAGTTTGTAAAAACTCACACTGAACTAAAGTAGGATTGACCGCTGAAAAAAAAAAAAAAAGTAGAAGAAGAAGTGAGAAATTCATGGTGGATCCACCATAGATCCATCATGGATCACGAAGTAAGGGAGCTTCGAGTCTACCTTTTTAACGGTAAAACTTAACGCCAAAGGAGTTTAATGTAAATTCTGTAAATTTTAATTGCGAGTGTAAGTCAACAAACTTTAAGCAAATTTAGTATTATTTATTCATGTACAAGGCATAAGTTAAAGGGATATACAAATCTCCTATAGCTAAATTACAAGTATCAAGCCTTTAATTATCCTATTATATACACTCTGAAAAATAAAAGAATTATGTGTTGGTTAAGAAACCAATGATGTGGGCGTTGATCATCCACAGCTCATGGAGATAATTAATTTGTCATGCTTTGAAGTTTGAGGTTGTCTATTAGATCTCTCCTGACAAGAGATCCATTTTTTTCTTAATCTTAATGAGACCTTGATCCGCTCCAAACCAGACCCTCCTCCCAAAAGGTTTGATTTTATCGTCAGGTCGAGAATTGATGGAGAGATGATGACCAATACCTTAAACTTCACTTCTTGTACACCACAAAGTTAATTTGCATAAAATATAAAAACCCTAGAAATTAACATCTTAATTGATTCTGTGTAATTATTATTAACTAGGCACGCCCTGCACTTTTGAGGAAGGAGGCAGTCTTGGTGATCTCTCTCAAAGGTTTGTCTGTGTACCTGACCATATTGTACACCCAAGCACCGCATATAGCCCCGAGAATTGGTGCAACCATGTATATCCATATGCCCTTATATTGGTTTGACACTATTGCCGGCCCCAGGCTTCTTGCTGGGTTCATTGATGCCCCTGAAATTGGTCTGCACAAGTAGAAAATAACATCATTAATATACAATTTGTTTGATTTTGAAGTGTTTATAAGATAAATACGAAGGAACCCTTATCAGGTGAGAATATCTGCAATATAACATCTGTATTTTAGTCAAACCCGGCAAACATGACATTATAATCTACTATGGATTAGAAGTGATTAAGTACATACCCGGCAAACATGACATTAAGTAACACGGTGGAGCCAACGGTAATCCCGGCGAGCTCACCAGTCTGGATATATAACAACAACGGAAAAAACATGAGAACATATCCCTAATCAGATGTGAAAAGCCAACATATTTAGTAAGTTAATCTGCTCTAATTAAATCATATTCTGGAATGATAATTTTATCTTAAGTAAAACCGGAGGTAAAAAGATGGGTACTGACAGCTCTGTTGTCAGTGCCGACACCGGATATGATAAACATGAGGTAGAATGTGATGATGAACTCAATCACGAATGATTGAGTATATGACCCAGCTGGGAGTGTTCCTGTAAAATGATCCTGTTTTCCATCGAATAGCAATCTCAGTGTTCCTGCTGCGAGTGTTGATCCCAGAACTTGAGCTACTACATAAGCTGGGACCTGCCACATATATAGACACAAATACATTATAAAAAAGGAATGTTTAATTGACGTTTGGTTACAAAATTCATTGAAAAAAATTCATAGTAAAATGTAACTGTCAATGGTGTTTTTTTGATAATTCCATTCATTACGGCCAAAACAGTATTAAAGAGGACAGCGCAGTTTTTAAACAATATCATAAATTGTCGGGCTTACTTGTTTCCATGGAAATCTTTTGCAGGTTGCAAAAGCAATGGTGACAGAAGGGTTGAAATGGGCACCAGAGATATGGCCAACAGAATAAACGAGGACCATCACAGCCAGCCCCCACACTATTGAGATCCCTGGAAGCGTCACCACTTTTTCGTAATCATCAGAATTCACTACCACCGACGCACAACCCGCAAATATCAAGAAATATGTACCCAAAACCTCAGCAATTATCTGCACATCAAAATATAATTGATGTTGAAGATGGTGACCAAACGAAACCGGTCAATGGGTTTTTGAAAACAAGGAATAATAATTAATTGAGTTAGAAATTCAAAGCTGGAGAGTTGTTGTTACCTTTTGCGTGAAAGGCACAGAGAAGCCGAAGTCTTGCTTGGGTGTGGAGGACGAACATGGAGGATTTTGAATGGCTTCATCTTTCACAGGCAGAGTAACTCCATGGCTTCCATTGCTTGAAATCCCTGCCATCTATTGCATAGTACAATTGCAATCACCAATTGTAATTTTGAATTTTATAGGTATTTAATCTTGAATTTTATTTAATTTTTAATATATTTATTTTACTATTTAATCTTTTTAAAGTATTTTTAATTTTTTTAAAAATATTTTTAAAATAAGTTAAAGAATAAAAATATCATTTTAATTTAACAATTTAATATAAAGGATAGAATAGTTAATATATGTTTTCTATCATAAATACAATTACTAAATATGATATTACTTATTTTTTTTTAAATATTACTTACTAAGACAAAGAAACTCTCTTTTCAAAAAAAAAAAAAAAAACAAAGAAAGCATACCTTGTTGGATTCAAATTGATCTGAAAGAAGATTTTAAAAATCTTTGTCTATCAAACCGTTTCTCAAACTCTGCTGCCAATGAATGGAAACTTAGAAAATAATCTGAGAAGCAAATGCATTTTATAAGCAGGTAATTACGTTGTTTGCTAAAAATACAATTACTAAATATGATATTACTTACTGTTAATCTGCTGTATACATATACTATATATCTGTTAATTATGATTGTTACATAAACTAAATGCTGAGAATGAGGTTATCTGACATATTCACAGTTTTATTTATTAGATATTATCCAATTCTGAGTTGTAAAATAATTTATGTTGCTACTGCCATTTATTAGCTACCCACTTATAGTATTAACAATTATGTATAGTTTTTATTTTATATACAAAACTTTGGTTTAACTTTAATTTTATTAAAGAAAGGAAAAAATTTCAATGAGAGGGGAAAATAATGTAAAGTATTATTTAAAATTTATTTTTTATCCCATTATTATCACTTTTTAACAAATTTAGAGCATGTGATACCTTTGTATAATTGAAGTAGTTTTCCATTTTGAAAGCTTTTTTTTTTTTTTTCCTTTGAATGATTTTGGAAAGGTTAGTTATAATTAACAGTAAAAAAATAACATCCACTTCGAGATTAAAGCAAAATATAGGATAAGTATAGATCATGACATTGTTGTTTAAGATTATATTGTAATCAACAAACTCAATTTTCCTGTAGTTAAAAATCAGTTTGATTTGTTTTAACTAAACACACAATCATCAAATAGTATGTCGACTAAAACAATTTTTTCTTTGTTGTAGTTTTCTTAATGTTTTTTTTTCTAAAACGGAGTATAAAATAGGTTAAAAAAACTTGACTTTTATTTAAAATTAAAACAAGTTTATAAATTTTAAAACATTTCTTCCAAAAATATTCTCTCATAATTACACAAATTACAATAATATAATAATTTTTAAGAAAATTCAGGGGAATTTTTTTTTCTTTTTCGAAAAGAAAAGACTTTTGTAAAACTGAACCAAAACAAATCTACTACTCTGAACAATCCCCCAGAACTAGATCTCCACAGGAAGAGGACAATTTTCAAGCCAAATTCTCTCTTCAAGAAGAGGGAGGGCAAATTTACCACTACAATGAGCAACCCTCATTATATTGACAAGGATGTCAAGGAACAAAACCAATAGAAGAAGAGGGATGCTCAACTAAACAATTAAGAATATCCAATATAACAACCCTGACTTGGATTGTAAGCTAAAGTATTGGCACTAACATTGTCACGCCACAAGAGAGTGGAGAAGGAAGAGGAATTTGCAGTTCTTTGAACAAGGAATGCAGCCACATTATTTCATAACTGAGATTGGTCATAGATATGTATTCTGCCTCTACACTAGACCTTACAACAATTGATTGTTTCCTTGAGCTCCATGATATCAAATTACCACAAAGAAAAACAAAACTTCCACTTGTAGATTTTCGATCATCAATGTTGCTTGCACAGTCAGCATTAGTGTATGTTTCAAGAGACAATTTGATATATTGTTTGAACCACGAATCTTTATGAAGAGTTCCTCTTAAGTATCTTAGTACCCGTTTATAAGCTAGCCAGTAGGGCTGCTTTGGGGCCACCAAGAATTGGCTTAACTTGTTACAATATATGAGAGTTCAGGTCTAGAGTAGGTTAAATATTGAAGCACATCTATGATGCTTCTATAAATTATTGGGTCAGAGAAAGGCTCTCCACTATGTAGAGTAAGCTTAGTACCAGCTGAGGTAGGCGATTCACAAGGCTTTGAATCAAACATATTTGTTTTCTTGAGGAGATCAATAGCATACTTGGATTGAGTAAGATACATCTCAGTTTGATCTCTATAGGCTTCAAAACCAAGAAAATAATTCACTAAGCCTAGAGTTTTGAGAGCAAAGGTGATGTGCAGCTGATCTATGACCTTGTAAATAAGAGGGGAATTGGTGCTAGTAATCAATATATCATCTACATATACAAGAAGGAATAGATTATCATTACCTTAATGTTTGAGAAATAATGAAACATCAGAAGCTAAATTGGTGAATCCCCAAGAAAGCAGTGTTATTTTGAGTTTATGAAACCATAATCATGGGGCTTGTTTCAAGCTATACAAGGCTTTAGTAAGTCTGTACACATGCTGAGGAAATTCAAGACTAATGAATCCTACTGTTGTTGCATGAAGACTTGTTCATGTAAATCTTCATTGAGAAAAGCATTGCTAATATCCACTTGTTGCACATTCCATCCATAGAACATTGCAAGGTTAAAAATAGCTCGAATTGTGGAAGCTTTAACCACTAGACTGAAGGTATCAAATTAGTTCAATCCAGCAATTTGATGGAAGCTTTTAGCTACTAGACTTACTTCGTAAACACCCGTTTACAACCTACCACATTCATAGTGCTAGAGAAAGGCACGAGCTCCCAAGTATGGTTTACTTTCAATGCCTGATATACATCTTTCATGGCTACAAGTCACTTAGGTTCTACCACTCTTTAATCTTATTATCATGGGATGTGTTGAACTTGGATTATGCACCTTTGTATTAGCTGGCATAAAGACAAGATGATCATTCTGTTGAGACTGTTGTTGAGCTGAGATATCAAATGCTGAAGATGGTTGCTGAAGATCAACCACAAGATTGGATGATTGATTCTTGTTCAAAGTTTTTGGCATTATGGACAAAGGTGTTGTTCTGGGTGAGTTGCAATAGGTAATGGTTGAGAATGAAATAGAGTTTGATAAGGAAACTCTAATTCATTAAAGATCACATTCCTTGAAATTAATACCTTGCCCTGAAGACACATGTACCCCTTTTAAGCCAAACTGTATCCAATAAACATACATTTGCTTAAGTGAAAATCAAGCTTGTGCTTTGAATAGTTTCTAAGATATGGAAAACATGAACATCCATAGGTTTTAAAGAAAATGTTATTTGGTTTCTTATGGAATAGCTTTTCTAAGGGTGAAGAGAATTGCAGCAGCCTTATTGGAAGATTATTGATCAAATAAGCTGTTGTTGAGAAACTATTAAACCAGAATTGCATAGGAAGACCTGCATGTGCTAACATTGTCAATCAAGTTACCACAAGATGTCTATGTTTCCTTGCTGGAACACCATTCTGTTGGTGTGTATTGGGGCAAGAGAACCTCATCTTGACACCTTTGTTTGTCAAAAATGGAATGAAGGATTGGTACTCTCCTCCCACATCTAATTGAAAGCATTTTATCTTCTTATGGAGCTGCAACTCAACATGTTTTTGGAAGGCAATTAAGGTTGCAAGAGTATCTGATTTCAACTTGAAAGGATACAACCAAGTAAACCTTGTACAGGCATCAATGAACACAATATAATATCTATAAGCTTCAACTGACAAGAGAGGGACAAGACCCCAAACATCATTATAGATCAGTCTAACGGTTCCTTTGTTGTAATTTCAATTCTAGAGAAGGGCAGTGTGTAAAATCTCATTTTTATTATTTTATTTTAAATTATTATGAAGGGTGTATTTGAAATCTTTTGAAAATTTTTGATGAATGTGTGAGGACGTAAAAGATATATTTGAAAGTTGGCAATTAAAATTGTAATTTCGAAAAGTTGAGGGACAAAATAGAACTTTTCCAGTCCTATATATAGCACTTCATCTTCAACCTCTCACACGCGACCACCATTGTTGCCCATTTTCTCTTCAGTTTTCCTCAACCTTTGACCATTAATTCCGGCCACATCCGACCTCCATTTTGTTCGTTCTTGGTACCAATAGAAAGCTCTTGCGACAAAGAATCTTTTGGTACCAACTTTGGAGATTTTCATGGCCGTTTGAGTCTCCGATTTGGTGGAGAAAGTTAGGGATTTTCCAATTCGGAAAACCTCCGATTCTGGCGAATCTAGCCATTTCCCTCTCCGGCGACAGTTATAAACATTGACGAGGGAGACGAGGCGAACAAAACCCGACCATTTTTGGAGGTCGCCGGAAAGTTTCCAGAAAGTCGCCGCCGGCCGCCACGCACGGCGGGGGTAAGTTTCCGACCTCCCGAACTTAGAATTTGATTCCGAATCCGTTTACGTATTCGTTTTAAGGGTAGGATATTATTTTGAGGTAAATTGGATTATATGGCCGCCGTATATAAATTAAATAATTATATTCTCGTGTAGATTTTACCGATTGGGATAATTGAGATTGAAAGCGAGGCCGCAGCGAGTTGCGGGTAGCTTACACGAGGTAGGGGTTTCAAACTTAAATTTTTAGAATATTTTCCCTAAATGGTTTGGAGATAAATTGATTGTGGAAATTTGAGGAAATGTTTATTTGAATTGTGGAATTGATTTGAGGAATAAATTGGAATGTATTGTGTGGAAAATATGATTTTTATGCAGGTTTTGTATTTTGGGATTTTGATAAAAGCAGCCGTTATGCTGCCGAAATTTTATTAAAAATGATGAGTTTACATATGGGATGCATGGCAGATTTACTTAAATGGTTTGATGATTTTGAAAGGGTAACCGTCCTAGTCATTATATTATATATTATTATACGACTTTATGTCGGGGACTGCGCAGGGTATTTTCTGGTACGTACACCTTGTATATGAGGGTAATACCAGGGTCACGGTGAGCAAAATATTTTTAAATGATAGGCCACCGGGTATGACTAGTGGACGTGTGGATATTACTTTCTGAAGGAAAGTGTTACTGTTTATTTAAAATTTTGTGAAAGTATTTAACCATGCAGGATTATCCCATGACTTATTAAAAATGATGTTTTCCACATACATTATCGGGGATTATACCCTACTGAGCTTTTAGCTCACCCCTTTTTATTTTCTTTTTCCCCCAGGGAGCGCCCACGCGGATTAGAAGATCGTTAGTTGATGTGGGTGAAGGCTTGTGAGATCTAAGGATTAGATTTCTGATATTAGTTATTAAATTTATGTTATTTGAGATTTGTAGTGATTAAAGAATTTGTATTTGTTATGAACTTATAACAAATGTTGAGATAACTCAGTTTGTGAGTTAGGTTTGTTGATGTGAAATCTTGTAGTTGTGGATGATTAAGACTTCAGGATTTATGCATGTTTCAGTATGATTATTATCTTGGAAATTGAATCCATGAATTCTAATGGGTGATCACATATCTGTGGGGTTATTTGGTGTTGACTTTTGAAATTTGGAAATATTTTGTTTGTAAACAGATTTTCATTTTGTTTGATACTCCGGAGTATCAGAAGAAATTTGTTGTGGTTTTTATGAAATTTTAATAAAGTCAAATTGGAAACTATTGATTTTATTTACAACTCTGCCACGGCCTAGGGCCCGGGTCGTGACAGAAAAATGGTATCAGAGCTTTTGGTTTTCAAACCTCGGAATGTGACACCTACTAGTATGAATGGATGGTATTTCACTGAACATGCATCACAGATTGCTGATGATTTGATGTTTAAATTATAGGCCTGAAAGATGCCTCCGAGAAGGAGAACTCGAGGGCAGGAGTCTAGGACTGATACACCACCTCCACCACCACCGCAACCTATTAATGAGCAAGTGGTAAATCTCTTGGAAGCAGTTATGAGGATGTCTGCCACACAAACTGTCCATGTGAAGGACAAGAATGAAAGACTCCGGGATTTCTGTCGGATATTTGATGCTCAGTTTGATGGCAGGCAAGATCCTATTGCTGCAGATAGATGGTTGAAGGCCATCAGGAGGGCCTTTTCTCAAGTTGATACTCCTAGTGAGTTCTGGGTGGATTTTGCTGTTTACAGGTTGACCGGTGATGCTGTGATATGGTGGGAAAAATTTTTCAATTCAACGAGACATGACTGGTGTTGACTGGGAAGTCTTTGAGGGGTTATTCCGGGATAATTATTTTAATGCTGGCCATAGAAGGATGTTGGCAGATATGTTTGAGAATATTGAGCAAGGGGGGATGACTGTAAATGAATACTATACCAGGTTCATGGAGTTATCCCAGTATGCTGGAAGAGCCGACGAGTCACTGTTATTGTCAAAGTTCCTAATGCGTCTCAGACCGACGATACGGAACAGGATCTATACCCAAGAGTTTAGAAAGCTAACCGATTGTTTGGCTGCCGCCATACTAGCTGAAACCAACTTCAGGGATATCCAGCCTCCCAGGAATCAACCTTCTGGCAGCAGAGACAGGAAAATGACCAAGAAAAATCAAGAAGGGTGGCGTGGCCCTAATTATGCTACTAGTGGGAGTGGTACAAGTAGCGGGTCTTCGGGACGGAGTTCACCATATGGCAACTGTTATAATTGCGGACAGCAGGGTCATCTAAAGAAGGCTTGTCCATATCCGCGAAGATTCCAATCATCTCGTGGAGGAGCCTCAGGGAGCCATTCAGATTCGGCTTCTTTCCAAGGCCAACCTATGCACCATCCATCCCCCTATGCACCATCCATCCCATGCATCATCTCCAGCATTTGCTTCTCCTGACCCACAGCGCCAGTATGTTCCGCAATACCGTGCACCTACTTTGGGATTTGGCCAGAATGTTCCTCAAAATTTTCAGGTTCCACAAGCATCTGGGAGCCGTGGCACTTCAAGCTACAACATGGGTTCTAATGCTAGTGGGGGCCGTTCAGGAAAAGGAAGAGGAAAAGGAAGGGGCACCGGACAGGCTTATGCTGCCACAGTTGAGGAGGAGTGTGACCACTCAGGCAGAGGGGTGATTGATGGTATGGTTCTAATTTCTCGTTCTTGGGCTCATGCTTTGTTCGACACTGGTGCATCACATTCTTTCATTTCTTTGTTGTTTGCAAATACTTTGGGGTTGGGTTTTGAGAATCTTAGCATGCCATTGAGTTTGGAAACCCCATTGGGAAAAGCTCATGATTTAACACTATGTTGTAAATCAGTGAGCATTAGAATTGATGACAGGCGATTTTCTGATGATTTGATTGTGATGCCCATGGGACAATTTGATGTGATTTTCGGTATGGATTGGTTAACTAAATACCGAGCACAAATCGATTGTTACAACAAAAGGGTGATACTTTACACAAAGAATGACAAGGTTGTTTACCAAGCGACTCAGGGTATGAAACAGCTAAGTCCAATTTTGAAGACCTTATTTGGTGGAAAGAAAAGACTGGAAACCTATGGTAATGTATTTGCCATTCACGGGGAGACAAGTAAGGTAAACCAGTATTCCCAGGTATACGTGGTTGATGAGTATCCTGATGTATTTCCTGAAGAGTTACCAGGATTGCCACCAAGTAGAGAGATTGAGTTCTGTATTAATCTAGTTCCCGGGGCTCAACCAATTTCCATAACTCCATATCGTATGGCCCCAGCAGAACTAGTGGAATTACGAAAACAATTAGGAGAGCTCCTAGAAAAGGGATTTATTCGGGAGAGTACCTCTCCATGGGGAGCTCCTGTTTTGTTTGCAAAGAAAGCTGACGGTTCTTTGAGACTTTGTGTAGACTACCGAAAGTTGAACCAAGTGACAGTAAAGAATAAGTATCCCTTGCCCAGGATAGATGAGTTGTTTGATCAACTCGGAGGATCAAAATTCTTCTCGAAGATTGATTTGAGATCCGGTTATCACCAATTGAAGGTTCGGGCAGAGGATATTCCTAAAACAGCCTTTCGGACCCGTTATGGTCATTTTGAGTTCCTTGTTATGCCGTTTGGGTTAACTAATGCTCCTGCAGCTTTTATGGACATCATGAATCGAATTTTCAGGCCTTACCTGGATAAATTTGTTGTGGTGTTTATCGATGATATTTTGGTTTATTCCAGAACTTGTGAAGAGCATGTAGAGCATTTGAATATAGTCTTGCAGACACTTCGAATGAATCAACTCTATGCTAAGAAAGACAAATGTGATTTCTGGTTGACTGAAGTTAGGTTCTTGGGTCATATGATTTCCCAAGAAGGAATATCGGTGGATCCTGCAAAGGTGGAAGCTGTCCTTCAATGGGAGAGACCAACAAACGTCACAGAAGTTCGTAGTTTTCTTGGCCTAGCTGGTTATTATCGTCGTTTCGTTGAGAACTTTTCAAGGATTGCTATGCCATTGACCCAATTGACGAGGAAGAATGTAAAGTTTGTTTGGAATGAAGATTGTGAAGCCTCATTTATGACATTGAAGCAAAGATTAACCACAGCACCTGTCCTTACAGTACCGGATAGCAGTGAACCCTACGTAGTATACACGGATGCCTCAGGTACTGGTTTAGGTGGTGTTCTGATGCAAGGCGGAAAGGTAGTGGCTTACGCCTCCCGTCAATTGAAACCGCATGAGAAGAATTACCCTACCCATGATTTGGAGCTTGCTGCTGTGATTTTTGCATTAAAAATTTGGAGGTGTTACCTTTATGGAGTAAAGTTTGACATCTATTCAGATCATAAAAGTCTGAAATATCTTTTTACACAGCGGGATCTAAATTTGAGGCAAAGGAGATGGATTGAGTACATGGAGGATTATGATTTTAACCTTCAGTATCATCCTGGCAAGGCAAATGTGGTTGCAGATGCCTTGAGTAGAAAATCTCATGGAATTTTGGCCAATTTGGCATTGGAGGATTGGAAGAGAACTATGGTCATTGGAGATTATGATCTGTGTTTACAAGAAGACGAAGTAACAACTCGTGTTTACAATGTGGTGGCTACACCTAGTGTCCTGCAACGTGTTAAGCAGAGTCAATGGCAGGATGAAGAATTGAGAACTCTGTGGAATCGTTTGATAAATGGTGAGCATCTGGAGGGTTGGGAAATTAAGGCAGATGGATTTATTTATTATAAAGGAAAAGTGGTAGTTGCCAACGATCCAGAACTTAGAAGAGATGTGTTGGCTGAGGCCCATAAGTCCAAGTTTGTGGTACATCCAGGTAGCACAAAGATGTATCATGATCTCAAAAGGCAATACTGGTGGATCGGAATGAAACGAGAGGTAGCTGAATTTGTTGCTAAGTGTATGGTATGCCAACAGGTGAAAGCTGAACATCAACGACCGTCAGGGTTACTCCAACCATTACCAATTCCTGAATGGAAATGGGATAAGATTTCCATGGACTTCGTGACAGGATTACCGTTGACTCCACAGAGATATGATGCAATATGGGTTATTGTGGACCGGCTAACAAAAACAGCTCACTTCATACCTATAAGGAAGGACTACAAGCTTAATAAGTTAGCCAGGCTCTATGTGGAGAATATTGTTCGGTTACATGGTGTACCCTCCAGCATTATTTCAGATAGAGACCCACGTTTCACTTCTAGATTTTGGAGAGCCTTACAGACTGCCTTGGGGACTGAATTGAACCTTAGTACCGCCCATCATCCTCAAACTGATGGACAGTCTGAGAGGACTATTCAGATATTGGAGGATATGCTCCGTTCTTGTATATTGGACTTTGGAGGGAATTGGGGCGAGCACCTATCTTTGGTGGAATTTGCTTATAACAATAGCTATCAGGCTAGTATCGGTATGGCCCCGTATGAGGCTCTTTATGGAAGGCCTTGTAGGTCACCTTCGTGTTGGGCTGAGCTAGACGAGCGGATTACTATTGGGCCAGAGATTATTGAAGAGACTACGAGCAAAGTTAGGATTATTCAAGAAAGGCTTAAAGTGGTCCAGAGTCGCCAAAAGAGTTATGCTGATCTTCACCGTCGTGAGGTGGAATATGAGATTGGTGACTATGTTTTCTTGAAAGTGACACCTATGCGAGGTGTGACTCGATTTGGAGTTAAAGGCAAGTTAGCTCCTCGATACATCGGGCCATTTGAGATTATCGAGAGAGTTGGGCAGGTTGCTTATCGCTTAAATTTGCCAGCTCAGTTGGGACATGTTCATAATGTCTTCCACGTGTCCATGTTGAGAAAGTACACCGCAGACCCATCTCACATTGTTCCCCACTCGGAGATTCCTCTGAGAGAAGATGTGACATATGAGGAACAACCCTTGCGGATCCTGGCAAGAGAGATCAAAGTGCTGCGAAATCGAGAAATCCGTATGGTTAAAGTGCTATGGCAAAATCATACGGGAGATGAGGCTACTTGGGAGTTAGAATCTGAAATGTATTATAAATACCCTCACTTGTTTGAGATTCAACTTGAGGTTGTACTTTGAATTTCGGGACGAAATTCTTTTAAGGAGGGTAGAATGTAAAATCTCATTTTTATTATTTTATTTTAAATTATTATGAAGGGTGTATTTGAAATCTTTTGAAAATTTTTGATGAATGTGTGAGGACGTAAAAGATATATTTGAAAGTTGGCAATTAAAATTGTAATTTCGAAAAGTTGAGGGACAAAATGGAACTTTTCCAGTCCTATATATAGCACTTCATCTTCAACCTCTCACACGCGACCACCATTGTTGCCCATTTTCTCTTCAGTTTTCCTCAACCTTTGACCATTAATTCCGGCCACATCCGACCTCCATTTTGTTCGTTCTTGGTACCAATAGAAAGCTCTTGCGACAAAGAATCTTTTGGTACCAACTTTGGAGATTTTCATGGCCGTTTGAGTCTCCGATTTGGTGGAGAAAGTTAGGGATTTTCCAATTCGGAAAACCTCCGATTCCGGCGAATCTAGCCATTTCCCTCTCCGGCGACAGTTATAAACATTGACGAGGGAGACGAGGCGAACAAAACCCGACCATTTTTGGAGGTCGCCGGAAAGTTTCCAGAAAGTCGCCGCCGGCCGCCACGCACGGCGGGGGTAAGTTTCCGACCTCCCGAACTTAGAATTTGATTCCGAATCCGTTTACGTATTCGTTTTAAGGGTAGGATATTATTTTGAGGTAAATTGGATTATATGGCCGCCGTATATAAATTAAATAATTATATTCTCGTGTAGATTTTACCGATTGGGATAATTGAGATTGAAAGCGAGGCCGCAGCGAGTTGCGGGTAGCTTACACGAGGTAGGGGTTTCAAACTTAAATTTTTAGAATATTTTCCCTAAATGGTTTGGAGATAAATTGATTGTGGAAATTTGAGGAAATGTTTATTTGAATTGTGGAATTGATTTGAGGAATAAATTGGAATGTATTGTGTGGAAAATATGATTTTTATGCAGGTTTTGTATTTTGGGATTTTGATAAAAGCAGCCGTTATGCCGCCGAAATTTTATTAAAAATGATGAGTTTACATATGGGATGCATGGCAGATTTACTTAAATGGTTTGATGATTTTGAAAGGGTAACCGTCCTAGTCATTATATTATATATTATTATACGACTTTATGTCGGGGACTGCGCAGGGTATTTTCTGGTACGTACACCTTGTATATGAGGGTAATACCAGGGTCACGGTGAGCAAAATATTTTTAAATGATAGGCCACCGGGTATGACTAGTGGACGTGTGGATATTACTTTCTGAAGGAAAGTGTTACTGTTTATTTAAAATTTTGTGAAAGTATTTAACCATGCAGGATTATCCCATGACTTATTAAAAATGATGTTTTCCACATACATTATCGGGGATTATACCCTACTGAGCTTTTAGCTCACCCCTTTTTATTTTCTTTTTCCCCCAGGGAGCGCCCACGCGGATTAGAAGATCGTTAGTTGATGTGGGTGAAGGCTTGTGAGATCTAAGGATTAGATTTCTGATATTAGTTATTAAATTTATGTTATTTGAGATTTGTAGTGATTAAAGAATTTGTATTTGTTATGAACTTATAACAAATGTTGAGATAACTCAGTTTGTGAGTTAGGTTTGTTGATGTGAAATCTTGTAGTTGTGGATGATTAAGACTTCAGGATTTATGCATGTTTCAGTATGATTATTATCTTGGAAATTGAATCCATGAATTCTAATGGGTGATCACATATCTGTGGGGTTATTTGGTGTTGACTTTTGAAATTTGGAAATATTTTGTTTGTAAACAGATTTTCATTTTGTTTGATACTCCGGAGTATCAGAAGAAATTTGTTGTGGTTTTTATGAAATTTTAATAAAGTCAAATTGGAAACTATTGATTTTATTTACAACTCTGCCACGGCCTAGGGCCCGGGTCGTGACACAGTGTATGCATCTTTCCTAGTTTGCATGAATCACAAAATGAGGTGAGTTAACGCGTAACATTGAAGGGAAAATGCATAGAATGAAGCACCTTTTACAATATCAAAGGAGCTGATGGATGCCCAAGTTTAGCATGTCATATTACAGAATTATTCTTTACAGCTACAACATAACTATATACAATAGAAGGAATAGAATGTGTTTTGCTCTTATTACATGCATTTGCATTATTTCTATATACACAAGAAGACTATCCAGGATCAGTCTTGAAGAACTTCAGACTTTGAGGTGTTGCTTCAATGAGCTTCAATTGATATAGTTCATTCCTAAGAGTATCTTCCAAAAAGACTCTTGGTTCTCTTGTCCTTAATGATACGGCCATATTCATTAAACTCAATAAAGGCATTATTATCTCTTGTTAATTGAGAAATGCTAAACAAATTCTTAGTAATTAGCAGGTACATGTAGCACATTTTTTGGAACAAGTGCATGATGTGGAGTTGTGCGAGCACATCATGTGAAAAATCAAGCAAAGATGACAAGAAGCACTGTTAACAGTGCTGGAAAAACTTTAGATGAACAGAAAGTTATGGCTGCCATTGTTGAAGCATTGAGCTCAACACGAAAAGAATTTATTTCATTCACTTAATTAATAACCGAATACATTAGCTATATATATACAAGGCCAGCTTCTCAAAACTGAATTTCAACAATCCTAACATAATTCCTTTGGTCCCATTCGTAATTGTACAATTCATGCAATCTCTACAATTCTCTAACTAACTTGATCCATGTCAGCTGATTCCATAACTAACCAGCTGGCATGGCAACCTGATAAGTCCTTTGCTTCTTCTTCTTCTTTCTTCTATGATCATCAGCTTGGATGATCTCTTTATACTGTGCCAGTCCAGCATGGTATGCCGAGTCAGGATCTGGACCTGCTGCTGTTGCTGGACCTGGACCTGCTGCTGTTGCTGGACCTGAACCTGCTGATGCTTGAGCTGGACCTGAACCTATTACTTTCACAACCCGATCTATCTATGAAGAGGTCTTTTAAGAGATGATATGGACTGGGGTATAAATTTATGAAAAATGCACATAAAGTTGAATTTGTAGATGCAAATGTAGGGGTCAAATTTCAAGTACATGCGTGTCCTTTAAGACTTCTAACGTGCCCTCTTTTTCTTGTGGCAATTTAATTCATGGTGGGTCATATGAAAGAATAAATTGTACAAATTTGACACATCCAGGTGATATCATATTTTCACACATTACGTGCCTTATTATCACATATTTTGCCTTGACCTGTTTGCTTATCATTGCTCATCGTTTAATAATTAATTATACAAACAAGTGAAATTAAGAAAGAAAGAAGGATTTGTTTGCTAACATTTGTTAAATATTTATTTTCTAATTTTGTTTATGAAATTAAAAAATTTATTCATAAAATCTATAGATATATCTGATCTAATTCTTTAAATGTAAAAACATTAAAATATTTCTTTTAGTGATATTTTGGAAAAATATATATAAAAAAAAATTAGTGTGACTTCACATATTTACGTAACTCTACATTGCCTAAATAATATGTGAAGGAAATTTCAAATAAATTATATACTTTTTTATCCTTACATTTGTTTGTATCTATCACTTAAATTCAAGAGAAACTACTTATATAGTTTGATGGGCGCAATTTGCTTGCCCATGTTTTTCCAATAATAAATTATATTATTTATATATTGCATGATATGTTGTAATTCTACCCAATTTTTTGGCTTTAAATGGAGGCATTTTTTTTATTTTTTTGGCTTTTATATGAGACAGTGACAGAGGAATTATTACCATGTTCATTCGACTATATAATCTATTACTAAAAATAAGGTTGTTGATTGACATTAATGCATTACAAACAAGTCACAATAGTTTGTCCCCCACACCCCCTCTATTTTACTTGGCGGTGCAATTGCAAAGTCCACAAAATCTTGACTCCTGGTTTCTCCACGAACTGCCAGTTGCCACAGGCAACTATATATGTACATATCACTGCAATTAGTAAAAGAAAACACTTTATTAGACAGAAGGAAAAACCATATATATTGACTCAACATCAACCACTTAACTGATCAGTGTTGATAAAATACTAAACCATAATTCAACGCGCATGCAAGCAAGCAAATAATCACTAGTAATGTTAACCTTCGTCAAATAGTCATCATTGTTTCTCTTTTCTACCATCTCCATTAACGTTGCATTATGTTATTGGAATTCCTTTTTTTCTGTAATATTGTAATCTATTCAGATAATAAATCTTTGATAATATTAATATATTGAGTCTATTATTGTATTAAAATATATGTACATTAATATTGTTTTCCAAAATATATCCATGGTTAAATCTACTATGAGAAAAAAGAAAATTAAAAGTTAATATGTGTAATGAAGGGACGTACGAAAACTATAAATATTAATTGTATATATATTCCAGGTATATCTCCATTTTATTTATTTTAACTTTTCATTTTAAAAATCCTCCTTATTCAGAAGGTAAGATTATTACTTTAAAATATTTTAACACGATAATTTATTTTGTTCGAACTAATATTTATTTCGTGAGTTAGCAATCATATATTTATTACTGAAATGACTATATTACATAAGATAAAACATACCTTTCAAAATTTTAAAAAAGAACAAATAACACTGAACCGACCTGAGGTTTATTGAATTACACTCACAATCAAAGTTTGTAGAAACTCACATTAAACTCCCATAGTTTTAAGTTTAACCCTAAAAAAGTAGGATTAACCGTTAAAAAAAAAAAAGTAGAAGAAGAAACGAGAGGTCCATGGTGGATCCACCATACATTCACCATTAATCGTGAATCATGAGAGGTTCGAGTCTACTTTTTAACAGCCAAACTTAACACCAAGGGAATTTAGTGTCAGTTTCTGCAAACTTTGACTCCGAGTGTAATTTAATATACCTTGAATATATTCACTGTTATTTGTTCTTTTCAAAAATGTACATTAGACCCTCTTTATTAATGTAGTCAGTGTTAAGTTCCTTTCCTTAAATCATAAATTTGTACTTAAAAAAATTAGAAAATAAAATTTGGCCTGTTATAAAATAATTAAAATAAATAAGAATACAATAACATAAACTTAAAGTAAGAGAATAGATGAAATGGTGGGTAAGAAAAAAGGATACTTCTATTCCTTAAAGTGTCTTCAAGTCACACATACAATATTATATAATGGCTCCTTTTACAAATTTGGTTTTACAAATTGAAAGGACAACAATCATAATATTAGAATAATGATCATAAATGGAATCATAAATTGTGGAAGTTAATAGAGATGGTGGGAACATGAAGAATTTGCAATTTACTTGTATTAATTTTACAAATACGGATATCCACTTAATTAAATAATATTTTCATAACACTCCCCTTAGTTGTCTATCGTATAGAGAATATATCTCATTAAAACCTTTGCTAATGAATCGTCATCTTCCCTTAATAAGTATGTTCCTCCTCATCCTGATATGGATTTTTCAATATATTTGCCAAATTTTCAATTGTTACATCCCATTATTATGCACCAACATTTTGAATATCACAATTGGTAGTCCATAAATTTGATTTAAGCATATCTTTGAATTTTTATATCACCACATTTTGGAGATAATTTGTGAAGATTAAGAATTTTAATAAAATGTTGAACTCCTTTTAAATTGATTCATTTTTTTTAGGGATATTCCTATTTTCTCCCCTCACGTTTCATTTAACAATAATTTACCCCCTCACGTTTCAAAAATAGACATTTTCCCCCCTGACATTAACTTTCCATCCAAAAAATTACTGTTCCGTTAATAGTGAAGGGCAAAATAGTAAAGCTGAAATAAAATGAATAGTTTTAAAAAAAAAACAAAGATTAGATCTCTACCGTCCATCTGAAGTGAGATGGACGGTAAAGATTATTTATTCTTAAAAAAAAAATTATTATAAATTTTTTAATTTAAAAATTAAAGTTTGAATGGGGAGACCCAATCTCCAGATTGGATCTCCACCGTCCATCAGATTTGATGGACGGTGGAGATCCAATCTGGAGATTGGATCTCCACCCAAAATAAAAAAAATAAAAAAAAAACAAAAAAATTGCTGGAGATCCAGCCATGGCTGGATCTCCAGCGAGACGAACCCAGATGGGTTCGTCGACGAAGACGAACCCATCTGGGTTCGTCAACGATCTGGGTTCGCCGTCGACGGCGAACCCAGATGCAGGTTTAAAAAAAAAAAAAAAAAAAAAACGAAGAACCCAGAGGGTTTTTTCGAAGACTGGGTTCTTCGAAGAACCCAGTTTCTGGGTTCTTCGAAGAACCCATCGAACCCAGAAGGGTTCTTCGTTCGAACCCTTCTGGGTTCGAATCGAACCCAGAAACTGGGTTCGCGAAGAACCCAGAATCGAACGAAGAACCCAGAAACGGGTTCGTCGAAGAACCCATCTGGGTTCTTCGACGAACCCGTTTCTGGGTTCTTCGCGAACCCAGTTTCTGGGTTCGACGAAGAACCCATCTGGGTTCTTCGTTCGAATCCGTTTCTGGGTTCGATTCGAACCCAGAAGGGTTCGAACGAAGAACCCTTCTGGGTTCGACGAAGAACCCAGAAATTGGGTTCTTCGCGAACCCAGTTTCTGGGTTCGACAAAGAACCCAGAAACAGGTTCGTCGAAGACTTCGATTTTTTTTTTTTTTTTTTTAATTCCTATATCTGGGTTCGCCGTCGACGGCGAACCCAGATCGTTAACGAACCCAGATGGGTTCGTCGAGCTGGAGATCCAGCCATGGCTGGATCTCCAGCAAGTTTGAAGCTTCTTTCTTTTTTTTGGTTTTTTTTTTTGTTTTTTTTTTGTTTTTAGGATTGGATCTCCACCGTCCATCAGATTTGATGGACGGTGGAGATCTCCACTAAAAAAAAAAAAGTTTTATAATTTTTTTTTAAATTAAAAAATTTATAATAATTTTTTTTTAAGAATAAACAATCTTTACCGTCCATCTCACCTCAGATGGACGGTAGAGATCTAATCTTTATTATTTTTTTTAAACTATTTATTTTATTTTAGCTTTACTATTTTGCCCTTCACTATTAACGGAACAGTAATTTTTGGATGGAAAGTTAACGTCAGGGGGGAAAATGTTTATTTTTGAAACGTGAGGGGGTAAACTATTGTTAAATGAAACGTGAGGGGGGAAAATAGGAATATCCCTTTTTTTTATACCTTATCTAATACAAATTATTTTATTAAAGAAACACCAATATATTGCAATCAGATTTGGACCATCAAGATCTTCACTATTTAAAATAAAGGGGATTCTACTTCACTTTGAGTTATTTAAAGGTCGTTTGTTTAAGTTTTCTAAAAACAAATTTTGCTTTTCAATTTGGTAAATTTATATCAAGAACCCGTTCATTAACTATTCTTTAAAAATAAAAAGTGAAAACACAGGGCAACGGTAAAATTCATGTTATGCCTTGGATAGATAAATCACTTGAAACATCATGTAGCTTTATATTATCAAACTGAACTGAGTTGGTCTCTCCTAACAAAGAGACCTTGATCCACTCCTAAACCAGACCCTCTTTTCAAAAGGTTTAATTTTATCGTCAGGCCGGGGATTGATGGAAAGATAATGACAAATACTTTAACTTGACTTCTTGTACATCGCAATTGACTCTAAATAAATTTACATAAAATGTAAAAACCCTCATTTTCTAAATTAACCTCTTAATCGGTTCTTAAGTAATTATTATTAATTAGGTACGCCCTGCACTTTTGAGGAAGGAGGCAGACTTGGTTATCTCTCTTAAAGGCTTGTCTGTGTACCTGACCATATTATACACCCAAGCCCCACACACAGCTCCAAGAGTTGGTGCAATCATGTATATCCATAAGCCATTATATTGGGTTGACACTACTGCTGGCCCTAAGCTTCTTGCTGGGTTCATTGATGCCCCTGAAATTGGCCTGCGTAAATAGGAAATAACATCATTAATATACAATATACTTGGTTTTGAAGTATTTATAAGATAAATACGAATAAGTTATTATCAGGTACTAACATCGGCGACATAACATATCTGTTTTAATCAAATATAAGAGAAGGTCAATATAATCTATTATAGATTAGAAGTGATTAGTAGATACCCGGCAATCATGACATTAAGTAAAATGGTGGAGCCAACGGCGATTCCAGCGAGCTCACCCGTCTACAACACAACAAATATAAAAACATAACCTAGATCAGATGTGAAAGGTAAAATTATTTAGCAAGTTAATATGCTCTAATTAAATCATATTCTGTAATGATAATTATCATAAATTAAAATCAAAGACAAGAAGATGGAAACTTACAGCTCTGTTGTCGGTGGCTACACCAGATATGACAAACATAAGGTAGAATGTGATGATGAACTCAATCACGAATGATTGAGCATCTGATCCAGTTGGAAGCGTTCCTGCAAAGTGATATTGTTTTCCATTGAATAGCAATCTCAGTGTTCCTGCTGCCAGTGTTGATCCAAGAACCTGAGCTGCTACATAAGCTGGAACCTGCCACATAGACACCAGGTTACTAAAAAAATCATATCCAGGTTGCAATATAATAAAATGAAAATCGTGGGAGCTTACTTGTTTCCATGGAAATCTTTTGCAGGACGCAAAAGCAATGGTGACAGAAGGGTTGAAATGGGCACCAGAGATATGGCCAACAGAGTAAACGAGGACCATCACTGCCAGCCCCCACACTATTGAGATCCCTGGAAGTGTCACCACTTTTTCGTGACCAGAATTCACCACCACCGACGCACAACCCGCAAATATCAAAAAATATGTACCCAAAATCTCTGCAATTATCTGCACATTAAAAATATAATTGATGTTAGATGTTGAAGATGATGACCAGACGAAACCGGTCAAATGGGTTTTTGAAAACAGGGAATAATAATTAATTGAGCTAGAAATTCAAAGGTGTAGAGTTATTGTTACCTTTTGCACAAAAGGAACAGAGAAGCCAGAGTCTTGCTTGGGTTTGGAGGACGAACATGGAGGATTTTGGATGGCTTCATCTTTCACAGTCAGTGTAACTCCATGGTTTCCATTACTTGGAATCTCTGCCATCTGTTGAGATCCCATCTATTTTACAACAGAATTGCAATGAACAACAAAGAGAGAGAGAGAGAGAGGGAGAGAAAGAGATTTCAGATTTCTGCTCAACTAGCTAGAACAGAGCAAAGCATGTCCAATTTATGCACTAGAAGATCCAACGACAGAGAGAGAGAGAGAGAGAGAGAGAGAGAGAGAGAGAGAGAGAGAGAGACGTGGGGTTTTTTGGTTTTTAGAACATATAATTAAGTAAAAGGTATTAATATAATAATATTATTATATTATGTTTATCTGTTTTCATTGGATATATCGTTGAAAAATGAGATGCTCATATCAGTTATTTAATAGATGGATTTGGAACAGAGCAATTAAAAAAAAAGCATTGATGGCTGCTTCAAGCCTTCAACTACCCACCGGAAATACAGAAAGCCATGAAAGCCTTTTTAACAACTAACAAGAAATCTAATCATCCATTAATTATATGCCCATTATTATGGTCTCAAATCAACTCATACTTTGTTGAAAAAAAATTTCAATGAGACGGGACAGGATTATCAATAACAAGTATAATCAAAAGTGTAAATTGTTGTTTAAAATCTCATTTTTATTCCATTATTACAATTTTACAACAAAATTATACTATTTGTCAAGGCGTCAAGCATATAATATAAATAGTATAACCATGTGATCGCTTTGTATCATTGAAGTATTTTTTTTCCGTTTTGAATGGTTTTTTTTTTTTCTTTCTTTTGAAGTATTTATATTATAAATACTTCAATGCTTTGTATCATTGAAGTATTTTTTTTCAAGCATATAATATAAATAGTATAACCATCCGTTTTGAAGTAACAGTAAGAATATCACATCCACTTTGAGATTAAAGCCAAATATAAGATAATTATTATGCAATAACATTGTTGTTTAAGATTATATGGTAAATTACATTACAAAAAATTGTTATATTTATTACTACTTTTTTATCATTAATAAGATTAAAAAATTTAAATTTTTTATTATAAATTTTAAGTTTTTTACTGTGGATGTTTCACAATAAAAGAAAATTACAATAATTATTATCCACGATAAAACTTTTTATCACAACAATATTTAATACCTTTTACCGTAAGTTACAATATATTTCCTCCTTATTTTTTTTTTTTAACTCAAATTTCTAATAGTTAAAAAAATCAGTTTGATTAAATATTATATCGAGGAAAACTATGTTTTCATTGTTCTAGTTTTATTTTTTATTTTTTTTTTTAACATGACTAAAACCGAATATCTTTGTTACGGTACGGTGAGTTGATGCAAATATATAATTGGGAGACATAGCTGGAGTTTGCTCTATTTGTCCACTTCAAATTTATATTAATATACTTTTCAAAAAAAAAAAAAAATTTATATTAATATACTTTGCATCAACTTTATGAAATCGAATCATTCTGTCATTCTTTTCTAGGCATTTTAAATTCCTATTAATTAATACAAGATTAGGCTAACCAGATTAATTAATTAATTTATAATTCCACTGCAAGTTTATTGAAAAAAAAAAAAGACAAAGACATAGAAGGGAATTACTAAGAAATAAGCAATAATCTGGATTTATTTAGAGGGTTGTGTTGTTGATTAGTGAGTAAAGAGACTATCCCACTTCTTAGTTTATGTCTAATTACAACAAAATAGGCAAGAATCTGACTTATATACCCATGCATTTCTAAGTTTTTTTCTGAATAATAACAGTTAATCATGTCCATTAATTGCTTTCACTTTCAAACTATATATGATGAGTTAAGAAAAATTATTTAGTGAATACCGTCATATATATGTTTTCAAATATTAATTTATCTTTTAGTGAAAAAATAATGCATTTGCTTATAATTATTCAATTGCATTAAATGATGAAGATTTGAGGTGTAGATGAGACTACAAGTAAGGCCATTTTAATTTCTAACCAAATAAGGTCTTATTATAATTTAAAGTGTTTATGTTTTTTTTGTCTATTTCAATTATATTTTGTTTAGTTTCTAAAAACAAAATCGCCGTATATAAATTGGGAGAGTATTACTAAGAGATAGTGTTTTACATTAAATATTAAAATTTTTATTACTGTCTAAATGTGGTTTGGTGATAAGAGCGCTTATTCAGTCTAGAAGTATCACATATTCGAGTCGCCACCACCACAAGTGATATGTTAAAAAAAATAAAACTATTGAAATATCTAGGTTTGATTCCCATGTCTTCTCCTAAATTACAAAATAATGATGATTTTCATTATAACTGACGGTCAAATAGTGCAAGTGGTTAGTATTTTCTTTTCATATTTGCATTCCGCCTTTATCAATAAATATACAAACCCTTTACAGTGGAGTTATTTTTTGGATCATGTTAAATATCCTCTAAAAGTGTTCAATTTAAAAAAAAAAAAAATTATTTCACTTTATGAAGATTAGGTTAAAAAAATTGTTGAGTTGACTAGGGAATTTGCTTCACTCAGTACTATTCCATGGCTAATGTAATTCTGGAAGATTCCAGATATGTTTAATGATATCTTTTTCCTTTCAAAAAAATACAATAAATCAAAGGTTAAGTCAAGGAGGATTTTGCTTCCCTAATTAGCATTATATGATGATTAAGCTGTCATTAATTAATTTAAATTATTTATCATAACGATTTCCTAATTTAATAGTAAAATTTATGCAACTGAGAGGTCTATAGTCTTATTAAATTAACAAGAAAGTTAGCCTACCTGTATAAATAACGTGGTGTATATATCTAATAGTTGAAGTTTTTCCCTATAAACATGAGGTTCAGATCTCTGGCTTTTGAAAAGTTGCTTTCCTTTTAAGATTAAAATTCTATATAATTAATTAGATTTCATTAAGATCCTTACGAATATATATATATATATATATATTTTTTTTTTTTTTTTTTTTTTTTGAAAGGGTACAATTACAATAATAACAACTGCCGGGATCTACCGGGATTAATCACTAAACGCGAAAATTACCCACACATGCATATGGTGGAAATCGAACCCCTCACCACTGAGATGGGAGAGAAGTGCACTAACCACTTTACTATAAGTAGATGTGCAGATCCTTACTAATATTAATGCAAGAATTTCTGAAAGGTTGAAAAAAACGACTGATGTATATATTAATATTATAATTTAATAAGACAGAACATCAAAGTGGTAATTACTAAAAAAAAATCCACTTAATATTTTTTTACTTATTTACAAGTTTTACTTACAAAATGATCAAAATCCCAGTTCCCAATCTAGAAAAATGTTTTAACCAAGCCCCGATTTAATTATAAACAAGTTATTAATTAATTTAATTTGTTTGATTGATAAATTAATTAAATATCCTTATTAATCTATGAAAATGTAATACATTCAATCCAATAATATTATAACTTATGATAAGATATTCAATTAAATATAATTTTTATATAATATGAAATGATTTTAGAGAACAAACGTATACGTTATACAGCGAGACAGACGTATTAAAAATTCTCTATCCTATCTATCAATAAAGAGGCATTTTAACGCATGATATGGACTGTAAGGGTATAAATTAATGAAAAGAAAAGATGTGCAGAAAGTCCAAAGTTTGAAGGCGTAAATGTAGGGGTCAAATTTTCACGACAATTTAATTAATGGCGGGTCATATGAAAGAATAAATTGTACAAATTTGACCCATCCAGGTGATATCATATCTTGTCACATATTACGTGGTTTATTATTATATATTTTATTAAAATTTAAATTATAAAAATATTTCATTAATAATAAAATAAATATTATATATGCTCAGTAATTATATATATCTTATATCTAACTATATTAAATTTTTTATATTTTAAAAAAAAAAATTATACAACAAAAAACTCTAATTTTATTTCAACTATCAAATTTTGCTATCAGATACATAATTATTATATAACAAAGATTTTGAGAAAAGAAATATTAAAGTGTTTTAATTATGTTAAAGTATATATTTCTATAAATTTTAAAATTAACTTCTTCTTTTTTTATTTTATGTCTGAATATGAATTTTATTAATAAACAAAAGGTGAGGTATAATTTTTAACAAAGTAAAGAAAAAAGTGAGGTACAGAGTGATCTTTATTCATGACTTCTTTTTTATAAAAAAAAATTAAGAATGGAAAAAAGATAAATAATGATGTAAGTATTAAATTAGGTGTACTAATAATTTAAAAAGGTTTAGAAATAAATTATGTAAAAATAATTAATTTTTTTTTTAAAATTGGGGTAAAAATAATTAAATTAATTTTAATAAACATACAATTAGCATTAGAATGAGTGCTTTAGTAATGATCTAATTTTAAATTTTAAATATGTATATGCTTAAAAAATAGGTGTCTAAACTATATTGATGAGTGATAATATCAGCAACCTTATTAAATATTTATTTTTTAAAAATTAATTTATAGAACTAAAAATTGTATTCATAAAATCTATAGATATATCTGATAAAATATTTTAAAAGTAAAATATTAAAATACTTCTTTTAATGATCACATATTTACCCAGTCCAAATAATATGTGTGTTGGAAACACGTAATATAATTTTTAATCAATTTTAATAAATACTTTAAGCATAAATTATGAATAATTTTTTATTATTATTATTATTATTGTGATTCTTTATTGGTAAACGCACCATGAAAAAAAATTGTATAATGTGACGGGTGTAGTTTGTTTGTCCTATATTCATCCAAAGGACAGGCATGAGTCATTATGTTCTCCAATTATATATTATATTTTTTATATATGTTGTGAGCAGTGGGTAAATATTACGTCATTTTTATCCAAATTTTTGGCTTTAAATGGAGGTGTTTGTTTTTTTTTTCTTTTTCCTTTTACATGAGACAGTGACAAAACACATTTGTATTTTTAAAAATATCATTTCTTATTTTCAAAAATAATTTTTCAAAAACACATAATTAAAAAGCTTTATATCTAAAATAAATATTAAAAAAAAAACAATTTTTAAAACCATATCCAAGCGCCACCTATTTGTTGATTGATATTAATACATCATCAGAAGTACCAGAACAAACGCGTAATATTGTTTGATGGTAAATGCATTGAATTGCACATCACGTTTAATAGGTCAAAAAGAAAAAGAAAAATAAATAAATACCAGAAGATGCATGTCACAATATTTTGTCCCCTTTTTTCTCTTCTACTTGGCGATGCAACTGCAAAGTCCACAAAATCTTGACTCCGTGGTTTCACCATGAACTGCCAGTTGCCACCGGCAACCATGCATGTACATGTCACTGCAATTAGTCAAAAGAAAACATTTAATTAGACAGAGGAAAAACCATATATATTGCATCTCAACATCAATCACTTAACTGATCAGTGTTGTTGATAAAATACTTTAGATATAATCAAATTTTAATGTTCAACGCGCATGCAAGCAAGCTAACCTCCCACTATTCACCAGTTGCATGTGCACCTTCATCGAATAATCATCTCCGTTAATGTTGCATTATGTTATTGGACTTTCTTTTTTATATATTATTATATTCTATTCAGATAATACATCTTCCATCATATGAAAATATCGAGTATATTATTAGTTTTATTTTTTTTTAAATATAATAATAGTTAAAATCTGCTATAAAAATGTAAAAACTAAAAGTTATTTTATTATATATATTAGTTTTATGAATGGACGTACATACGAAGAATGTAAATATTAATTGTCTAACTATTTTATTTATTTAAATTTGAAAAATGTTAAATGTGTTATTAAGGTAAATATTAATTATATTTATTTTTTAAAATTATGTCACTATATAGTAATTAAAGCCATGTTGGGAAGAAAAAAATGAGTGAGAGTTGCTTCTTGCTCTTTCTGTTGGGAAATTGACTAGCCATTGATCATGTCTGGAATCTACGGTTATTAATCAGGTCATCTTTTGGTTTCACACTCATTTCTACATGGAAGACTTATAATTGTACTGCTAATATGGTTAGGTGAGTTTAAGATTTCTAAATGGTCTTCTCCATAATTGAGGGAGACTCTCTAGAATGCTTTGTTTTAAATGTCGTGGGTGGCAGGCAAAGACTTCTTTTACTATTATTATTTGTTTTAAATGTAATTGCTGACATGTGAGCACAGTCCGGATATCTATTATCATAATGGGAGGTATTTACTTCCATAATAATAGAAGAAAACTACCTACACATGCTGTAAATATATATGGTGAGAATTGAATCTCCACCACCGATATGGGAGGAAGGTGCATTAACTGCTTGAACTATGAGTGGATGTGTAGCATTTGTATCATCTGATAATTTTAATCTTATAAAAATAAAAGGGCAAACTGTAATGGAGTACCTTGATGTTTGATCATATTGCAATAAAATTGTGAGTTTAGCCTTAATTACACATTAATACCCTCCTTTAGTTGACTTGATCAAAAATAAAAATTTAACTAAATTTTTTACCAAAAATGACAAAAATACCTTGGTTAAAAAATAAAATAATAATAATTTTATTTTTAATTTTATAATTTAAAAATAGTTTACTTTTTAATTTTATAATTTAAATAATTAATATTATTTATTTTAACTAGGGGTATTTTTATCATTTTGGATAAAATTTTTAGTCAAACTTTTATTTTTGACCAAGTCAACTAAAAGAGTGTACTCATGTGTAATTAAAGCTAAACTCAAGATTTTATTATAATATGATCAAACATCAGTATTCTATTGCAATTAGCCTAAAATAAAATAATGAATCTGTTTATTATGATTTTAATAATTTTTTGACTTCATCAACACATCTAGTAATAGCTTAAGTAGTTAGTGCATTTGTCATTTACCTATTATGTAATTATATAAGGATTTGAGTTTATATTTATCAATAAATAAATAATAGTTAATCTCGTCAATTCCCATTAGATTTCTAATCTAAGCTGGTTCCCATTAGACTCTTAATCTAACTAATGTCAATTTATTAAAAAATAAAAATCTTTTGACCTCACGGCAAATATTATGGGTCAGTTTAAATATAAATTAGGGCAATTATCAATTTGGTTTGAGGAATCATTAATTACACAATTTCATTTACTGGTACCCGTGGACCTTAAGTTTTTGTAAATGTATCAATTTAGTCCCTCTGACCATTTTTTTTAACAGTCAAACTCACAAAAAAGAATAAAAAAACAGTTTTACCTTTGATTCTATTTAAATTAGTTGAAATTACAATTTTATTTCAAACTTTTAATAAAATTATTAATAATTAGAAGGGTAATATAGTCATTTAATATTAATTTTTTAAATATAAAATTAAAAAATTAAAAAAAAAATTAAATAGATCTCCACCGTCCATCAATCTGGAGATTATATTGAATTTTTTTAAAAAAAATATTGTGAATGGGGAATTGAAAAAAAAATTATTTTACTAGCCAAGAAAAACAAAAAAAAAATTATGTTCTTGGTGTGGAGATCCAATCTAGATCTCCACCAAGAACAGAAAAAAAAAATAATAATAAAGAAAGAAATAAAGAAAAAATCTTCCTAATCTTCAAACGCATCAAACCAAAGCCTCCACATTTCTCGGCTCCATCTCCAAAATCTTCTCACATATCTCCTCCTCCTCAGTTTTCCCCATCTGGGTGGTCTCTCTCTTCTCCTCGAATCTCTTCATCTACAACCAAGAACATTAGATTCGGTCACAAGCATAAAAAATCAACCCTTTTCGTCGAACTGCGATTGGAGATCCAACTGGGTCTCCATCACAGATCGAAAGACCACCAAAACACCCGAACAAAGTTATGAAAAGCTCTCTAAATAAACCAACCAACTCATTCTCCTATCCCTGTACTTCCTCTCGAGGTACACCGAATCCTCCTAGGCAAACCATCATTGTTGAACCGCGATGGAGATCCAGCTGGGTTTCTATTTTTCTTTTTTTTAGTTTATTAAATAAATTTTATATATTTTTTTTTTTTTTGGTGTTGACACGTGGATGTGCTTAGTTTAAAGACTTAAATACCCCTTAAACCGTTAAATATGACTAACGGTTGACTAATAAAAAGACCAAATTAATATAATTCCATAAAGTTAGGATCTAAGAATATTAATAAATAAAAAAAATTAGGAATCAAATTAATAATTGTACTATAATTTATCCTACTAACACGATGTTACAAGTAAAAATATTGTTGTACTCAAAGAAAAGCATTTAGGATACGTTAAAGATTTTTGTTCCCTTCACTTGTTGAATCTGATTCTATGAATGTGGTTAAGTTGTGGAAAGGAGAGCTGGTGTCTAGAGTTGATATTGGGGTCCTTATTCAGGATGTTCAAGATTGTCTGGCTGTTAGATCTAATGCTCTTTTGCCTTCTGTTTGTAGAGCTTGTAACAATGATTTCTTCTTAAACTTTGATTTATATAGGCTTGCCCATAGAATAAAATTTATTCAAAATTTGAATATATAATTATATATTGCATTAGTTGGGCCTTAAGATATGTTTATCATGCACATTCCCTCCTAATTCAGGTAGTATATGGGTATTTATCCATTCATCTTAATGGTGGGGGAACCTCACTATACTTATTTATCAGGATATGTGAAGAGTTTTATTATCATATTATTATAGTAGATATCTATTAATTATGTGAGTATATATTCGGATCGTATATAAAATAATTGATTTTGACAAGTGTTAAGAGACTTGTCATTAAGCTTTTAACTATAGATTTAAAAAAATGTTTACAGCCAATAAATGAAAGAAAATCAAGTAATTTATGATGGAGAATGGGCTGAGGATTACACCATTACAAAATGGGCTAAAGATCATTTTGTGAAGATAAAACAACGATAGTGCAAAGCCCACTAGTTGCACAGCCTCAACAAAAGGCCCAGACGGTAGTTACTCGGGCCCAGATGGTGCATTTTTTGCGCACATTTATTTTTCTATATTCATGAATAAAATTAATATATTTTTATTGTTGAGGTAATATGAATTTATCACATTATAAATTAGAACAAATTGAAGTAAAATACCTTCCCCGTTTAACTATATTATAACGGAATTGTGAGTTTAACTTTAATTATATATTAGTACCCTTGACTAATTAGGTAACCGTTAGAGTTAACCTTCAACCAGTAATTATAAGGGTAATAATGTAATATGGTCATTTTTCATTTTTTTTAAAAAATTTAAATGAATCTCCACCGTCCATCAAGATTAATAAACGATAGAGATTATAATAAAAAAAATTAAAGAAAGAAATTTATTTAGAAAGAGAACAATTAGAAAAAGGCAAATATTAATTTAGTCCCTAATATTTTGGTAAATTATTAATTTTTTAATACAGTTTCCTAAATTTTTATAAATATATCAATTTGGTTTCTCTTACTAATTTTTTAACGATCAAAATGCAAAAAAAAATATTTTTACCCTTGACATTTAAACATTTAACAATTTTACCATCAAACATTTAAAAATTTGACAACTTTACTTTTATTAACCTCCAATTAAAACGTGACATATGTCACTAAAATAAAAATAATTAAATTAAATATTTATATAACATAATTAATTTAATTTAATAAAATAAAATAAATATATAATTATACAATAAAAAATAAATTAAAATTTATTTATAAATAGACGGTAGAGACAAAATTAAAAAAAAATATAGAACTTAAAAAATAATGAAAATTTTTTTAAAAAAAAAAGAAAAAACAATCTCATTACCAGCAAACAAAGTAAACAAATTCTATTTTGTTCTCATCCCTTCTCTCAACAGTATGGGAGTTGAGGAGATGAAGACTTGGCAAAACAAAGGAAACAAATTTGAATCAAACTTCATGAAGCAACTAAAAGCTTCATTAAATAATCTAACCCAACCCAGTTGTTTGCTTCATCAAACATCAAGCATCACTCACCATCATTTGGAATGGAGACCCAGCGGGGGATCTCTATCTCTCAAGATTGGTCTGCCATGGAGACCCAACTGGGTCTCCGTCGATCTGCTGAGGAGACCTAACTTAGTATCTGTCGATCCAACATAAATCTGTGTCCCAAAAAAGTTTTTAATTTTCGCTCCAAATTTAAACCCATTTGAGGTAGGATGATTCATACCCCCCGAAATGACCCGTTTCATTTTGTGTGTTTTTTTAAAAAAATATACAACCCATTAATTAAACAAATGTTCATGTACTATTGCAATTAAACATAAAGTAGAACTAAATATTAATATACATACACTTAAATTTAATAGAACACAAGTTACGAAATATTTAGATTTAATAAATCATACAACACTTAAGTTCAATAAACCTTAAATTCAAATATAAAATACAAACAGCAAATTAACCTAAATGACATAAACTTCATTAATTTTTTACTACATTAGCATTATATTAAAAAAAATTGAAGATTCAATTTAAAAATTCATCCAATATCATCGATATCCACAACTCAAGCATGATTTGTTTAAACATAAACCAACAAAGAAAATTAATTTACTAAATTGATTAACTAACATATAAAATTGAAGTATACAGATTAGGTAAAGAGATAAAAGATATCATAGTTTTATTTCTCCTTTATATTTTTAATATTTTAAAAAATAATTATATAAATAGCGGGTAAAACGAGACGAATCGAGGCATAATAGTATGATTCATGCCTGACTTGGTTACAAGCCGGGTCAAAAAAAGTTTAACTCGGCCCTAATTTGATCCCTATTTTAAGAGCTTCAAGCTCGTCAAACAGATCGGAACCCTATCGATTTGGGTCGAATAGGAGAATTTTTCTTCTTTCCCTAGTGAGGGAAGGCTCACATTGCTTATCTAATTGCAACTACATGAAAATAATGATTAAAGTTAAATAACTAATGGATTAATTTATTTATTTTTTATAATGCCCAATGGATTATTTAAGCAGGGACTTTTTAATGCAGGAGCACTTTGCCAAGCTTACGTGGAGCACTTGCAAGTCCACACTGTCAATTTGATAGTAACAGTTTTACAGTTCTACAGTTTTAACTCTAATTTTAACCGCAACAAACCAACTGCTATCATTTTACAGGAATCTAGCTTCGTATCCGAACCTACGTTCTCGACCGTTACACCAAACCAAGATTTAAAACCCCCAACGCCCACCTCACGCAAACCTGTTTTCATTCCCCAAATCTCTCTCTCTCTCTCTCTCTCTCTCTCTCTCTCTCTCTCTCTCTCTGTCTCGCTTTTTCAACAAAAGATTCCAAAAATGGTGGCCAGGATTACCAAGCGAACCCCCACCAAGACCATCAAGAGCCACCGCCGCCACCGTAAGAAGTCTCCGACCAAGACCGCCACTGCTGCCACCATCATCTCCTCCATCAACAGGTCCCTTTGCACCTGCAAGCGCCGCATCGCCAAGCTTTTCTCCAAATTGGTACGTATCTCTACCCCAAACCGCAAAAGCTCAGGCTACAAGTTATTGAAAACTCAACAGAGAGAATCCGGAGTCCATTTTCTTGCCCCAAAAGCGCTTTTCTTTGAGAAAGAAAGTTATGCCCTCCCTCGCTTAATCTCTCCTGACAAGAGAACCATTTTTCTTGATCTTGATGAGACCTTGATCCACTCCAAACCAGACCCTCCTCCCAAAAGGTTTGATTTTATTGTCAGGCCGAGAATTGACGGAGAGATGATGAATTTTTATGTGTTAAAGCGGCCTGGTGTGGATGCTTTTTTGGAATCAATTAGCGAGAAATATGAGGTGGTGGTGTTCACAGCTGGGCTGAAAGAATATGCATCCCTGGTTCTGGATAGGCTTGACAAGAAGGGGTTGATATCGCACCGCCTTTATCGTGATTCCTGCAAACAGTTTGATGGCAAGTTTGTGAAGGACTTGTCTGAAGTGGGGAGGGATTTGAAGAAGGCGGTGATCGTGGATGATAACCCCAATGCCTACCATTTTCAGCCCGAAAATGCCATCCCGGTGAAACCCTTTACCGGTGATAACTGTGACGTGGAGCTGTTGAAGTTGATCGACTTCTTTCAAGGCTGTCAAAGTTATGTTGATATGAGGGATGCCGCCAAAGACTTTGTATCTTCCAAGGAGTTTGTTGGTGAAAGGTATGATAATTTGAAATTGTAATTTTTTACTTTTTCTTTTTTGTGTTGAAACGATCTAATATTGGGTGATGAAATGTTGTTTAATGAAAGAAACACTGCATTTCTTTTAATTGTAGTAGTTAAAATGTAGGGACAATGATTTGCCAATTGCCTTTCTTAAAAAAAAAAAAAAAATCATTTTCAATGTCCAGATCCTTTTAGTGACAAATAATGTTCCAAATTTTGGTATAATTTGAAGTTTAAATCCTTTCAGTCAAAAAGGGTTCTTTTTCTTTTGGCATAAAACTGATGCTTTAAAGTTTCAATCTGTGCTGAGCAAGTTTGGCTTAATAGATTTACATGTGTCTTGACTGCTTGATACAGATCTATATCTGCTGAGGCCGCTTGAGACTCATTTTTTTAGCCGGAGTTAAAGAGATTGAAGAGAAAATCTGGAGAGGATTATATGTGCAGAAGTGCAGTACAGAATTTCTTGTGTGTGTGAAAATCAAGATGGTTCATCTTGCAATGTGTAATGAGGTGCTCTTTAAAACAAATTGACAAATTTCTTTTACATTGATTTGGGTGGGGTTGGCTGAGGCCAACATGTAAGCCTTGTGAAATTATGTCTTTCAATTTCATATAAACATGTTTATGACTGCAGATTTTCCTCATCTCTATGTAGATTTGTTTGCGACTTTGGATTTCTCTGTTGTCCTGTTCTACATGTGGTGAACAACTCCCTGCCGCCAACAGTGTTTCTTGGCCTTAATTTATAAAACAATATACTAGGGATATAAACTATAACTGACATGTAGGCTCTAACCAAACAAGATAAGATATCTGCACCAGTTGTAACTTGTAAATATAAGAGAGATCACGCAAGACAAAATATGTATCTCAATTGTATATGAACTTGAACTTAATAGCTCCATCCACCTTGTAATTTCCACAACGACAACAACCTTTTGATTGGAAGAATTATCTTAAAATTTGAAGAATTTTAACAATAAAGGTAACTAGATGATAAAATAACCCTGTGGTGCTGTTGCTGTGCATCCTTGGAGTTTAAAAATAAAACAGTCCTCGAACAAATGGAAATCTGTTAGGAATGACGCAGAATTCCTCTTGCTTTGATGTAAATAAAACCGTATATACAAACACAAACAGAAGACAAAGCACACATAAAAAAAAGCAAGAATAATCAAGACAACAATTTTACGTGGTTCGGAATTTCTACATCCATAGAGCGCACCTGCACTCAATTCACTATGAAATGATTTATTACAAAGACACTGAAAAAACTCACATTGTAATGTGTATTTATATGGAAAAATTAGGACAAACTGACCTAGGAAAAAAGACTTCTTAAACTGGTCAGGTTTCAGATTCAAAAACCGGAGTCTGGTCAAAATAGGAAATCCGAACTTGTGGGCTTGGTCGCGCAACTTACTGCCTATTTCGGCTTAGGCCTTCGCTCGACCTGTGGTCGCGGCATTCTCTGCCCATTTTCCTGTCTGCTGGCGCGACTGCCCGCGCGACCTCTTGGTCGCGCTCCAGATCGCGCAGCTCTCTGGCACTTTCTGCCACGAAACTCGGCCGAATTGCGAACCGAATCTACTTTTGATTCAAGCTTCACAAATCCCAACAAAATCCACTTAAAATTACACATCTATAGATTCTCAACAAAAAGCTTTGCAACCACATGGAAACAATATATTTCTTCTGGTTCAAGATAAGCCTCTTCTCAAAAACTTTAATTTTTTTTTTTTCTTGAATTAGGCCCACTTCAAAATGAATTAATATCCACTAGTTTAATTTCGGTAACAATACCATTCTTGTTTCTATATCATGCCTACTACAACAAACTACTTAATTCTGTATTGCTTGCTTTCTTCCATTTTAGCCATCTAATTTAAGTTGGAACATCTTCACAATGACCATACAAAGTTCCTCAATTTGGTGATAGTTCCTTGATAAAATTTTCAACAGAAGTTCTAATCTCTAAGGCATTCTATCAAACCGTGTATAGTATTGCACCGCCTTTCAGTTTCCTCTTCACCAGTTCACACCATCATCCGTGTTTTTAATAGCCATTTTACCCTAAAGAGAGAATTTATCAAATAAGAAAAAGGGTGCATACAGCAAGCTTCTACCCGAGGACTAAGGCAAATAATAGGCGTGCCGCTCATTATAATACACCTCATTAAAGAGAACCTCTAAAAGACAAAGCAGCCAGTTCCATACATTTTTCCCATAACATGAAAGTTGATCCTCAACAATGCCAACATGGAATCCATACTAGTTTGAAAGTCATAAAACCTTAGTGATAAATACTATCCTCAACCAATATTTAAGACTTGAATTTCTAAACAACTCGAATTTTTTAAAATACAAAACATTAGAACATTTAAACTTCTAATTAAGTGCAAACCATCAATTATATCCCCTAAACAAAAAGAAAATTACATTGTTTTCCGGTACATATATCACTGTAAATGTTCCTCTTTAAAGATAATCCCCATGAGAGTCTACTACGGATATAAATAATACATCAGTGATTATAGGAAAAGCAACATTGCAAGGACATGACCTGCAAATTAGCTGCAGCACGAAGCAACGAAGACTCCTAAAATATAAGGAAGTTCTTATTATGGTCTCCTTCATGAATCAGATAGTTGGCCATGAAGAGCAAGAAATTTGGATTGACAGAACACAAGGAGTGTAAATAAAATCCATTAATTGTGAGAATTGAGAAGGTTCTCTGTGACAAATAACAAAATACAATCCAGAATAAATTCTTGAACAGACACAGATTATGGATGTTCACTGTTTTCCTGTGTCGAAAACATGAACAAATCTAAGAATTTATATCCAAATTAGTTCATTTCTTTTACGAAATTCTTTCACCTACCAACTGGAATTTGAAGGCTTAAATATTCACAAAAATTGAAACAAAAAATAATGCTGTCTACCAATTCATTTCAAAACGCGATGAGAAATTGAAGTAGATCAATTGGATCAGCAAGCACCAACAAGCACTCACGCAAGGCAGCACAGGTGAAAAACAAAAACCCAAAATAAAATTTCAATAAATTCCATTAAAAAATAAGAAGGGAGAATTACATGAAAATGTAGCAGAAGAGTGATGATCAAATCAGGAATCACAAAGAAAGACCTGTTGAGGCAGCCTCCAAGCCTCAGTTTTGCTAAAGCACATGTCGTCAAGAGCTTCACTCCGGCACCAGCGGCACTTTGGGTTCTGTGAACACTGAGATCTCGACACCAGCTCGCTGCAGTTCGGGATCTGGTTGCTCTTCCTTTCAACTGCCATTAAATTGCGATATGAAGAAGAAGAAGAAGAAGAAGAAGATAGTGGTTCCGATGATGATTGGTACAGAGTCGAAAGGACGATTATGAGAACGATTGGTATGCAAATAGAGAGTCTGGAGCTTGTAGTAGCCATTTGAGAGACAGAGACAGATATCTGAGATTGGCTTGTCTTGTGAGTTCAGTTGAGTGAAGTAGTTTAGAGTAAGAGAAGTTTTCTCTTTTCTTCTGGGTTGTCTTGCTTGGGACTTGTGTCTCTTCTGTTTTGTCCTAAAATTATGTTTTCTTTTTTCTTGCAAATTAGTGAATGTTTTAGACTTTTAATTATGATTTTTCAGTTAATAAAAATTTTGTATTTATTAAGACTTTTTTTTTATTAAAAGAATTTGATATTTAATTTATGCCCCATTCTTTATTTATTTTTTTTAAAAAAAAAGAATGTTTAATTAGATTTTTATTAATAGTTTAAATAAAAATTAACATAAAAATAGAAAATAATTGTGTCAAAAAAATAATAATAATAAACAAATTTTTTGAGTCGTTTAATTTTAATAGGGGAAAATTTATTAACAGATTAAATTTACTAATTACTATATTTAATAGCTAATGCGTTTTGAGATATTATTTATATTCCATATTGTAAATACAAATTATTGATTTTGAAAATTATTTTAATTCAGCAACCAATCTCTTAATTATTTTAGTTAAAAGGGAAAGCTTCTCCGTGATTTAAAAATTAAAAGGAGCATAAAAGCGTAGTTGCTATTTGCAATTGTGAGTGTTGCCAGTCTAATGCTATCCCACATCGAGACTTTAGAGACTAAGAGCACCCCTTATAAATCTTCACGTGTCGAATGCATATCACGACCTTACTTGAACAGGATCTGTTCTATAGGCTCGTACCTCTGTATCCTTGAGTTCTAAGGAGACAGGATATCAAGTCTGGTGGATGAATCATGACCGTGTGATCAGAGCGTGATTATTGGCCTCACCCATCTTCGGACGAGTGGCGCCGCAGAGGATCGTTCTCAGTCAGAGTCTTCTGGCTGGGGTGGTCACACGGTTGTCTGACAGACTGTTGAAAATTTTTTTTGTCAATTATTTTTTTTTTAACGGTGGAGAAATTACTCAGAGTCAACAATTTTTAGATTATCAAGTTAAGATGACGTGTCGATTTTCAATTGGGACATGTGTGTGGAGTCTCAACATAGTACCGTAGGCTGGTGTATCATGTGGTGGTGTATTTGTAGAATTATAACGACGTAAAGAAGACGTCAAATCAAGAAGACGCCATTACAACTCTAAATAGTTTATAGCTCCAGAAAGGGAAAAATTCATATTCGTAATCGAAAATTATTTGCAATTTGATGGAAGGCAAAAGAGTAAATTCCTTAACAGATGCGGAAGAAATCAGAGCTCTGGAGTACGGGCATCGTATTCTTAGTCCGCCACCGGTAAATAATATCTAATTTTGTGTTGTTTATGTTTTTGATTTAGTTAGAATTTGTATTGTTGTCTGTGTATTCAAGTCAATTTCCAATTTTGATTGAGCTGGTTAATTTAGTTGTCTAGTCATGGTTAGATTTTGTATAATGATGTGATTGAATTTTGGTAAAAGAACAATTAGTATCATATTATGCTTGAATTGGTACATCGCTGTATTTTGATCGAGTCAAGTTGATTTTGTTGTATTAATATGATATCTTTGGTGATTAAAGGAGTTATTGTCTCTTGCAATTGAATTATTAGAAGAGGAAGTTGAATGTTTAGACTTGGGGGCTCTTCGAATCAGTATCGATCAAGGCTTGTTTGCGTGTATAGTTAATGTGATTGTGGTTTCAATGGATTCACCAGTGGTTTAATGTCTTTTATAACCTGTCCTCAAGTTTTGTTGATTGATATGGTAAATTGTGTTGCTTAGTTTTTTGTTTTGATAGCAGGATGACATTGGACGTGAAAGTTGTAGAGAGCAGTCTAAATCACTAGCCACTGTTGGCTTCAGGAGCCAAAGAGTTATTGCATCTGAAGAATATGATGCTGAGTTGCCCAGACAATCGGACGATGAGAATAAAGAACAGATTGAATCAAAAGCCAGCAATCTAGGAAAATACTTCTTTTATGATTCACCGCTTTCTGAAGAAACTGGGGTATGGATACCTGTTTCTGTTCCACCTATGTTGGAATGTGAGAGCGAAGAGTGGGCAAGAGGGTTTCACTCAAATGGGGGTTACTTCCCTGAAGGTGACATGGGGTGGAGTCAATACCTTAAGGAAGATAAGGAGTTGACTATGTGGGATGTGATGGTGGAAATGCTACTTGCAGCCCGTGGAAAAGTAAGTGCTTTAGCTAAGGGTGATATTCATAGATACAACTTTTCATGGATATCGAGCAATCTACTTGAGCAAGCTTGGCAAGAGATGGCTCAAACTCTCACGGAGGCCAATTTTGGTAATATAACTGAACTTCTTGAAGCGGAGCCACCAAAATGGTTGGCTGATAGTGCTGCTTCTGCTTGTATGCTATGTGGTGTGCGGTTTCATCCAATCATGTGCTCAAGGCATCACTGCCGGTTTTGCGGAGGAATATTTTGCGGTGATTGTTCTAAAGGAAGAAGTTTGTTGCCTGCAAAGTTTCGAGTTTCAGATCCCCAGCGAGTCTGTGATGTGTGCTGTGTGAGGCTTGAGTCTGTCCAACCATATTTAATGAATCAAGTAAGTAATGCTGCTCAGTTGCCGACTCATGACCTGACAGATCTCAGTACATTGAGATCCTGGGTTAATATTCCATGGGGACAGTCCATGGAATATGAAATTTACAAGGCGACAAACGCAATCCGGGGTTATAATAAGGTACATCTAGTTTCCAAGGCCATTGTTATTCAAAAATTATGATGCTCAACTATTTATTTGGCCTTATCGTGAAGTTCATTATAAATTGCACCGGACTCGTAAAATCTTAGAGGGAGCCTGTTATCCTATCTCTAATGAGTTAGTCATCAAAAGATTCTTCTTTGTGGTTCAAAAACTGCACCTGAGAATTATGTCCTGCATATCTTGCAACTATAATGGAGAAATTAGATTGTGCTATTTGTATTTATTGATAAAATAATTCTCTGATGTTCCTTGAATGTGCAAAACTCTTCGAATTTATCACTCAATTTTTACATGAACTATTTTTGCTCAGGTTGGTTATCTAAAACCCGAGAAGTCAATTCCAGATGTCATTCTACGACAAGCAAAAGGCCTTGCAATATTATCTGTTGCAAAAGTTGGGATGATGGTAACGTACAATATTGGAACGGGTCTTGTAATTGCTCGTAGAGAAGATGGCTCATGGTCTCCACCCTCGGCCATTTCTTCTTTTGGTTTGGGATGGGGAGCTCAGGTGAAGTGTTCACTTTTGACAAGTTGTCAAGACTTCTGTAAAGCCTAGTTCCAGCTACTAATGATTTTGTTTTTTTAATTTTGTATTTCAGCTTTTCCATTGCTTTTATAGTCAGTTCTCTTGTTTGCTCTTTTCATTGGATTGGTTTTTTGTTTACAGGCTGGAGGAGAGTTGACAGACTTTATAATTGTTTTGAGAACTAATGATGCGGTCAAGACATTTACTGGTAATGTCCATCTGTCAGTTGGAGCTGGCTTCAGTGCGGCAGTTGGTGTTGTTGGACGAGCAGTTGAAGCTGATGTACGAGCTGGTGATGGTGGTTATGCTGCTTGTTATACATACAGCTGCAGTAAAGGTAACTGTTTTAATTTAGTTAAATTTATCCTTTTAAATATATTTTCCATGTTTTCAACTTTCTCAATTTCAGTTTTCAAGGTTCATGATTATAGTTCTCTCTTTCCCTACCCTCGCTTTGTTGAGTTTTTTCAGTCGTTTTTCTTTTGTTTTCATTAGCCATCAATCTTATAACAAAATCAATATCCAAAAGGGACATAATTTTTGAGATTGCAATTCATTAAACTTATTGGTTGAAGATCTTCCTTGATGCCAATGGCCTACCAGCAAAAGTGGCATCAAGCTCTCTCTACCAGGGAGTTACCTGAGCAGAAACTTGCATAATGATGGTTATATGGAGCCCGCATTAACCCTACAGGTTGGGGTGGAGATGCAATTATAGAGTGTGTGTGTGTGTGAGAGAGAGAGAGAGAGAGAGAGAGAGAGAGAGAGAGAAGATTCTTCTGTCAAAACTCAAACGTACATTCATGCATTATTTATCTTAAGTTTGTAACCTGTCTGAAAAGTCCATTTGTTTCATTCCATAAGTTTACCTGGTTGAACCTCTTGGGATTGTCCGAGAAACCCCTGAAACCCAATGTGAGCTAAATTTGAACCGAAGACCTCTAACACTATTGTAAGAAACCTTGCCAACTGAGCTACCTATTATCCATGTGATTGGTCGAATATCTTTTCGTTATTGTATGAATAATTTCTTGCCTCAACTAGGATCATCATGAGATGCACGCTCAACCTCATGTCTCTTTATGCACTGACAACTGCTAATACTTCAGCTGCTTTCATTGATTCTAAACATTCTCATCTCATTTATATGTTATTGGTTATGGAAAAAATTTCTAACCACATACACTTATTTGACGTACAACTCTCCATAATTAGGTTGTTTTTTGTTAAAAACATTTATTTTTTATGTTCGACCTAACATCATCATCATTATAATATATACAGGTGCGTTTGTTGGATGTTCACTGGAAAGTAGTATTTTGACCACCCGTACTAGAGAGAATTCCCGGTTTTATGGCAGCCAGTCAATAACTGCATCAGATATACTACTTGGCTCAATTCCCAGGCCACCTGCTGCAGCCATTCTCTATCATGCCCTTGAAGATCTATACCAGAAGCTTGATAGGTGATTGAATTTGAAGTTTGCTCTGTGCGAAAAAGGAAAATCCTTCGGCCATGGAACCGTTTGTACATTCTGTAAAGCTTCTCTTCTACCGGTTCTTACACCCCGATTTATTGCCCGTGTAATACAGTTGATATTAAAGTGTACGGATAGTTCAATGTGTAAATTTAGTATACTAAATTGTGCTATGCATTCTTTATAATAATTTAATTGATTGACGATTAATATTTAAGAGCAACATTACCGAAGGTAAATTATTTTGCAATTTGACGTGGTGTGTAAGGTTTAGTCATGGAATAACTCAGGATGCTTACGCTCGTCTATGGACTCATCAAAGTTATGAAATTGGTTGATAGCGTAAGTGTGGTCTCTGGACCCGGTAGATTCAGTGCACTTCTTTGTTACATATGATTTCTAAATTGCTTGGAAGTAATCGATTAACTTTTCAAGTTCAATCAAAGCCAATAGAATTGCCAGTTAAGAGGACTCAGTTGATGATTAATGACCAATTAAGAGATGTCGATTTCTAATACTGATTTGGTTTTTCCTTTCTATAAGCCTCATTCTTCTTATATAGATTTCTGATAATCTCCTTCCTTGTTAATTTACCAACTACCATAAAAGCATCTAGAGCTTCATGTTTCAATTGGATAGTAATACTCTGGTCCTCATATATTATTCCACAAGAATGTAGATATTAGCTGAGGTTTTATTTTGAAATTACTTCATGAAGTCCGTGGCAATGATGGTGCATTTGGCTAAGGAAGGAATGACAACTGAAAAATAGTTTGCTGGGAATAGAGCAGCATGCCTCCATAAAATTCAAACTACTCATACAGAAGCACAAACGTTGTTGAAACTTCAATATCAATAAGTTAATTCTCACATCTCCTTTTAATCACAAACTGAAAATCACACCCAGAAAATAAAAAAAATAAAAAAAAAAAACAATGCCAATGTATCAATGTTGAAAACTTCTAATTTGGAAGAAAAAAAAAAAGAAGAATTAATTGAACCAAAGGGGCAAAGTCACCACCATAAACTATTTATATTAACTTTTTTGTCCTTTTTGGTTTAGAAAATGGAACAAAAAAATAATGACAAAAGAAAGCTACTCCTACTCACTGTACTTCTAATTCAGCTGCCTTACCAACTGAAACATGCAGAATTCTAAATCATATGAAGTTGAATTTTTCCACAAGGACGAAGGCAAATCAAGAGACAGATGATCCCTCATGCCCTCTTCAAAGAAAGCTTATCTATCTGCACCACCAAAACAACTCAGGTCAACAAAAGCAGAATCTAAAATTGAAAAGGAAAAAAAAGCAATATAACATGCTATGCCCATATAGGCGTAATTGTATTTCAATTCACCTGGTTTTAGAGTTTCCCAGGGTAAGTTCAAGATCATCGGATACACATTCTTCATGGATCCTCTCTCCTTCCCAGGGCTTCACTAAACCTGTTGCATTGCAGCCAAAGGCAAACTCAGCTGCAATCCCATCTGACATTGGAACATCTGATGTGTGATCTACACCAGCAGGAACTGCTGGAGAGCATGTCCCACTCTGACCAGGAGTCCACATCCGTGATGGTCCACCCGATAAAACCTCCTCCCTGAACCCAAATGGATTTCGTGAGACAAGGCTAAATGTAGGGGAGGTTGGACCGCTTTGGGGAATCTGAATGCCCGCGAGCCATCCTGAATCAGGCAGGACTTGACGGCCGGGACTTGGTGGGGTGGATGATGGCAAGAAAGGATAATTCTGTCCACCCCAGGTTGACCCAGCAGTTGGATCGTCCCAGTCATTCTTGGTTCTAGGAGTTCGGGCAGTTGGGGAGCTCAATGGAGGAGTAACTGGAGCACTTATGGATCCCCCATGAATGTGGATAAAAGGGGGGTGCTTGGAAGAAGCTGATGATGAGCTAGATGAGAGGTTTTTGAGCCATGGGATGAGAGAATTGGCATCAGCACCACCATTGGCATTGGCAGGGTAATGGGATGCACGTGGGCTTGGGAAGGAGGATGAGGCAGGACTCGGATTGTAAGATGCACATGGACTTGGCTGGTATGATGAGCATGGACTAGCTGATGCAGACCCTCCTATAATGTCCATGCGATCTACAGGTTTGCAACCCTACAGAAAATCATAAAATAGGAAAATTAACGAGCAGAGCAAAATCACTCTAGAAGCTTTGAATTTGGATGCAGGATGCAAGTTTCAAGCATGAAAACCTTCCAAAAAGACAAATGCAATATCAATGGTATCATGAGGTAAAGAAAAAAAGGACAATTATCAAATGCATTAAGGTCCAAATAGACCTTTTTCTACTCTGTCCATAATCCCAACTAAATTTGACATGATTTGGGTCATAAAATTCCTTGAAAACTCATCATGTGTTCAGTTAGTCATAGATTGCAATACTTGAGGGCCCCTACGCAACATAGAGCCTTCTTTGAAGTTTATTTTGGTGAACCCCTAACCTCATTAACACAAAAGTGCAGGTGACCTAAGAAAAGCATACTAGCGATCTAAAAGCATAGTAGAAACCACTCAAATTCTCATTTCTTCCCAGATGCCAATTGGATTCAAAGGCAAGAGTGCCAAGTCCTAAAGATGGTTAATTCAACATATATCTCCATCCAAATTAGTCAACCGATGAGAAAGGCATGAACCTCATACACACAATTTATACTTCAACAACCAAAATCTATACTTGGCAACTTTTTTGCTCCATAATGTTTTTTTATTAATATTTTTTTTCTCATGATATTGTTATACCACCTTAGACACCATCAATGCAACATGGGCTATTTTGACTGTTCAACACGAATGCAAGAATGAATGATTTTGTAGTGATACTGTAACTATAAATAAATGCTAATTGTAGCAAATACTCTACGCAACTTTCTCTAGTCAACATAATGATGGGCAATAAAGTAAATTAAACCCGACAAAGTGGCTATAGTAATACGACATAATGCACCTCACAACACGCTATCGCAACAGGTCCCTGCCTTAATCAAAGACATCCCACACGCTTTACTGTCTAAAATTAAAATCATTATAAAGAAATTGGAATCCAAGGATTCGATATCTCTTTTTGCCTCCTAATTTAATCAAATAGTAAACAAACCCACCGGCCCACAAACAACAAAACCAATAAAAAGAGAGAGAAGACACCGGGAATATCGGGAAAATGTTGCAAAATGTCCAAACTGACCTTACAGTTTTGTCGTTAGTCGGGACGTTTAACAGTGATAGTTTTGGAAGGGGAAAAAGATAAATGATTACTGTAAGGAAAAAGGTCTTTCACGAAAATGTTTAGTGTTTGAAAATCGAGAATCTACAAAAGGGGAAAACAGATTTTGGAGCAGAAATAACTGAGTTCGCATTAAATTAAACCGCAAGTTCAATCTAGGAAATTGCTTGTACGGTAAAATGGCGAAACTGACCCGTTGAAACAATAAAAAACTAAGAATTTTGATGATTTAACAAGGGCATTATCGTCTTACAACATAAGCTCTCTGAAAAAAACCTGTGTCACTCTCCGTATACGTTCATCGAGTCTGTATCATAAAAAATGAAAGCATAGAGCGAATCTTACGATCTTGTGTTCTGTGCTCTCGAGTAAAATAATATTAAATCGTGGTACAAGCAACCTAAACAATCTGAACCGTCGATCATCTAATATAAAATAATAAGACAAAATAGAAAAAATCCTAATTCCTAGCTACCCGGCGCCAGAATTGACCGGCGCATGTCAGCTGAAACGAATAAAATAGGCATATTTCAATTATTTTGAAATTTTGCTTTCAGATTTAAGATCCAGAGCAGATAAAGCTAACATCACCGGCGCAAATTATCGTCGGCGACATCATACTTGTTAACGTGCGCATATCCAGCTTTAAATTAACAAACAAACAATTAAAGAACAAAATCAAGATGTTGTTTTACCTTTCTGTAAGTGGTGCCGTCTTCTTCGACGGTCCAACCGGCTTCGTTACAGAGAGCTTTGAGGACCTCGTTGTTGTCGCAGTGTTTGGGGAGCTTGAAGTTGCCGTACATTCTGAGGCCGGCATAGATCTTCGCGGCGATGGCCCGCCGTCGCCTCTCCCGTCTCTTGTTGTTCTCCCGCTCCTTCCACGTCGGCATTCTCGTACCCGACGTCATCTTCCGGAGATTCCTATCTGGCTCGAACAGACGACTCCGTTTTGCTTTTATCAGAATCAGAATCTCGGTTTCATGAGACGGAGGATCGGAGTCGGAGAGTGGCTTGATTGATTGGCTGTATTCTAAAAGGAGAGTGGTTAAATGAAGTTAGTTTTGGGGAAGGTGAACTAAATAAACAGAGTGTGAATGTAAATGGACATGGACAGCTTGGATATTTACGAGGTCTGCCACTGTGACCTTTATTCCGAGATCACGGGGCTAACACGTGTTTAGGCTTTTTATAAAGGCCGTGAGTGACCGTGTGATGTGGAGACTAGACTGGCTTTCGCGGTACCTGCTTGAGTCTATACCTTAGACGGTGTCGTCTTCCTACGTGTCTTATGAAACCGTTTTTCCAATTTCCCGGAAAACCAATTGTTTGCAAATGATTGATAAAGAAATAAGGGTATTATGGTCAAATGAGAAAGACTGAAAGTAGAAATATTGAACGGGAAATTTGTTTGTTTTGTATTATTATGAACAGTGTGGAAACTCTGAAAAGTAGAAATCGTTGAATTCAATTTGGCTTGGCTTCTATGGATTTTGCGATGTTTGCTTAACGTGTCATAGCCAAAATTTCATCTCCCATTTTAGTATTTTCTCTTTTTTATGTAACATAAGATGACCACTTTTCATTTATATAAATCATGTACTCATAGTTATCTAGAAAAATCTTCAAAGTTGAAACTAGTATTATTGCAAATTAACATCAAATCTTTAATCATTGAAAGAAAGAAAGAGAGAAAAAAGATAAGGGTGGGGGTGGGTGAGTAGCAGATGGGTCGGGCGCGTATGCGGCGGGGCCTGGATGCTTGCCGGCGTGCTCTTTGTGGGCTGAGAAGACAGTGAAATTTGAGGCTGTCACATTTGTCAGTGTGTATGTACATATGATGTAACTGTATCTAAGTGTGTTGGTTGACGCGTTATACGATGATATACAAAAAAAAAAAATTGATATCCTCTTGGGCTTTGGCCTTTGTTTGTTCGGGTTGGTCTTAGTCAGCGAGTGAGTGAGTGATCAGTCAGGAGTCAGGACTTCTCTTTCTCGCCCTTCTCTTCACGTGACCATGCCCTCTTGCTCCTCTTTTGCGTGACTAAGGAGACACTTACTTACATGCATAATTAGACTTGCCAGGTGTCCGTCTTTAGTGGGGCTGCTACTTGTGGGCCTCACCTGACATGCGCCACCTCCCCTTCCCAGATTACAAGTCTTGCTTTTTTTTTTTTTTTTTCCTCCTTTTTCTTTGATTGATCATCTTTGATCTCACTTTGACACCCCCCACACCCCACCCCACCCTTGAGACGCCACAACTTGCTACCATTAATTATTATGCTTTCTCCTTACCAGTCTTGTTTGGTGGATGCGCTACTGGAAATCACCTTCTTACAAAATAAAATAAATCAAAATGTGAAAAAAAAAATTCCGAGTTTTTAGCCTATAGCTTGATGCGAAATGCAATACTTATGAATATAATTGTAGGGTACAAACCTAACAATAGGGTGAGAAATGTCAAAGATTTGGACTTTAGGCAAGTCGCAACTTGGTGTGAAAATCCTCTGCGTACGGCAGCGGCGAAGATTAAATTTGGTGTCAGAGTAATTAAGACCCAATGAAAAGGAAAGGTAGGCTGATCATGTTAGCCAATGAAACAGCAAAGATATTTCTTAGCAGATAAAATAAAACGTGGGGCCCCAACACAGTCATTATCCAAAGTTCAACTCTCCGCACGTGCGCCGCGGATTCCAGCTGGTCGTCAATTAATTGGATTTGAATCAAAACCGGTTGGGTCCGCCACTCCTCTTACATATATTTTCACTAGTGTTACGTTGTTGTTGATTTTTTTAAAAAAAAAAAAAAAATTGTTGGTCCACATTGCGTGGCACCAATTGCGGGAGGTGTAATGTAAGGTGATAGTAGGGATGTGGTGGGGAGCCACGGGCAGTGGTGTAAGTAGACTAATCATATACGCTAAACTGGTGGGGTCACGTGATGCCCGATTTGCCCGCCACCCAGGAGGCACCCTAGCCCCATTCTCTCACTCAACGCACATTTCACCTCTCTAACCCTAACCCTCTTGTTCGGTGTGTTGTCTTTTCAGTTTCTGTTTTTTTTTTTTTTTTTTTTTTTATGTCCATTGTCATAAAATTTGTGTTTCGGATCACATTTAACATCATTCTTTTTTATCTTTAAACAATACTATAAAATAAATTTTTTTAGAAAAAAGTACAATAACTTTACGTATGTATAAGTAAAATTATATAAAAATTTAAAAATATATGATAATAATACAAATCTCCCTTTTACCCGTTGACCGACTGTTGAAAACCTTTTAAATTGGACGAAAATAATATATTATCCATTTTACTCTTGTACACTGTTTAATTTTTTTTTTTTCTTCTTTTTCGTCTCTTTTTTTTTCCAATTTTTTTTATTTTTTTTAATTATCAAATATAAGGTATAAAAACGATTTTACTCCTCTCCCTTAATAACAATCGTTACTTAAACAGTTTCCAACAATCAGTTAACGGGTCAAAGAGGGGTTTGTGTTATTATCATATAATTTTAAATTTTTGTACAATTTCACTTATATACAAAGGAGTTATTGCAATTTTTCCTCTTTTTTATGAATATATATCACACATATGATATAGTAATTCAATTAAAGAAAAATTAAATGCCTTTATTCGTAATAACCATAAAAGTTTAAATGTACAATGTAATAAGAAAATGTAAAATAAATTTAAAATTATCAATATTTGGTTTTTTTAAAAAAAATTTGGGAGTGTAGTACTAGATTTTCAAAATTAATATCTAAATGATAGGAAAAATAAGTTATAACTAATATATTATCTCATAATTTATATAATAATTATAATTTACAAATCACATCATTTGAATATAACCTTGACAAATAATTTGAACAATATTTAGTATTATTTTTTTTTTTAAATTGATGATACACTATGTATCTGCTTTGGCAATCAATAAAATTGCACCACGTGGCAAGAAACTTAGTGAATTTTTTTGACCATTTGACTATTTAGCTAAATATTCTGAGAGATGGTCGGAAGCATAAGAGTATTCGATCTCTTATCGAATCAATCAAATTAATCAATCGAACTAGAAAGTGTCAGGAGCAATACTACAACAGTGACTTCCACTACAATAGAAGGAGTCATGGAACTAGAATGAGGCAATCTTTCAAAATCTCAAATCTTGACCCTACTATCAGGGGTCCAACTTTGTTTCCTTTTACAATCTGACTTGATCGTTAGAGGATGATTATCGACAAGACATTGATATCCCTTCTTATGTAGTTTTCTTTTGTAGAATCATCAGTCGAAAGATCAACCAGTCAGTAGCATCAACAAAAATAGTTTAAAATGTGTTATCATTTTTTTAAAACTTATTTTCAAATTCAACAATGCTGTATACTATACGTGTTTGTGTGATGGATTTTCAAATTCAACAATAAAATAAATTAAGTTTAAAAAAATTATCTCAATTTTATTATTAAAAAAAAAGTATATGTGTCTCATTTTAATAGTGAGGAGTTTGATTTTCACTATGTGCATGTAATTGTAGTTTTCGTACAATAATTGTACCTTAAAATATATGTATATATATATATATATATATATATATATATATATATATATATGTGTGTGTGTGTTTGTGTAATGGATTTTAGATAAAGTCGTTACATAATGCGTGATACATATAGAAAGAGTCCCCAGTTGGGCTTAATTTTTCCACAACACGACAACCGTAGCCATGAGTACTGGGTGTCGCTACTACTCACTAGTGGAATATGGTCAGCCCAATCATCACAATCTTGGTCCACTTTAGTGGATCGGACTTGGTCCAAGTCTTGTGTCGCAGAAAGTCAAATGTGGATCACATTCTACCATTTTTGGAATGCAATGCAACAAGCAAGTACTGGTCAATTCAACAATGGGGTCTCTCCGTCTCTGTATTCTTTTTGGAACGAATTGAAATGGTGTATTATTATTTAAAAGGGCAAATTGCAATAAGATACTCTAATATTTAGTTATATTATAATGAGATTGTACTTTTATTTAAACTATAATGAAGTACCCTAAATAATTATCAATTTGGTCCCTAATATATTTTAAAATATCACTTTTTGATCTATTATTATCTTTTCAACTCATTCGGTCCCTAACTTTTTAAAATATTTTAATTTAATCTTTATGATTAAAAATTTTTGATGATTAAATCTGATATAAAGTATAAATTGATAATTTTATATTTTTTATTAAATTATTAAATTAGAATGATATTTTTACCCTTTAACTTTTTAATAATTTTCATATTTCACAGTCTAATAAAAATTGATCTACATTATAAAAATTTAATTTTTTTAAAAACACTTAAAAAAGATTAAATAAAATAATTAAATTTATTAAAAATAAAAATAAAAATACTATAAAAATTTGATCTATTTTTACATTTGAACAATTTAATCTTTTAGATAACTCAATAAAAAATTGTTATTTATTATAAAATTTATATTATTTTTGAAGTAGTTAAAAATGGTTAAATAAAAAATAAATATGATAAAATTTATTAAAAATTAAAAATATTTAAAAGTAACATCATTTATTAAAATAAAAATAAAATTCAAGATTAAATACTTATAAAACTCCAAATTTAACAAAAAAATTAAAATATTAAAAATATTATATATACATATTTTAGAGTATATTATATATATATATATATTATAATAGAATTACAATATATATACATGCATTTATTATTATATTATAAAATCAAAATATAATAATAAAACCGTTATATATATAAATTTATTATATATATACATGTATGTGTGTGTGGGGGGTATTATATATACATATTTTAGAGTATATTATATATATATATATATATATACTATAATAGAATTACAATATATATATACATGCATTTATTATTATATTATAAAATCAAAATATAATAATAAAACCGTTATATATATAAATTTATTATATATATATATATATATGTATGTGTGTGTGGGGGTATTAGATTACTAAATTTTGAGTTTTATAATTATTCAATATTAAATTTCATTTCATTTTTAAAAAATCATATTACTTTTAAGATTTTTAAATTTTTTTTATTTTTTATTTTTAATAAATTTTATCATGTTTATTTTATTATTTAATTATTATAAGTGTTTTTAAAAAAAAATAAACTTTTACAATGTATATTAATATTTTATTGGACTATCGAAATAAATAAAGTTATTAAAAAATTAAAGTGTAAAGCATCATTATAATTTAATAAAAATATAAAATGACCAGTTTATACTTTATATTAGGTTTGACTATTTTAGTCATTGACATTAAATTAATGTATTTTAAAAAAGTTAAGGACTATATGAGTTAAAAAAATAACATTATATCAAAAACTGATAGTTTATATTACATTAGGGGCCAATTGAGAATTATCCGAGGTACTCCATTGTAGTTTAAGTAAAAGTGCAATCTCATTGCAATATGACCAAATGTCATGGCATCTTATTGCAATTTGCTCTTATTAAAATGAAAGGGTGAGTTTAGCCTTAATTATATATTAGTACTCTAACGTTAGTTGATTCAGTTAAAAATAACAGTTTGACTAAAATTTCTACATAAAATGATAAAAATACTTTTGGTTAAAAAATAATATTAATTATTAAAATTAAAAAATTAAAGAAAATTATTTTTTTTAAATGGACGGATTTATTTAAATTATTTTTTAATTTTAATAATTAATATTATTTTTAATTATTTAATTATGAGTATTTTTGTTATTTTGAATAAATTTTTTGGTCAAATCTTTACTTTTAACTGAGTCAACGAACATTATGACACTAATGTATAATTAAGGTTAAACTCACGATTTTATTATAATATGACCAAATATCAAAGTATTCCATTATAATTCGCCTTTCTTTCTATTACGCGAGTCAAGTCAACCATGCACAATACAGTATTCAAAATTTTGACTATTATTATATTAATTTTTTGTTATTATTTGTGAGTTTAAATCAACACTTAGTAAGTCGCTATCTAATGGTTTATTTTTATTCAAGTTGCAATTTATTTATTTATCTGAGTTTAAAATTAAATTAGTTGGATAATTTAAAAAATTGATATAAGTTGGAGCTTCTAATGATGAATGGGGGTGGCAATTATTGATATCACACGAAATTAGCGAATTTGGATTAAATTTTGTTGAATTTTGATCACCATCGAATCAACACATTAAACTTTTTGAATTAACGGGTTGTATTTAGGTTAAATTCTTTCTAACTTATTAACATGTTTGATATAATTATTTTAATGTATGATATTTTATTTTTCATGAGATTTTTGTTGATAATTTTTGTTTGATGAACGAGTTTAGTGAATTCAAATAGTGTTATTAAACTAAAAGTGTTTTAATATTATTTTAACAAATTAAATATGTAAATTAGTAAACGTATAGATTAATGGGTTAATTGAGTTATAATGAGTAACTCATTAATTTAATAGATCGATAAGATTAATGGATTATATGTTCAGGTTGAATAAAAAATAACAAATTGTGTTTGAATTTATAAAAATTGGACATGATAACTTAAATTGTCAACCGTGCTCACGGACAACTCGTTCATTTGTAATTGCATTATAAGATTTACAAAAGGAAAAAGAAAGTTGCCAATTAAAAAAGCATAATTGTTGGCCTAAAAAAACAAGCATAGTTATTTGATTCTGTTAACAATACCGGACTTTTCTTGTTTTTCTTCGAGAGAAAGAAACGAAGGCAATTTAATCAGTGGCTTTGAAATTTATTTTTTTTGAAGCATTTTTTTTGTACTTATATAGTTATATATTAAATATTTTGAAAGAGTTGAAAACTTTTTCCTCAAAATAAAATATAGTTAAAAACTTTTTAAATTATGAAAAGTATTTTTAATTAATTAAAAATAACTCTATGTATGTCTTATGGAGGAATAATATTATTTAACCCAATTTCTTTCTTTTTCACATACAAACTCACTTCAAATGTAAATAATTTATCATATTATTTGAGAATATAATTTTTAAATTTTATTTTAATATATATATATATATATATATATATATATATATATATATATATATATATCAATTATTAACATTTGATCATGAACTTTTGAAAAACTTGGGTGAAAGTTAGATAAAAAGTCATAATTTATGATGATTTTTTTTAAGGTTGTAACTGTAAGATTAATAACAAGTCTGTTGGGATCTGTCGAGATGAATCACTAAATATATGACTCGAATATCTATTTCAATAAAGAAAGGTATCTACTTCCACAATAAAGGGAGAAAACAACCCACGTATACTGGTAAATGCGTATGGTGAGACTTGAAACTTTACTATTGAGGTGGGAAAAAAAAAACTTGCATGCATCCAATGTGATGCATCTTTACCTTCATATCATGACACATATCTCATGATATAAATAACTAATTAAATTTGATTTTATATCATGTGGTATGATATGAATAGTAAAAATACAATGCATCAGATGCATACAAGTTTTATCATAAGGTAGAAGGAGGGTCTACTCATTAATTGAGCTATGAGTGAATGTATTTTACGATGAATTTTTATATAAAGAGAAAAGCTAAATACCATTTTTGATTTTTTATACTTGTTATTTAGTTACAAAATTGTCATTTACTTATTCAATAATTTGATGTATTTTCATTTTATTACCTAAAAAATGCTACTAAAGCAGTGGAAATATAGTCACAAACAACATTTACAACATTTCTCTTTAATAAAATAATATTATTTTAAAAAAAATTAGTATATATATTAAAGATTGAAAAGACATAATGATGTTAGTCTAGTGGTATATCGCTCATATTTATATTTTAAGGTTCTGAGTTCGAGTTATATTTTCCATTAAATTTTGAATTAATTTTAATAATTAAAAAAGATTGAAAAAATAAATTAATAAATTATTTTTATTCTTTTAAAATATAAAAATACATAAAATATAAAATATTTAATTAAATTATCAACTCATGCCTTCCAAACATAATAACTTGAAATCATTACCTTTACCTTTAAGTTAACAGAGTTTGAAATAAAATCTGTATATTAATGATTTATCATTGATGGCCAGCAATGGCAGTACACGTGTAGTTATCCAGTTCAACTTATTCAAGTCAAAACAATATATTTATGGCACATATACTCTCACCTAGAGATGCCCCGGTTCGGTTCGAATCGGCGGTTTTGAACCGGTAACTGGAACCGGGATACCCGGTCCCGATTCCCATTTTTTATTTTTTGGAATCGGAACCGTAGGTTCAAAACCGGCTAGGAACCGGAACCGCCGGTTCCGGTTCCATTTTAAAAAAAAAAATTGAAAAAAAAAAATTTTGTTTCTTAAAAAAAAAAAAAAAAAAAAAAGGAACCGCCGGTTCCGGTTCCGGTTCCGGAACCGCCAGTTCCACATCGGTTCTAAGAACCGGTTGAAGAACCGAACCGGCGGAGAACCGCCGGTTTAAAACCGGAACCGGAACCGAGACCCCTACGGTTCCAGTTAGGCCAAAAATGGAACCGGAACCGCCAGTTCCGGAACCTTGGCCATGTCTACTCTCACCCCAGCGCTCATATAGTGGTGTGAGTATAAATACTATTATGATCTTAATTAGGGATGATAAAAATTTTCGATCCGTTCCAAATTAATGCGGTTCCAATGAATTTGGAATATATTTAGAGCACTTAAAAGTGAGACTTAGCTCAATGCCGGTCAAACTTTTTTGATCCAGCTTATAACTAAGTAGAATATCAAAATAACAATATAGAGCTATCTAAACAGCACAGCTACTGTTATATATATATATATATATTACGTGGTGACATATGTGGTGCGTTGTTCTTTTAATAGTATAATTATATTATTAATCACAAAGTCATCAAAATTTATAGAGATTAATTACTTTATATGTCAATGAATAACAAATTTTTTTACGCATATTAATATATACAGTGAGTTCAAAACTAGGAGAATAAGAACGTACACCGACTAAATTGAAGTTAACATTTAATATTGTGCTTCAGATAAAGGTCCACGTCACTTAAAAGTATAAATAAAATAGTTTTGTCCGGATTCGTTAAAGAAATACGTATATATATATAATACATAAAAATAAACAGCAAATACGTTTAACAAAATTCACAACAAAATCAGATAAAAAAGGGAGTCAACCAATAATATCAACCCAACTCAGCATAACCTCAGTCAATTTCTCATTTTTATTTTTTTTATGATTCTTGTATATTAAAACTTATGATGTAAAGTGTAAACAGATGTAATAAAACGCGTATAAAAACCCTATTAAATATTTCTACGCGGTTTAAGAAAGAGAATCCGCCCTCAAAATTCTCAGTCAGAGAGAAACAAAACGAACCATTTTGAGAATCGGTGGCAGCCTCTGAACTGCTTTCTCTTTGTTTTTCAGGTGAAAATTAAGTAATAATTCTCCTTGTTTTTCAGGTAAAAATTAAGTAATAATAATTTGTTTCGGTGTTTGCTTTGGCTTCAAGCTTTCTCCTTTTATTCTTTAATAGATTTTTATTATCGTTGGGGTTCAGTGTTGGTTTGTGAGTGTGTGGTAAACGACGTGTCAATTATGGGTTCGATTTTTTCAATAAAGTAGTAACATAATTTGATTTTTTTCTTTCTTTTCTTTTCTTTTTCATTTGCGTGTTGGTCAGGATTTGACCACAGCCGTGTTTAGTTGCTTGGAAAGAAATTTGTTTGGGGGTTTTTGATTTATGTGATCTGGGTGCAATTTCCTTCGAATTGGATGCTTCTTTGAATAATCTTGGATGATTCTGTTGTACCTGCTTTGATGACAAAAGGGTTTAGTGTTCACTCAATCGGGAAGGTGAGAATTCAGAATTCTGGTCTTGGAATCTGGGTTCTTTTCATTTTTACTTTTTTCTTGATTCTTTTTGGTTTCCCTTTGTTGTAAAGAGCTCAAGAAATTTCGTATTATCTGATTGGCTATCCACTGAAAAATAGAGGGTTCTTCTTTTGGGAATTCTGGAGTTGTGAACTGGGGTTTGGCAATTTAGTGTTCGTGGAATTAGGCAGAGTTTGTCAATGTTTTGAGGTCGATAAAGGCTGTTGGTTGCATATGACACAACGCTAGAGGGGTTTGTTTATTGATTGAGATTGAAAACTTTGGAGTTTGGAGGAAACTTTTGAGGTTACTTATTTAAAAAACTAAGCTTTTATCATTGAGATTTTGGTGCTGGGCATTGAATTTGGGGGTTTTTGTGAATAGATATTAGTATTTGCGATGGATGAAGCTCAAGGCAGTTCAAATTCGCTGCCTCCTTTCCTCGTGAAAACGTATGAGATGGTAGATGATCTTTCATCTGATTCAGTTGTGTCCTGGAGTCCAAGTAATAAAAGTTTTGTTGTGTGGAATCCACCAGAGTTTGCAAGGGATTTGTTACCAAGATTCTTTAAGCACAATAACTTCTCAAGCTTCATCAGACAGCTGAATACATATGTAAGCCGATTGTGTTTCATTAACTGTATATTTTGTTTCTATTTACATTCTTATGTATACCTATATACAACGCTGTATTTAATTGCTTTGAAATCTAACAGGGTTTCAGAAAAGTTGATCCTGAGCAATGGGAATTTGCAAACGATGATTTTATAAGGGGCCAACCACAACTTTTAAAGAACATCCACAGACGAAAGCCGGTACATAGCCATTCTACTCAGAATCTACAAGTACAAGGAGCTCCATTAACCGATTTGGAAAGACAGAGTTTGAAAGATGACACTGAGAGATTAAAAAATGAAAAGGAAATGCTTATTTTGGAGTTACAAAGGCATGAGCAGGAGCGGCAAGGATTTGAATTGCAGATGCAGCTTTTGAAGGAGCGTTTTCAAAATATGAAACGGAAACAGCATAAGTTGGTGTCTCTCGTGGCTCAAACCTTGCAGAAACCAGGGCTTCCCTCAAATCTTGGTTCGCAATTGGAAACTCATGATAGAAAGAGAAGGCTGTCAAGAATTGGTTATTTCTACGACGAAGCCAGCATTGAAGATAATTTGATAGGCACTTCGCAAACTGTAGCTAGAGATAATGCAGAGAGTACCTCGGCAAACATGGAGCAGTTGGATTCCTCCCTGACATTTTTGGAGAATGTCATAATGGGGGATGGTCAAACGTTCATTCAACTTAATTCGAGGCTGGAGTTGGACGAATCTATAAGTTGTGCAGATAGTCCGCCTGTATCTTGCATACAACTTAATATTGATGTTCGGCCCAAATCTCCTGGGATTGACATGAATTCTGAGCCTGCCATGGCTACTGCTCCTGAGGCTGTTGCCTCAAAGGAACCAGTTGTTGTGAATGCTGTTCCTGTGCCAACTGGGGTCAATGACATGTTCTGGCAACAGTTTTTGACTGAGAACCCTGGTTCTACAGACAGCCAGGAAGTTCAGTCAGAACGAAAGGATACTGACAGCAGAAAGAATGAAAACAAACCTGTTGACCATGGCAGATTTTGGTGGAATATGAGGAATGTAAATAGTCTTGCTGACCAGATGGGTCATCTAACTCCTGCTGAGAGAACTTGACATTGATGCTTTTTCCAGCTTTTAATGCCTTATATCTCATATAATAAATTTTGGTATGATTGGTTGGACCTGATAATTAATAGATATTCTATGTTTTGCGATCATCGTTTCTGAGCATATAATGATTTATTTTTGCTCCACATGCTTATTAGACTTTTTAGTTTTACTTGCTGCAATGAGTTCCATGGATTATGTGGACACCTGTTTTAATTCTTCCTCAACCATTACTAAAGAATAGCATTCGTTGGTTTTGTGGTTGCACAGGTATGCAAGTGTTGTTAGTTATTGTGAGGGCTTATTATAATATACCCCTCACCCATCCCCAAGTAATTTAGTTTTTATGGGAAGAACATTGTAGTATCTATGATTTAACACATTTGAATGTTTGTCATCTTATTACTACATTCCGTTCCTAAAATGGTTTAATATATCCAGATGGGTCTGAAAAAACTTGTGTGTCAATAGGTTATCTTCTTCTTGACTTGAATATATGACATCATGATCTTTTGTTCTTTGCGTAACATTACCCAGTTATTTATTTCAAGGCGCATGCATATAGATATTTAACAACTGTAGTGATCCAGGGCATCGTATTTTCTACAAGAGTGACTTCTGAGCGAGGTGGGAGTTTGATTGACCATGTGTTGTGATAGAGGTGAAGCATCTTTATTGCTATGTACTTAGTACATCATTTTAAATGGAATGTAGCCATACAACAATTTTATTAATAGAAGCTTCCCAATTTGAGTATACTGAAATCGTGCTATAGCTTTCACCTTCATTAGATGCTCTGCTCATTGCTCATTGCTTGTTAGGGACACTTGACCTGTTGATCTTTATTGCTTGTTAGTAAACATGAATTGCCAATGGAAAGGAAGCGTCCAAACATGCTTATTCCTATAGCATGAATGGCAAGCCCTAGTATATGATTGATAAAAAAAGAACCAGTTTAACTTCTATAGCTATGCTGATTTATAGAAGTATTTTTCCCGTTGAAAGAATTGGCACATTTTATGCTTCCTCTTAGAGGTTCATTCTGATCATGGAGAAGCACACATGATGAACAGATGACATTTTTAATGTATATTGTTCGTGTGTAACTGTTAGTCAACATGTTGCTAGTTGCTGAGATTGGGTTATTATGTTATATAGCTTTATATGTTTTTTGTTAAATGTTGTGTGGAATTGACTTCAGCTCAATAACGGGCATATAGCAGTTGAAGCTGAAAATTGTTAACCGCTTTATTACTTCCAGGACTGCAAATCATTTCATAGAACTCTTAACGTCCTTCCGGCATTGACTCGTTAATGCATTTGCATAGCTTCACTAGAATTGGCCGCTGCAAGAATCATGTAGCAAACTAAGATGATCTGTGTCTCAAGCCACAGCAGTTCTAGACACGCCTTATAGCTGGCAGTAGACGTTGTTGTCCTGGGTAAGTTTAGGCTGCAGCGGCTTATATTATAACAGTAGCTGTGCATAATGAACCCACATTGTTATTTTGATATTGATGCCCTTTTCATTTGGCTCTCGGCATATACCTATGAATATGATTTTCCTTGACCTCCTTTTTTGGTATCTTTAAAAGACAACTCGGATAAGGAAAACATGGTGACAGCTATGACTGTATTAGACAAAAAAAAAAAAAAATAATAATAATAATTCCAAAGCGGTTCAAGATTTTGATGTTTGTTTACCTCGGACCCTGGTTGGTTATACAATTTAGCTTCATGATTACTTTGATGATATCCGTGATAACGGTGCATAATCAAGATTCAATATTGGGGGTTAGAATAAATTTTTGAACAAATAATATTCAACTTATTTGAGATTTAATAAATTATATTCGGAATTAAAGTTTACATAAATTAATCTCCCTTCTCGTTAAATTTGACCGTAAAAAATAAGTGTTGACTGTCTAAAAATAGTAAAAGGACTAAAATACCTCTAGTTAAGATAAAAGGGTAATATGACCATTTTATATTTTTTTTAAATAAATCTCCACCGTAAATCAAGAATACACAGTGGAGATTATATTGGAGTTTAAAAAAAATAAAAAATCAAAATTAAATATTTTTAACTAGGGGTATTTTAAACTTTTTACTATTTTTAAACGGTCAATACTTATTTTTAATGGACAAACTTAACGGAAGGGGAAGTTAGTGTCAATTTATAAAAACTTTCATTCCGAGTGTAATTTATTAAACTTCTGGTAGGTTGAGTGTTATTTATTCACTGTAGATATATCGAAATAAATCCACTTTATGAAAATTAAGTATTATGTTGACCTAAGGTTATGCAGTCCTATTATTTTAGTGAAATCCTCAACAATCATATTTAAACATTAAAATCACGCATGTTTTAAAAAATTTAAAATTTTTTAAATGGATTGATTCATTTAAATTATTTTTTAACTTTTTAATTTTTTAATTTAATAATTAATATTATTTTTTAATTTTTTAATTTTTTAATTAAAGGTATTTTTATCATTTTAAGAAAAAAATTTTAATACAGTAGAGTACTAATATATAATTAAGGTTAAATTTATAATTTTATTATAATATAGTTAAATATCAGGGTATTCATTGTAATTCGCCAACTTAAAATTTTGATTTTTGAAAGGGCTAATTGCAATAAAGTGCCCTGACGTTTGACTATATTGCAATAAAATCGTGAGTTTAGCCTTAATTACTTGTTAGTACCCTACAGTCAGTTGACCAGTCAAATATAACGGTTTGACTTTGACTTTTGTGTAAAATGACATAATTGCCCCTAGTTTAAAAAAAATAAATTAAAAAAAAATTTAAAAAAATTAAAAAATTAAAATTTTTAAAAATGAATCTTCACCATCCATCAATCTTAATGGACGGTGGAGATACGTTTTTTAAAAAAAAAATTTAAAAATCATGCAATTAAAAAAAGTTAAAAAAAAATTTTATATTAAAATTTTTTTTGGTGTTGATGGACGGAGAACAAAACAAAAAAAAAAAAAAAAAAATTTTGTTCGAACCCATAAAACTGGGTTCGCTGCGATGGACTCCATTGCAGATGGAGCTGAAGCTCCATCTTCGGCTCCATTGCCGATGGAGCAGCGCTCCATCAACTAGAGCAGATCTGCTCCCGTTGATGGAGATTTGGGCAAATTTTTTTTTTTTTCCTGGGTTGAGTTGCGATGCAACCAAAAATAATTCTTTTTTATTTTTTTTTATTTTTTATTTTTTATTTTAATTTTAATTTTTTTTAATTTTTTTTATCAATATAATCTCCACCGTCCATCAATTTTGATGGACGGTGGAAATTTATTTAACTTTTTTTATTTTTTAAAAATAAATTAAGGTCAAAAAGACCAAAATACCCTTTGACTATTAGTTGATCGTCAAATCTAACTGTCAACCAATTAATTAAGGGTACTAACATGCAATTAATCCATTAATTAAGGAGATTAATATATAATTAAGGCTAAACTCACGATTTTATTGAAATATAGTCAAACGCCATATTTCTTTATTTCAATTAACCCTTTCTGAAATGAAATCTGTCATCCCACACGTGAATACGTGATCCTCTGGGAGCACATAAACCGAACACTTGTTTATCAGTCTCAAGTGTCCAGCCACTGCAGCGTTTGAAAAGATCCAAGAGAGAACTGTGAAGACAAGAATCAACACTTTTGAAAGGGACGCTAACGATGAGTAGATGCATAACTCAGCCACCAATTCTCTCGTTCACAGAAATGGCTACCTCCCTCACTGAAATCCAACAAGCCCATGCACACATGCTCAAAACTGGCCAATTCCACGACACGTTTGCTGCAAGCAAGCTCATCACTTTTGCCGCCACAAACCCTGATCCTCAAACTCTCTCTTACACTCACTCCATTTTCACTCGCATTAAAAACCCAAATTCATACACTTATAACACTATCATTAGAGCTTATGCCAACAGCCCAACCCCTCAAAATGCCTTCCCAATATTTCTCCATATGTTGAATGGTGAGGTGTTTCCTGATAAGTACACTTTCACTTTTATTTTAAAAGCATGTGCTTGTTTTGGTGGTTTAGAGGAAGGAATGCCAATTCATGGTCACGTGTTGAAGATTGGAATTGGGTGTGATTTGTTTATTCAAAATACTTTGATTCATTTGTATGGGAAGACCGGCTGTATTGAGACTGCACGTAATGTGCTCGATAGAATGCCGGAAAGAGATGTGGTTTCTTGGAATGCCTTGTTAAGTGCTTATGTGGAGATGGGAATGATGGAGTTAGCGAGTGAATTGTTTGATGAAATGGAGGAGAAAAATGCGGAATCTTGGAATTTTATGATTTCAGGGTATGCCAATGTGGGATCGGTCAAGGAAGCAAGAAGGGTTTTTGATATGATGCCTTCGAAAAATGTGGTTTCTTGGAATGCTATAATTACTGCTTACGCCCACGTGAGTTGTTTTAAGGAAGTTTGTGTGCTGTTTGAAGAGATGCAGAATACAAAAGTGAAGCCCGATAATTGCACGCTTGTGAATATTTTATCTGCTTGTGCTCGTATTGGGGCCTTAAGCCAAGGTGAATGGATTCATGCTTATATTGATAAGAACGGTTTTGGCTTAGATGGTTTTGTAGCTACTGCTCTTGTTGACATGTATTCCAAATGTGGGAACATTGAGAAGGCTACAAGAGTATTTAGAAGTACTTCGAGGAAGGATATTAGTACCTGGAATTCGATAATTTCTGGTCTAAGTACTCATGGATTTGGAGAACAAGCGTTGCAAATATTTTCTGAGATGCTTGCAGAGGGTTTTAAGCCTAACGAAGTGACCTTTATTGGTGTTCTATCTGCATGTAGTCGTGCAGCTTTGTTAAACGAAGGGCGTGAACTTTTTGACCTCATGCTTCCTGTTTATGGGATTCAACCAACAGTTGAGCACTATGGCTGTATGTTGGATTTACTTGGTCGATTGGGGCTGCTAAAGGAGGCTGAGGAACTTGTGAGAACAATGCCAGTAAAAGAATCTCCCATGATCTGGGAGTCGCTTTTGGGTGCTTGCAAAAACCATGGTAATGTGGAATTAGCCGAGCGTGTTGCTAGGAAGCTCCTGGAGTTGAATCCTCAAGATAGTGCTGGTTATGTCCAACTGTCAAACATGTATGTCTCTGCTGGAAGATGGGATGATGCTCTGAAGGTGAGGAGTAAGATGAGGGCACATAGAGTAAACAAGGAACCTGGCTGTAGCATGATAGAAGTAGATGGTATAGTTCATGAGTTCTTAGCTGGTGAAGGAATTATGACTTGAGCAAACTTCGCACTCAGGTATGGTAACTATTTTAGCCTTCTAGAAGTGGAAACTGTTCACTTTCCTGAGATTGGACACTGCTTATTGGTCTAATTAAGGCCTACTAGAGGCCATGAGCAATAGATTGTAGAATGTAAAAAAGAAAACTTGCAACCTTACTTGAGAGGCAAGGGTCTGCAAATCTTTCAATGGTCACGAGAAATTACAAAATGATAAATCTTGCTGATGGGGATGAAATTCAGAATATGAACATTCTACAACACTAGAGCATGGGATCTTAAGAGGGTTTCTGATTAGGAGAAAATGGCACTTTGTATTTAGTTCATGTAACATAGAGTGGAGGACATTGTGGGGAGGTATCAAGCGTAAATGTAGCCTTATTCATTGTTAAGTTGTTAGACTGTTTACTGCCTTAAAACTTCTTTTTACTACATTCAGTTCTACCAATTAGTCACGTTCGAAGATATAGTGCAAGGAATAGTGAATCTGTGAACAGGCTTACACACAGACACTAACACACACAGAGGATAAAACATGGAAAATTGCACACATACATCTTACAATCCTCGAAGTTGATTCTGGCAATAAACTTAAAAATTTTGATTCTACATATTGTTTCATGTGCAACAAATTTGATGCAAAGATTAGAAGCATAATATTGGGACACTAATATTATAACCATTTACAAGATGACTCCAAGCTTGCCAATAATTAGCCAACTACTATTTTTTTTCTTCTTTCTTCTTTTTGTATTTTATAGGAAACGAAGAGAACAGTGCCTAAATACTAGTTAATTATGGCTATTTTTCATTCTGTAATTCACTATCAAGACAAGTCTGGTCCAAATCAAACCATACCTGCCGGAATACTTTGATGATGAGGTCGTGGTATTCATCTGAATTCAATGTCAGATAACAAGCCAAGAGCTCTTCAAGCTCTTCTGGCCGGCAGATCCTTTTTTCCATGATCATCTCAATCATGGAGTCTCTAAAGTCCTTCTGGGGATCAAATGAACATTTTACCACAGCAAAGCTCTCTAGGCCTGTTCTTCCCTCTATTATTTTCTCCTTTCCCTTCATCTTTAATTTAGCTTTCTTCATATCTTCCAGAGCTTTTATTCTTGGAGAGGAAACTCTGACTTTGCCACTCTGCTTTGTTCTTCTTCTCTGTAATTCCCTGCTTATGTACAGAGATTTTCTCTGGCTTTCCTTCTTTGACTTTATCTCTTCGATCTTCATTTCTTTCAATTTTTCCCACTCTGAACTCATTTTTTCTGCAGAAATTCCACAACTTCCATTTAAACCCTGAACAGCAAATGCATCATCTTCTTTAATTGTTGTCAATTGAGAATTTCTTGAATGTATGGAAGAGACATAGTGATGTTGCTTCAAATCAGCAGTCGTTAACTTGCAATTCTCCCGCACTATTGTTGGATATTTTCTTAGCGGTTCAAAGCCCATTTCGATTGTTTCAACTGATTTGGTTACTTTCTCCTCTGCTTCATTTGAATTTCCTTCTAATTTCAACCATTTGTCTTTTGAAACTCTTTGATTTAATTCTTTCAATTTCCGACCCTTTCCAGCTTTTAGCCTTGGTGTCTTGATAACTGCTTGCTGTTCACTTCTACTGGTATCCAATTCCGGCAAAATCTGTACTTCTCTGTGCAATTCTCTCATCTTCCCTGCATCCAGAATCAAGTTGTTGAACTTCTGAATTTCTTCTTTTCCCATTAGTGTTGCAGCATTTGATCCACAGCTATGGCATCTTGAGTGCGGAACTTCAGGCTCATTGTTAGAATCATACCAAACCGATCCCAAAACATTCCCAGAAGTCTTCCCTTCAACGTCCTCCTCGCCAAATGATAGTCTCCAAAAAGCATCACCTTCCCCAGCATAGAATCTACCTCCTCCAGCAGTAGCAGGTTTTGGCGAACCCACAGAGGCTGAATTTCGCTTCCCTTCTCTCTTTCCTTTCCCTGGTTTTGTTTCTGCATTGCTACTCTTTTGCTTGAATTTTAAAAGCCATGGGATAGGAAAGACATGAGAGATCAAAGAAGGGCGAGACTCTGATGACCCAGATGTAAGTTTCTTCCTTCCCCACTTCATCTTATGCTACCAATGAGTAGTAACTTTTCTTAAAACTTTGATTCGTTTGATTGAAAATAGTGTGATTTGTAAAGGTTCTAGTGTTGCAGTCTTGCAGAGAAGAAGAAGAAAGAAGAAGGAGATGGTGATAACAAACTGAATTGAATGATGATGGATATTAGTGGGAGAGTTGTAGCAGTTATGGGACGGTTAGGCTGTTAAATAGGAACGTGGGTTTCTTACTTGTTTTTGTGCTATTCTTTTTCTTTCAAAAGAAAGGCCCGCTCTAAATCCTGTGACCACTTTGCCTACCTTTTTCTACTTTATGGTTTAGTACTTGGAAAACAATTTATGCCAAGTAGGGGACCCTATAGTATGTTAAGGATCATTTGTTATAGAATAGAGACTCACTAAGGGCAAGTGGGTCAGATTTTTTAAGTCCAATAAGACAACTCTAGTACTACACTTGCATTGCTAAGTCCACTTTCTGTCAATTTCTGTAACAGCTATGAGATTAGAGGGTACTGGCAGTTGTTTTTATCTGGGTTTTAGTGTCTTTATCTTTTTCTGATTTTGTTTCCTTTCTTTTATGTTATATTTTTGGGATTAGGGTTTTAGTGATATACAGGAATGTTCTCTCTCTCTCTCTCCCTCCTTTTGTATTAAAAATCAGATTGATTTGTTGTTCCTTCTTTTGCTTTTTTCTCTTTATTTTTAGGTTTCTAGATTGTCTTTTTCCTAGTCAAACTTTGGTATAGACCCCCTACAGTAGCAAATGGAATCTGAGAGGCTGGGCTGGGCTGGGCCTGAACTCAGATGGACCCCAACTGCTTAAATGTTGAAAATGGCCCACGAAATTTGGTATTGGCGTAAGTTTTAAGTAATGACTACATATCCAAATTAAAACATACTTGTTAATGTGTTTGTTCAGCATTTGTTTTCTTTAACATTCAATTCTGAGTATCTTTTAGGCCCTGGAGGACAAGATTTTAATGGTGTGTTATAAGTACTATCCAATAATCATGTACCATACCATCAACTTGCATTTTTCATCATTAGTCATCACATCACCAATTCAAAATTGTATCAAAAAAGACTTGCTAACAATTCCATTTTAAACTTCAAATTCAAATAATTGAACAATTTTCTTATCTCTTTCTATATCAGAATCCATTTTTCATCATTATTAAGATAGAATGTCAGAAAAAAATTAGACAACAAAATGTCAAGCCCTTCTTCTATTTGTTGCAAAACTATACAACTTGGCTTCTTTTTTAATTTTAATAATCATAGCAAGAGCCGAGAAGATGGAAAAATTGAACGAGGCAACTCTTAAAGATTAAAAACGAAGAAAGAAAAAAAAATGACCGACAAAGAGCAAATCATTATGTACATTCACTCATAACTCAAGTACATCCCTTTCATCTCAATAGTGAGAGTTAAGTCCAACTATATGCATTTACCAGTATGTATTGGTAGTTTCTCCTCTTATTATGGGAGTATATGTCTCCCGTTATACAAGTATATATTCAGACCGTGTATTTTATGATTGATTTCGTTAGATCCGACAGACTTATTACTAATATTACTAATATTGTAATTGTACCCTTAAAATATATCTTGAATTCAGATCCTGTCATGTACTGATATTTGTCATGACCTGACATACATATAGATAATTTGCTTAATTTCAAACTATCGAAAGCGAGGCTGACCCAATACAGGTGTTATGCATGTTAAGGCCTACCAATCCAACATGCAAAGTATACAAGTACCAACCTCCGTAGAAAAGAAGAATTGCACCTCAAGCACAGAATCACAAACTTCATTCTTACTTCAGAAATGATGTAGGCATCGCTTTGATTAAAAGACAACCAATTAATTTCTTGATCATAAAAGTCACTATTCTTAAGTCTTTCCACTTGGCTTTGAGTGTTTTATGATCCTAACCGCTCATCAAAGTATCAAACCACTGTTTCCTTTTCATATCAAAATGTGCATTTTGTCAATGTAGAATTTCAGTGCATAACCAAGGAGGAGTTGTGCAAGAAAAATGGGGTTTGTTTGTCCTTTTCTTTTATGGTTAGGTATGTTGAGATCCAACCAAAGCTTAAGCACCAAACCATTCTCTACGAAACCGAATTTCCACTGATAAACCAATAACAATGTAGTGATTGATTTTGATTTTTGACTGCATTAGACCTTATAATAATGTTCACACAATAAGCAAAACCTATGAAGTAGTGACTGTTGAAGCCTTCATTTTCTAAGTCATTTAAATTTGGGATCCTGAAAAAGTAGGATTTCTCTACTAGGATGATTGGGTTTGTCATTTTCTCTTCTGGTAGCGTAGGAAAGTCAAGGTCTAACAAAAGCTTAAACATCAATCAACCCTACCCTCTATGAGACAGAATTTGCACCCAACAATGGGCACCATTAGGAAAACAAAAAAGCATTAATATTAAAGTTCTGCACAGCATTACTTGCAAGTTGCAACTTAATAATATGTATCAGAAAGGTATATAAGAAAGAGTAAGTTTTATGCATTCAAAAAGTAAGAATAAAATGTTATACAAAACAAATAAAGCTCCATTCCCACTTTCATTTAAGTTTCCATCAATTCTGTCCCACATATTAGACCACAAACGTACGTAGACATAAGATAATGTACATCTTCTCAAGTTAGCTAGAATTTTTCTTCATCAATGGCTAAGCAGAAGGAAGAATGCTGTCTTTCTTTTGTTGTTTCTCTAGTTGTGGTATTTCTTTGCAATGGTTGGTTTGCAAGAGCTGAAACTGAATACATATCAGCTGTGGGTGATCCTGGAATGAAAAGGGATAGCCTAAGAGTGGCGATTGAGTCGTGGAATCAGTGCAATGAGGTAGGAGAAGAAGTTCGTCACATGGGCAGCCCAAGAGCTGCAGATTGCTTTGATATATATCAGGGTTCATCTCCACAGTCAAACAGTAAGTTCCATTTATTTTTACATTCTGCTTTCTTAGATATAAATTGTATATGATCTGTTTATGTTATATTTTCATTAAGTCAGGTCTGTCATAACCTTGTGAAACATATGATTTTACAAGAGAATTAACATAAACTGGAGTAGTTTCATAACCTCTTGTTTATAGAGTTCATGTAAGAAGATGTATGTGTTTTATATTTCTATTAGAACATTCTTAACAATCATTGTGCATTTAATAAAAGGTTAGTATTAAGGAAAGATTCCATTATACAGACTAATTATTATTATTAACAAAACAAGTACTTATTTTACATTACAATTCTCATTTTTGATAATTAATTTATTCATAGAAAAAAACTGCTCCCTTTGCAACTTGCTGCCCTACCTATTGGTTCACAGAGTCACAGAGAAAGATAACAAGCTAGGGGTTGGAGACCCTTTTCTTGGGTTGCAACCAAATGCCCTTTTTGATGTAAACCTTTATGCTGCAAACAAGGAACTCTATTTGGGCTCAAAATGTCAGGTTGAAGACAACCCCAAGCCTTGGCACTTTTGGATGATCATGCTCAAGAATGGTAACATGGACACTTATGCAGCCAAGTGCCCCAAAAATGGCTATAAAGTAGGGCCATTTGGCCCCGATAATGGTTTCCCTTGCTTTGGAGAAGGCTGCATGAACCAGCCATTGATATACCATGACTATACCACATTACAAGGGGCTAATAAGACTACTCTAAGAGGACGGTTTTACGGGTCATGGGATTTGAATGCTGATTTGAGTAAAGGTTTGGTCGGAAATATATCTTATCATTCTGTGACATGGGAGAAGGAAGTTGGCAAGGGAAGTTGGATTTTTCATTATGTCTTGAGGACTACAACAAGGTATCCATGGTTGATGCTTTACTTGAGATCCGATGCCACGCATGGGCTGTCTGGTGGCTACCATTACCCGACCAGAGGAATGTCCAAAATTGTAAGTAGTTCTTTTCTTATGTAGCCTGATAGAAAACTTTATTTATTTTTTTTCTTCTTACGTTTCTTCTATAACTTTGTTCCTTGAAACGCCAAATTTGATTGTCATTTAGTATACAGGGGTTTGAATATTTAGTCTGAAACTAAAAGCATTCTACAAACATCTTTATTAGAAGTGTCAAAAAGAGCAGAATATGAACAGTTTCTTCTATGCCTTTTGCATCATGATATCAATGCAATTTTTCTTACAAGCAAAATAATTTGTTAGGAAAACTTATCTAACATATGTATTCTGCAGATCCCAGAATCACCAAATTTTAAAGTAAGGTTCTCTCTGAATGTGATCAAAGGTGGAGGTCCTAACAGCCAGTTCTACTTAATGGACATGGGTAGTTGTTGGAAGAACAATGGACAACCATGTAATGGTAATGTAACATCAGACGTTACTCGATACAGCGAGATGATCATAAATCCAAACATCACTTCATGGTGCCATCCAGACCATCTAGGTGTATGCCCACCTTACCACACATTTCCCAATGGAACCAGAGTTCATCGAAACGACACTGCCCGCTTTCCTTATGCTGCCTATCACTTCTATTGCTCCCCTGGAAATGGAAAGTATCTTGAGTTTCCTTATACATTGTGTGATCCATATAGCAATCCTCAGCCTCAGGAAATAATGCAGATTCTGCCACACCCAGTTTGGGGTGAGTATGGGTATCCCACTACACCAGGGCAGGGTTGGATTGGTGATCCAAGGACTTGGGAGCTTGATGTTGGAAGATTGTCGCAATCACTTTATTTTTACCAGGTTTGTTATTCTCTAAGTTTGATCTTTCCTTGATTCAATGATATTTTACAAAGGAAAAGAATAGAACAAGAGGGAGAAGGGAGAAAATGAAAAGAAATGACTTCACAGCAAAATATACAAAAAAAAAAAAAAAAAAAAAAAAACAGAAGAGGGCTTTGAATTACTCATGGTTGCATAAGTTGCTCCATTTGATTATAGAAAAAACGGAGGAAAAGAAGGGGAGATTTAGGAATATTTAATAGAGGAAAGAAGAGTTTTGAGAGAAATATATCTTTAAATTCTTGCATATTAGCAAAGATAGTTTTATTTAAAATTAACATAGGCATATGTGATTCTTGCAGGATCCAGGTACTCCACCAGTTAGAAGGAAATGGATGTCTATTGACTTGGGAACTGAAATTTTTAAAGACCCTGATCAAGTTGCTGAGTGGACTGTTAGTGATTTCAACATCCTCGTACCAAAGTAAATGGTACAAAGAGAGACAGTAGATTCTGGTTCAAACTCTGCAAGGGAGTTTGATAGGTCCAGGCCAAAGAATCTGGATCTTTTTCAACAGAACATTTGTTGTTATTAAATTTTTGTGGAGCAAAACTTTGCAAGCTTTGTTGTTTCAAAGTCACAAAACATAATTGGCTAGATTACAAAATTATATGTGAATTGGCTGGCTTGAACTTGCACTCTTGCTTTGTAACTCCTTATCATTGAAGGTGACAAGAAATCTCCTTAAGTTTTTCGATTTTTTTTTTTGTTCTCTTGGGGATTATTATTAGGAATCAAATTCAATGTTCTCTTTTTTGGTTGCTACGATGTATATGCACCATAAATTTCTTGTGCTAAGGTGTTATTTCATTACTGAAAATGAAATTAATACACAAGGGGCATGGGAAATAAAACAAGCAAAGCACACAAAAATAAAATTAAGGAAGAAAATTGTTATAGAACTGCATGAATACTGCTAGCAACAAAGCAAAATTTGCATACAGCAGCAGCAGATAACAAGTGTTGTGAACCAATAACCCCAGCACACCGAAAAATAAACTTATAAAGCATCCAACATTAAGTTTGTTTCGAAAGTCAATTATGTTTATGTCTTAACGTTAATCAAACACAAGCTTTGTTGTATAGAAATAGGATCCACAGCAAAAAAAGAAAGAAAAGTAACAGACCTTGACAATTAGAACTTCAAAATCTTAGTCATTTAAATGAGGTTGCTATAAACCTCTAACCATTAACTTGCACAACCAAACATGCTCGGGGCCTTTATTGCATACGGAAAATTAAAGGTTCAGGTAATAACATACCACTTCAGAAATTGCTCTTAGTTGAAATTGTTTCCTCACCTAGGTCCTGACAGAATTGATGGTAGTAACTCCGACATGGTAGCGCCAAACTGTTCGTCTGCCGCTCTTGTTGTTGCTGCAAGTGATGCTTCAAAATCCATTGTACCCTCCAAGACCTTCACCACAGTTGACATGGAAGGCCTCCTAGTGAAATCATTTTGTAAGCACCACACTGCAACTCTCATCATCTGCACGACTTCAGCCCCATGCAATTGCATATCCTCACAGTATTTGTGAACCAGATCAATTAGGCAATCCTCTTCTGCTTTCTTCATGAAAAAAGGGAGCAAATGCATGGATTCTTCAGACTGTGATCGATCTAAATTCTTCCTTCCACAGACAACCTCCATGACTACAATTCCAAAGCTATAAACATCGGCCTTTTCAGTTACAATTGAGCTGAACAATTCAGGAGCCAAATAACCAGGAGTGCCTCTCATTGCAGTCACCACTTGGCTCTGATCCTTGTCAATTACCTTAGACAACCCAAAATCTGAGATCTTTGCATGTAGGTTTATGTCCAACAGGATGTTTTGAGGTTTGATGTCTAAGTGTACTATTCTCTGTCTGCAATCTTCGTGGAGATAGGCAAGCCCTTTTGCTATGTCAAGGATAATTGTCTTTCTAGTTTGCCAATCTAGAGCAGGTTGTTGCGGTATCCTATTGAAAATCCATTTATCCAATGACCCATTGCACATGAACTCATATACTAAAAGCCTGTGTAAATTTTCTGTACAAAATCCAATTAGTCTCACCAGGTTGACATGGTGAATACTTCCTATGGTCTTGACCTCGGCCAAAAATTCTTTCTTTCCTTGGCCTAATGCATCTAACCGCTTTGCTGCAACTTTTTCTCCACTTACCAGGGTACCTTCAAAAACTGAGCCAAAGCCTCCTTCTCCAAGCTTTTTCTGGAAATCCTCAGTTGCTAGTTTCAACTCTTGGTAAGAAAATCTAGTGGGCATTCCTGAGAGCTGATCTAAGTAATCCTCCACATCTCCATCTGTGTTTCTTTTCTTCCTTAAACACAGAATGCAGAAGCCGACAACTAGAACAACAAGTACGAAAGTCCCAACAGTTACTCCTGCTATTGCTCTACTTTGGGGGGCTGATGCTGAAGAGTGTATTTGCAACTCCTGGTCATTGGGACGTTTGATGAAGGCATATGACTTATATGCACTTGTTCCCCTTCCTTCATTTATGAGTGAAAGAACATGGTAGAGTAAAAAGCAGTTCCCGTGAGAGATGTTATAATAAAACCGAAACATAGCAACTTTGCATGAACAAGTTCTCAAACATGCTTCTTTGCAGCTCTTTATATGAATTCCCTTGAGGTCTGCTGCGTCAGGATCAACATAATTGAAATAAGAAACGTCCTCAAGTTGAAGAAGAGATTGAGAATTTAGATTTTCACATGTTGTTGGATTGGTCGCTGTGCATTGGAAATCACCTGAAACATTATCACTAGCAAATCCTGCAGGACAAGAGCACTGTCCATTTGTGCAGAGCCCATAATTTCCACAAACTGTTGGATAGTCACATTCCCGTAAAACATCTGCCAGTATATCCACTGGCTCCATGCTATCATTATAAAATCTTAAATGGCCATCCCCATCAAGCCTCATATAAGCATATGCTGTGTAATCAATAGGTGTAGAAAACACATCATCTGGCTCGCTAGGTTCAGCTGACAATATGTATAGAGCAAGAGTACCATTGACAGCTCTAATGTAACTTGGTTGGTCACTTTCCTTAATTCCAGAAACTGTATAGTTTAAGTACATTCGTGGAGTGATGGATCTATAAAAAGCAAATAGACCTTCAGAGGTTACAGAGAGAGAGAAGCGACCTTCATTCAAATCAGCTGCAGAAGCACGAGCCACTAGTTTCTGCCCCGCCATCAGTTTCTGCCCCGGAAGCAGTGTATCCGTGGGATGATCAAAAGACTGCCAGATAGTCATATTATTGTCATCGTAAAGTACGAGATTTCCCGTTTCCAACATTTGCAAGCCAGCAACAGACAGGTGAGATGTATTGGTGGACCAAACCAAAGTTCCATCTACATCTCTCAAGATCAAATCTCCGTCTGTTTGCAACTGCAGAGTTGCATTCTCATGTACAGGCCAGTTTCTGTTTGCCAACCAAAATACTTCAACAACATCAAAATATGCCAAGTACGCTGAATCTGAATATCTGACTGACGCAGAGGCAAGAAAGTACCCATTCGAATTGGAGACAAATCCACAAGCAAAACCAATCTGGGAACTAGCATGTGGCTGTTTTAATAGGATTATCCTCATATGCATGCTACTGTATTTTGTTACATTATTGACAGCAGAGCGATCATTGTTTGTCCATGATGTGGGTAACTGTGCGGAGGGATAATCATCATATTGTGCTGCAAGGAGGTGTGCAAAGCATAAGAATATAAAAAACTCAAGGAAACACTTCCGAGGCCGTATAGCCATGATCATCATCTTTACTAGCTAACAATATCTAAATTTCTAGCAGAGGGACTAAAACACGCTCAGCAAATGCTTGAAACATCAACTTATCAACCGGGACAATTATAGTCAAACTGAAAACAATTTGCCATTTAACTGTTAGAATTTGTGAAAGTATTTTTTCTTCACGGGGAATGAAAATGGGTTAATTGCACTAATACCCTCTGGTTTACTCTTATAGCAAATTAATCAAGAAATGTATTTAAATTCACACAGACACGCTTTTGTTAGTGAACATCCATTAGTTTTAACTTTTAACTTTTTTTTTTTTTTAAGAGGGTACAATTACAATATCAACAACTGTCGGGACCTGCCGAGATTAATTACTGAACGCGCGGCCCGGATATCTACTCATATAATGGAAGAATACTACTCACACAATAAGGGGAAAAAACTACACACACATGCACATAGTGGGAATCGAACCCCTCATCACTGAAGTGGGAGGGAGGTGCACTAACTACTTTACTAGAAGTGGATGTTTAACCTTTAACTTTTAACCCTCGAGAAAGTTCTTCAATTCTGGAAAGGTCTAAAAGGCCCCTAAGCTTACCCACAGTTGATGTCACATAACATATAATATGACACATCTATTTAATTATAACACCCTTGCAATCACATTTTTACTCATGAAATGAATTGTGAAACACTAGCATCCAACTTTTAATAAATTGAACCGTTGATTCCATATTACCATTGCTTCAATGATTATAAGCCATCGCCTATTTAAAGGCATTTTTTAATGCTCTTCAGACAATTTTTCGTAGTTAAATTGATTTTTTTTTTAAAGGTATGGAATCTTCACATGCAACTAGCAATGACGTGATTGGAGGATTGATAAAATTTAAGAATAGAAGATGCAAATTTGGTAAAAGAGTAGCGTTGGGGATTTTTGAATTGTAGGTGAATCCGTCTAAATTGTAATTCTATTGTGATAAGGAAAATTGCAAATACTACTCATTCTGGTGTCCAAGATGAAGATGAGTACAAACACAATTCAAAACAAATGTTGTTGAAATGTATGGAGATAGTGGGAAGGATAATTAGACGTGAGATGAAATATGTTGTTTTTATGCTTGAAAAAAAAATAGAGAAACAATAGCACAAGCAAGAAGAGAACAACAATTAAGTTAAGTTGTTTCAATTGATCATAATATTTTCCTTTATTGTTAATTGTCGCTTTCCAATAAGAGAATAAATAAATAGAAAACGTTAACATGTGTTTTTAAAATAGACGTTAAGAATTGAAAATGAGAATAAAAAAAAATATATTTATTATTTCAAGACACGGGACATTGTGTGTTAATGTATTGAAAGAATAACTATAAATTGTTTATTTAAGTTTTTAGTCCTTATCATATGCCCTTAGGGCACCTGATAATATGTCCATAAATAAATATTCAATATGCAAACATAATATGCAACTTAAAAAAAAAAAAAACAACATAATCATGCATGTGGTATACATTACGGAACATTGAAAAAAATAATTAAACCTAATTAACATACACCATTATGGCAAACTAAACAAGACGTGGCTTGGCTGAGTTGGCTTTAGAATATATGTCCAAGCTAGCCACAATTCTTACCATGAAAAACATAGCCAGACAAGGTATGTCACCTACTGAATTGTTGGATTGTTAATCTCTCAAGGCTTTAATGTTTGATTTTGATGATAACAACTAGTGATGAAGTTCTGACCTTCTTTAATTTCTTTTTAGTGTATGTAAAGTTTCAATCATATTGATGGAACATATGCTCTCTGGTCCTTTGAAGGAGATGCTCCATCTCCATTTTTGTTCATTTGAATATTTTTTTTCTGGTTCAAAATTTCAAATGACCGGGATAAGTTTTTTTTTTCTTTGGTTGTTTTTTTTATATGAAGATGGATTATTTTATGGATTGATATTGTTGATTTTTTTTTTTGTAGATTGATGAATATGTTGGGTACTATTTAATAATTTGGAAATGGTATTGTTTGATGATTTGGAGATGATGTTATTATGATAGAAAATATTGGATTTGGAGATGGTGATGAGAGTTTGTTGAAGAAGATGAAGTATTAATTTTTTTAAAATTATTATTGAATTATTTAATTATAAAAAATGAAAGAAGGGTATTTTAGATATATTATACCTTTGACCATTGACCGTTAGCAGGGACGTACTCAGGATTTTTTGTTAGGGTGAACTAAAATAAAACAAAAAAAAATTTGAGCAAACATCAACATATGAAGAAATTTCATTGATTGAAAAACAAAGATAAAATAAAATAGGGGGATATAATAAACCTTCCTTACCCCTCAAAATGGATATATTAGACCAAGTACATTAACGACTTAAAATTATTTGGCATGAATGGTTGTTTGGCATTGTTACCTAAAATTATTTGGTTAAAAAATTGGTCAAATAACAACCTAATATTCAAGATTAAGATAACAATATCAATTGAGAGCATAAAGTTCATAGATTAGAATCATTAGATTCTATGTAATTACAATCTATACTAATGACATGTTTGCAAATACTAAAAACAAAACCCATAATACCAAAAACTATAATCACCCATCAATAGGAATTACAATAAACCTAATACAAATACGATAGTAAAATAATTGAATAAATTATATGAGAAGAAAATAAACAATAGTGAAATATACAAGCTGAAGTGATTGAAAAAATGCATAAAATCTAATTAACCAAGCCATAAAACCTAACAATTATTTTGAACTTAAAAAATATAAACTAAATTAATGAAAAAAACACTGCAAGGAATAAATTGCAAACCCTAAACAAATCCTACATTTTTTTATCACATCTTCTTCAAGAATGAATTAACACTAGAAGTAACAAATTGTAACCCTAAACAAATCCTATAATTTAAATGTAACAAAACATAAAACACAAATCCAAAATCCTAACTATATAATTTAAATAAATAAAATAAAAATTAAGAAATTTACTTGATTGCAAAAAAAGAGGAGGGTAAATTCTTTTTAATCCTTTAAAACTTGAGAGAAAGAATAGAGTCAAGAGATTTGGTGGCTGGTATAGAATAGGGGAGACTGTCAGACAACCAAACAAAGACAAGAGAGTTGCTTTGGTTTGGCTAGCAGCAGGTGAAGTGAAGAAATTTTTATTTTTTTTATTTTTGTCACTAACCAGGTAAAGGTAAATGTAAAGCTCCTAAGTTTTTTACATATAAAAAGGTAAGCTTGTAATATTAGTTAAATATAAAGGGTAAATTTGTAAATATATTTAAAAAATTTTAAAAAAGCTGACCCGAGCCATCCGTCACTGATTGTTAATGTTTAACGATCTCAAGTTGATAGCAGGGGTTGTCTGTGTAATATTTTTTAAATATCAGGTAAAATTTGTATTAATATGGTCAAACTTTATCTATTCGTATAATTATATCAAATATTAGGATATTTATATAATTCTCCCGAGAAAAAAAAAATTTGTGGACTTAACTTGCAACTTCAGGACGGGGCCGCAGACCCAAGTAGAACGACTCTTACTTAAACCGTCATCTTTCAAAATTATGCTTCTTTTTTTCATAAAAAATAATCATTTTGGTTTCTAACTGTTTTTGAATTATTATTTTTTTAGGGGGATTTATAATTTGGTCTCTAACTTTTAGAGAATTATCAATTTTTTAAACCAGTTTTAATTAATGGTATTCTTAGACCCTAACTTTTAAGAAATGTATCAATTTGGTCCCGCTGACCAAATTTTTACCAGTCAAACTTAATAAAATTTTTACCAAATTTCCCCAAAAGTTAGGGACCAAATTAAAAATCCCCCATTTTTTTATTAATATTTTTTTTTTAATTCGCCTGATCCCTAACTTTTTATAAATTCATTAATTTAGTCCTTCTGTTAGTCAACAGTTAGTTAAATTTAATGGTATTAGGGGTATTTCAGTTTTTAGACATAAAAATAAAAATTAAGGTTAAAAATAAATAAAAAATTGTTAAATAAAATTTAAAATTTAAAAATAAAATAATAAAAACTGAAAAAAATCATTTTTAATAATTTATTTTATTTTTTAAAATAATGATGTCTTCTCTCTTGATATTTACAAAAAATGTTTTTTAAATGTTTTTTATTACTTCAATAATTTATTTTATTTTTAATTTATTATAATTTATTTTCATATAAAAAATTTATTTTTATATTTTAATATCAATTTAAAGTGTTATTTTGAATTATTAAATTTTTATAAATTAGATACTATTGTAATGATTTTTATATTTTTTAAAAGTTTTTAATATGGGTGTTAATTAATTTATTTATGTATTTTTAATATTTAAAGACTTTTTTTTATAAATTTTTTATATTTTATAATTTTAAATTTTTTTTGTGTTATATTTTTATTATATGTGCAAGATAAAGTTTTTTTATTAAATTTTAAAAAATAAAGAGTAAAATCGTATTTTCTATATAATTATTTAAAGTTAAAAGTAAAATAATCAATATACATATTTTATCATATTTGACTGTTAAAATTTGGTCAGAAAGATTAAAATTCTGTCATATTTGAAAAGTTAAAGACCAAATGAACTAAAAAAGGAAACTCGGCTAAAAAATAATAATTCGAAAAAAGGCAGGTATTAAAATGAATTTTACTCTTTTAGAAATCTATGGTGCCTACTTTGTACAGTTAGTCGAACAGGATGAATCAAGTAATCCCAAAATTGTAAAGTTTATTCTGCGCAGATCATTGGATTTGAAAATTTTCAAACATGCAAGGGTCTCGGTCTTCAGACTACTATTACAAATTTAAGAGAGAATTTCTGGACGACTTCTATTTGTGGAAAATATAAACCTTTTTTTTTTGTCTTAAGGGTGAAAAATTGAAACCGAAGACCTGACTTTATTAAGATATGTGGTTACTACTAGGTTATGCCTGCAACCACGGTTTAAAATATAAACTTACCAGAAACTTCCCTTTACTGTGAAATTTCTTAGCATTATTTCTTAAATTAAAACTTCCCTAAAATTCATAGAAAAAATATATAGAGATGATCATTGACCAAAAAATAAAACCTAAGAGTACATTTGTATGTTGTCCATCGATAATGATGAGTTTCATACAATAAAATTTCTATTTTAACAAGTTTTTGGGCCGGCAAAAGTTTAGACGGTCCCTTTCCACTCACATATTGAGATTGTGAGTTCAAATTATATTCCCTCCCCAAATTTTAAATTCGTATTTCAATTCTGGTAACCCCTCTACGGGTGATGTGGGGTTAGTCGTTGCAATTTTTTCTGGACACATGCGATGCCAACCAGGTTCAGTCCATGTCTTTCAGTCTTAGGGATCAAATGCAGTTGCCTGGCTTTAAAATTCAAATTAAATGTAGGTGGAGAAAGAAAATTGCAGAACTCTGTAACTGTAGCTGTTATTGATATTTTAATAACAACACAACATGTTCTTGAAATGCATATACTTCTGCTATAATAACATACAACTTCAGAAATTGGTCTTAGCTGAAATTGTTTCCTCACCTAGGTCCTGAAAGAATTGACGGTAGTAACTCAGAGCCAAACTGTTACTCTGCTTCTCTTGTTATTTCTGCAAGTGATGCTTCAAAATTCATTGTTCCCTCCAAGATTTTTACCACCATTGACAGAGAAGGCCTCCTGGTGAAATCATTATGTAAGCACCACACCGCAACTCTTCTCATCTGCATGACTTCTGACTAGTGTAATTGCATATCCTCATTGTATTTGTCAACCGAATCAATCAATCGCTCCACCTCTACATTTTTCATGAAAAAAAGGAGCAAATGCATGCATTCTTCAGACTGTAATTGTTCTAAATTCTTCCTTCCACAGACAACCTCCATGACTACAATTCTAAAGCTATAAACATCTACCTTTTCGGTTACAATAGACCTGAACAATTCAGGAGCCAAATAACCAGGAGTGCCTCTCATTGTGGTCACCACTTGGCTATGATCCTTGTCGATTAACTTAGACAACCCGAAATCTGAGATCTTTGCGCTCAGGTTTCTGTCCAACAGGATATTTTGAGGTTTGATGTCTACGTGTACTATTCTCTGTCTGCAGTCTTCATGGAGATAGGCAATCCCCTTTGCCATGTCAATGATAATTGTCTTTCTCGTTTGCCAATCTAGAGCAGGTTATTGTGGTATCCTATTGAAAATCCATTTATCTAACGATCCATTGCACATGAATTCATACACTAAAAGCCTATGTAAATTTTCTGCACAAAATCCAATCAGTCTCACCAGGTTGACATGGTGAATGCTTCCTATGGTCTTGACCTCCAGCAAAAAAATCTTTCTTCCCTTGGCCTAATTCATCTAACTGAGCCAAACTCTCCCTCTCCAAGCTTTTTATGGAAATTCTGAGACATTTGTTTCCTGTCTTTCCTTTTGTAAGTGAAAGAACCTGGGAGGGCAAAAAGCAGTTCCCACACGTAATGTTAAAATAACTGAAATTGAGCAGCTTTGATGTACAGTTTCTCAAGCATGCTTGTTTACAGCTCTCCATGGGAATTCCTTTGAGGTCAGCTGCATCACGGTCAACATAATTGAAATAGTGGACATCTTGAAGTTGAAGTAGAGATGGTGCATTTCGGTTTTCACATGTTGGTGGATTAATCTCTCTGCAGTGGAAATCACTTTGATCATCTGAGACTAATTGACGAGCAAATCCTGCAGGACAAGAGCATTGTCCATTGGAGCAGAGCCCATAATCTCCACAAATTGTTGGATAGTCACATTGTCGTAAATCATCTGCCAGTAGATCCACTGGCTCCATGCTATCATTATAAAATCTGAAATGACCATCAGAATCAAACCTCATATAACCTATTTCTAAATTATCAATAGGCCTAGACAACACAACATCTGGTTCACTAGGCTCAGCTGATAACATATATAAAGCAAGAGTACCATTGACAGAACTAATGTAACTTGGTTGCTCACTTTCCTTAATTTCATAAACTGTATAGTTTAAGTACATTCGTGGAGCGGTGTGTTAAAGTTTCAGACCATTAACCATACATAAAAAACCATTAACACCAGAAGAAAGAAGCCCCTGGTTGAGGACAAAACAGAACCAGCACACACAATTTTTTTTTTCTGGCAACATACATCCTTTTTCATTGAACTTTAAATATATACGAGTACAAAAGTCAGAAACATCCATACATCTTCACCTAAAACAAATACTATGACAATGTCATTAGGTAGACAATGTCCATAAAATCAGGTACAGCCATACCTTACATCATTTCAATACCAACTAAAATTAAACTAATATATTACATTCCAGCAAACCAGAACGAATACATTACAAACCAACTACAACATACACTGTTACAACCATAATCAAAAAACATTTCAGCAACAATAAGCCATCAAGTATCTAGGAAAAGTTTCAATATTCAACACTCCTCCTTGAAACTTTTCTTAGAGACTCCAAGCTTGCTTCTTAGAGCATTAAACTTGACACAGGAAAGTGCCTTAGTTAATATATCTGCCAATTGCTCTTCAGACCTGCAATGTATCAACCGAACATCTGCATTCTTTTCGGCTTCTCTTATATCATGAAATTTGACATTTATATGCTTTGTTCTCCCATGCTGAACAGGGTTTTTAGCAATAGAAATGGCTGAATTGTTGTCACACCATAACACAGTAGGTTCCTCTTGCACATAATCCAGGTCTGTCAAGACCTTTCTAATCCATATAGCTTGATTTGAAGCTGCTGCAGCTGCAATGTATTCTGCTTCAGCTGAGGATTGAGCTACAACTTCCTGCTTCTTTGAGTTCCATGAGAACACACCACTACCAAGAGAAAAAACATAGCCAGTAGTGCTCTTTGAATCATCAATAGAACCTGTCCAATCACTGTCAACAAAACCTTTAAGTTGTCCATCACTTCTCCCATACCAAATGCCCAGATCCATAGTACCTTTTAGGTACCTCAAGACTCTTTTACCAATACCAAAATGCTTCAAACTTGGTGAATGCATGAACCTTGAAAGTAAGCTATCTGAGAACATCAAATCTGGTCTAGTTGCAGTTAAGTAGAGAAGGCTGCCAACCAAACTTCTATATTGAGTTACATTTGCCTTTGCATCACCATCAGCTTTGGAAAGCTTTTCATTTACAACAAGTGGAGTTGATACAGAATTACAATTCTCCAATTTGAACTTTCTCAGCACATCTTTTGCATACTTTCTCTGAGAGAGAAAAATTCCATCATTGGACTGATGCACTTCCATTTCCAAAAAATATCTCATCTCTCCAAGATCTGTCATTTCAAAAACTTGCAACATGCTCTTCTTGAATTTATCAATTTCATGAATATCTTCACCAGTAACCAACAAATCATCTACATAGAGTGACACTATAAGCTTCTTCAAATTTCCACAATCTTTCACATAAAGAGTAGGCTCATTTTGGCTCCTCCTAAAACCGTTTTGAAGAAAGTGATCATCAATTCTGCTGTACCAGGCTCTTGGAGCCTGTTTAAGCCCATACAATGCTTTATGAAGCCTGTAAACTTTATCTTCATGACCTGCAACAATGAAACCAATAGGCTGCTCAACATAAATTTCCTCTTGCAAAACTCCATTTAAAAAAGCTGATTTAACAACCAAATGAAAGATCTTCCATCCACATTGAGCTGAAGAGCAACAATTAATCTGATAGTTTCATGCCTAGTAACCGGGGCAAATGTATCACCATAATCAACACCTGCCATTTGAGAATATCCTTTTACAACAAGTCTAGCTTTGTGCTTGTAAGTAGAACCATCAGGGTTCAGTTTTGTCCTGTAAACCCATTTGACTCCAATCACATGTCTGTCTTTAGGCCTTGAAATAAGTTCCCATGTGCCATTTTTGTTGATCATTGCCAACTCCTCCTTCATTGCATCATTCCACTCTCTTAGCATTGAAGCTTCTTCAAAGCAAGAAGGCTCGTTTACAGCAAGGCTGCATCTTTCATAGATTTCAGCTAGTGACTTGGTCTTCAATATTGGTGAATCAATGTCTGCATCTAATTCTTCATCAGGTTCAGCTTCATTTTGTACGGGATTCTTAGGTGAATCAACTTCTGAATGAACTGAGCTTGCATCTTTCTGAATTTGATTTGTTTGCCAGTCCCAATGAGTAGCTTCATCTACTTGTACATCTCTGCTGATTATTATTTTCTTTGAGTGCAAGTTATACACTCTATAACCTTTAGAATTTGAAGTATAGCCTAGGAAGATCCCAAGTTCAGCTTTCTCATCCAATTTAGACCTCTTTGCATATGCAACATGAGTAAAACAAATAGAACCAAAGGTCTTCAAATGTTTGGCAGAGGGCTTCACTCCTGACCAAGCCTCAATTGGTGTTTTCCCTTGAATAGCTCTAGTTGGAAGTCTATTCAAGAGATACACAGCTACATGTACTGCTTCTGCCAAAACATTTTTGGTAGCCTTTTCTCTGCCATCAAACACCTTGCCATTTCCATGACAGTTCTATTTTTCCTCTCAGAGACACCATTCTGCTGAGGACTATAGCTGACTGTCAATTGGTGTTTAATCCCCAATTTATTACAAAATTCATTGAACCTATTGGAGACATACTCCTTGCCATTATCAGACCTTAAAGTCTTCAATTTGCAGCCACTTTCAACTTCAACCATAGCTCTAAACTTCTTAAAAACATCAAAAGCTTGAGCTTTACTTGACAAGAAATACACCCATGTCATTCTTGTAAGATCATCAATAAATAATATGAAATATTTATTTTGATTCAAGGAAGGCACACTCATAGGACCACACAAGTCAGTGTGTATGAGTTCAAGCTTATCTTTTGCCCTTGTAACATTTGCTGATGAAAAAGGCTTCCTATGCAATTTTCCAAACTGACAAGCATTATATACATTTTCTGAACAGCTCAAGAGAGGCATATCGCTAACCATGTTATGAGATTGTAAGTATCTCAAGGCTTTCATATTAAAATGACCATATCTTTTATGCCACAAATCAGAATTATCTGTTCTTGATACAAGAGCTGCATGATTCACATGACTCCAGCTTATTGGAAAGCTATTATCAACCATTTTTACTTGAACAATTTCAGCATCATTTGAATCAAGTATAGTACAGAAATTGTCTTTAAATGAAAGTGAACAACCTCTCTTTAAAAGTTGTGCAACACTAAGTAAATTCTGGTCCAAATCAGGTATTAACAAGACATCATGAATCAATTTTGGACCTTTACTGGTGTGTATAGAAACTGTACCTCTTCCTGCAGCCTGTACAATGTCTCCATTTCCAAGCTTCACCCTTGTTCTGTCAGTCCTATTTAGAGAGGTAAAGAGACTTGAATCCCTTGCCATGTGACTTGTACACCCACTATCCACATACCATGCATCTTTGGAAGCTAAATAGCAAGCTTGAGTGGCCATAAACAAGTGATCCTCAGCTTGGAGTTGATCATCAGTATAATTTGCTTGTTGTATAGGTGGTGGTTGACTTTGGTTTGGTTTTGATCTGCAAAACTTCTCTCTATGACCCCATTTCTTACAAAAATTGCATTGTATTTGAGGTTTGCCTTTATACCAGCAGTCTTTAGACAAATGATTTGATCTCTTGCAAGTTGAGCAAGGAGGAAACTTGCCTTTTCCAGCAGATTCTGTTGAACTTCCATCCATCTTGCTTTTCCTTTTTTGATCACCATTTTTTTCATCAAAAAATTGCTTCTTTTGATCCCTTTTAACTAACTGCTTCCCTTTGTGTCTTGCTTGAAAAGCACCCTCTGTTACATCATCACTTCTAATGGAAAGTCTTTACTCTTGAGCTTGCAACTTGCTCACCATTTCTGAAATTGTCATATTTTTTAAGTCACAAGACTCCTCAATAGCAGATACTTTTGCTTCAAACTTATCAGGCAAACTAATTAGCATTTTCTCTACTACTTTGGATTCTTCCACAACTTCACCATAAAGTCTCATCTGGTTCACCAATTGAGACAACTTTGAGGAATAATCTTTGACAAATTCTCCCTCCCTCATTTTCAACATCTCAAACTCTCTTTTGAGAGTCAATAGCTTGACGGTCTTGACCCTCTCACTGCCTTCAAATCTCTCTTTTAGTTCATCCCATATTTGCTTGGCTGTTTCAAGATGCATTATGCTTGTAAAAACTGCATCTGTCATAGCTGAGTGCAGGCAAGTAACAACTTTATTTTTCTTCATCTTCTCCTCCTCATGTTGCTTGATTTGTGCTATGGTGGGATTAGCTCTAAGTGGAGGATCTTGCTTCTCTTGCTCTACATGTTCCCATAAGCCAAAAGACTTCAGATAGGACTTCATTTTCACTGTCCAAATCTGATAATTTTCTCCAGAAAATTGAGGAACAGCCAAACCTGAATTGTTGCTTGATGCCATATCTACACTCATAAGTGTTTAAACCCACTAGAACAAGTGTTTAAGCTCACAAACTCTCAATATTGGACCTCACAGCCCTCAAGAACAATGCTCTGATACCACTGTTAAAGTTTCAGACCATTAACCATACATAAAAAACCATTAACACCAGAAGAAAGAAGCCCCTGGTTGAGGACAAAACAGAACCAGCACACACAATTTTTTTTTTCTGGCAACATACATCCTTTTTCATTGAACTTTAAATATATACGAGTACAAAAGTCAGAAACATCCATACATCTTCACCTAAAACAAATACTATGACAATGTCATTAGGTAGACAATGTCCATAAAATCAGGTACAGCCATACCTTACATCATTTCAATACCAACTAAAATTAAACTAATATATTACATTCCAGCAAACCAGAACTAATACATTACAAACCAACTACAACATACACTGTTACAACCATAATCAAAAAACATTTCAGCAACAATAAGCCATCAAGTATCTAGGAAAAGTTTCAATAGTCAACACGGTGGATTTGTAAAAAGCAAACAAACCTGCAGAGGTTACAGAGAGATAGTAGCTACCTTCATTCCAATCAGTTGAAGAAGCACGAGCCACTAGTTCCTGCCCTGCCATCAGTTTCTGCCCCAGAAACACTGTATCCGTGGGATGATCAAAAGACTGCTAAATAGTCTTTATTATTGTCATCCTATAGTACAAGATTTCCATTTTTCAACATTTGCAACCCAACAACAGACATGTGAGATGTATTGGTGGACCAAACCAAAGTTCCATCTATATCTCTCAATATCAAATCTCCCTTAGTATGCAACTCCAAAGTTGCATTCTCATGGATAGGCTTGTTTCTGTTTGCCAACCAAATTACTTCAACATCAGACCGACATACATACTCAGTAAGAAAATCTTTCCTTATTCTGACAGATGCAGCGGCAAGAAAGGAGTTCCCAGTTGACAAACTGGAGAGAAATCCACAAGCAAAACCACCTCCAGACCCGGAAGGTACGTTTAATAGGATTATCCGCATGATAAGTTGTGAGTTTTCAGATGATTTTGTTATGTTGACAGCTGAGAAATTATTGTTTGTCCATGAAGTGGATAGCTGTGCGGAGGTGATAATCATCATATTGTGCTGCGAGGAGGTATGCAAAGTATAATGATAAGATAAAAATCTCAAGCAAATTGTTCCAAGGCCGTATAGCCATCATGATTTTACTAGCTCACAAAAATCTAATCTATTATTACGTTTTTGTTTTTCCTCAATTTCCTGGGGTATTTTAAGGATTCTTCCATTGAGATGTGTCTTGATTCTTGAATGTGGTGTCGGCTAATGGTTATAGCAGCCATTATTGACTTTTTAAGTTGCATGCACAGCCTTCGTTTTCTCCTTTGACGTTTGTTAGAGAGATTTGTTGGCTGCTCTTAGATTCAAATACAGGCTTGATGGGGGCTGGCCGGGTGCAGCAGTGGCAGCTTGAGGCTCCAGTATGTATTGAATCAAATTCATCTTCGGTGGTGGACTTCACTCTATCCAATCACTCTCCAACAACTTGCAGATCACCATCATTATAATTTTTATGGTAATTGGAAAATTCCGTGGATTTCTTCTACTGTTTGACTAAAATGAAAATGAACCAAAAATGTCCTCTTATGTATGTTGTTGATAAAGAGATCTTTTAAAGTTCATCAACAACCTTCTCTAAAATTTGTTGAAAACATGTTGAGATGTCATTGATGGAAGAGTGAAGTTATTGAAATCCATCACTTTCTTGAGAAAAATGATGAACTTTGAGGGAAAATATTCTCTGAATTCTATTAACCAAAACTTAATGAATTACATGAGCAAAAGCTCTATTTATGCAAGATGAAATTCCGCAAGCTAATGATAACTGAATCAGCAAAATAAACACCATTTTGCTGAGCTGGATTGATCACCAATCCTAACAGCTTTCTCAACTAACTTTCCCTCCAATATTGTCTAACAGATTTTCCCTCCAAAATCTGTTGAGACTGTGATCATGCCATCTGTCATGATCATTCCTTTGCTTCAGATTCTGATGAGTGTTACACACTTTGATCTATATCAATTGGGCAACATTTGATGCAGAAGCTAAGTTGGGGAAGCAATAGAGTCAAAATTAAACTAAAGCAAATAAACAAACAAACTAGTAAAACTTTCTATTACCTTACAACCGAGCAAATCCAAGCCCAACCCATTAAATTTAATAGATTTGTGGGCCGGATAAATAGAAAAAAAATTAAAAAATTTCCGTTGCCGGGAATCGAACCCGGGTCTCCTGGGTGAAAGCCAGATATCCTAACCGCTGGACGACAACGGAACTTGTTATTAACAATTTCAATAACATATTAATATATGTATGTTAATGGTTTGACCTTATATTTCTAATCTCAATCGATAACATTCTAAAATCTAGTGTTTATTGATAATATTCTAAATCAGAATTCAATTTTTGTAAGGTACATGTCCAACCTATCATGCCCAGTCATAAATCATATAAATCCCATCTAAATGGTCATTTTCCACTGTAAAAAAGAGACGTTTTGATAGTTTATAATCATACTCATGGTTTATTTGTTAAGAATCTGAATATGTGATGTGAATTTTATCCACATAATGTATTTTCTTCAATAGCCATAAACTAAATAAATTAAAATAAATGCAACTGCTAAGTCTAGAGACTTTAAAAAATAAAAAAATAAAAAAATGGGGAATTATAGCCATTAATAGTAACAACTAATTTAAGGATAATGAAGCCTGAAAACTGCATAAGAGGCCCAGAAATAACAATAACAAATATCAAGTGTTTAATAGTCCATCAGGATTGTATTGGTAGTCCGTGCTCCAAATGTCAGTTATGAAGATTTTTCCTTTGACTTGAAGATGAGGAAATCCCAACATATATTATCCGAACAGGCAAGAAAAGCAACAGAACCATTGCTATCAACAACACATTAACTTGTGACCAGAATGTCAAAGCTTTCCAGATGGGCAAGATTTTTCTTTTCAGTATCATTGTCTCCAATCAAGAATTTTAACAGTAATACTTACTTGAATTGGTACATGTATTAATATAGTATTCACTTTTTGCTTAATAAAATAAAAGTAATCTTTTTTTTTATGATCAATAACAATAGGAATTAGAAAGTAATCTTTTCTGTTTTCTATTATCCAGATAAAATTGTTCAACAGAATTCTTATAATCTATCAGTTCAGTGGCAATAGGATGGAAAAAAAGAAGTAGGGTACTATTGAAAATGCCAGCAGTAGTCTATACTTTCTGATGTCTCCAAGCAAATCCTACATATTCAAGTAGATACACGATTTGATATCTCCTTTTTCTTTTGATCAATGGTGGAGGAGGGTATTCTTGCAATAGAAAATTAAGAAACCAAATGAAGCAGATTAAATAAAATGACCAAAATATTAAACCAGAATGATTCAATCTCTTATTAAATTAATATCTCCACCTGCTATAATCCAATGAGGATAGACTCAACTACCACCATACCTCTAATCTCAAGTATCTTGCTGACTATCTCCAATTATATTCCAAGTAAATGGACTGCTTGTGTATCTATCCACTTTGGCTGCCTGCCATTTAATCTAAAACCCAACAGGGCACATGCACATGGTCAAGGCTTGCCCTACCACACCAATACATTACCAGAAGATTCTGATTTTAGTTAAATCTTCTCCAAGGAGTTGGATTTAAATGGGCATCAAACACTTAAGAGAAGCCTGGGCCATTGTAGTTGTGGTCACTCCACTGAAAAGAGTGAAGCTTTTGATTATCATGTTGACCATTCTTTATAATGGAAGCTTTTTGATGCAACATCAGCAAGCTGACATGGGTCTGATATGTTCCAGCACTAGGAATCTAATACCGCAAAGTGATTGGCATCACCTTCCAAATCAACATATTCTTTTATGGAGGCCATTATTTGAAAGAAGAAAACTTGGTCCAACACTACACTGACAACGACAACCACTAGCTCATCTCCAGGAAGTTCCCATTGCTCAAAATATTCCAGCTTTTACCCAGAATTTTCATGAAGGAATTGTGTGAGTTAAAATATGCCTTGTTCTTCAGAATTTAGAACAACATAATACCGAGGATTAACATTACTCTTTTTTGACCGTCCAGATTCCCGTGTGGTTCTTTCATCACCTGAGTTACAAATACAATCTTTCATTCAATTTATATCACGACCCCTAGATTCAATTTACAAGTTGATGAGGAGGAAAAGAAAAATAGACATATAGTGCAAAGATCAATCTCTGTCAGTCCTGTATGGCTGTATGTGATGCAATTAAGGCTAGCCAAAAGCTGAGAACACCAATCAAACATTAAAGCTGAACAAAATAATCAACAAAATCTGTGATTCATTCAACATATAAGACATGGTAATTCCTATAACTTTTCATTTTTTGTAACCTGAAATTTTCAGTGAAAGAATTTGTAACTATTACATCAAAAATGGGTACAAATATAAGAGGACAACACCACAGGAGCGGGGATGTTACCGCTACAATACAGGCACAGAAATGGACACAGAGACTGAGACGTCACCGGCGAAACTCGAATCCCTATTTGTAGCTGAGTTGCCTGCAAATGCATATCCAACCCCCAATCCACCAAAATGCAAGGATGTATTCTCACACCTCTGAAACACTCTAGCAAGCGATGCTGCTTTTCTTCTTGCTCGCTTTGTACCAGTAAACAACAGTGTCTGAAGCAAACCAGCCAATGCCGGTGCCTTAACCACTCTCTCAGTTGCAGCTGCCCCACCGCTCCTGCACAACTCAAGTAATGCTGCAACTGCATTCTCTTTACCCCTTGGTGTCCCGCACCTCATCATTCCCATCAACCCTGACACTGCCATTTCCTCCTTCCCCACTGCTGCAGCCCCAATAGGCTGCCTAACAATCAAGGCCAATGCACCTGCAGCTTCCTCTGCGACCCCTTCATTTCCCAAAGCCCCAACTAGTGCTGTAACAGCTCCTGCCTCTATCATTTTCACACAATTGTCTGTGTGCGTCGATAGATTAAATAAAGCTGTGACAGCATCCTTCTTCCCTCTCGGGGTTCCCACTCTCAACAGCCCCGCTAAGGCTTCAACTGCCCCTCTCTCATCTGCTATTCTCTTCTTATAGTCATGAACTGCAGAGAGGCTAAACAATGTTGCTGCAGCATTTTCCCTAGCTTCTGTTGTGAGTCCGAACCTCAGAACTTGAACAATTGATCCTAAACACCCTTCCTCCTCCATGATTCGACTTTTGTTCTTATCATAAATTGATAAATTAAGCATGGCCGTAACTGAATTTTCTTGTGCAACAGGGTTATTGGATGAAAGTAGCTCCCGGAGATGGGGAATTGCGCCAGCTTTTGCAATAAAAGCCCGGTTTTGTCTTCCTGTTTTTGCTAATAAACGTATCTCTCGTGCAGCCACTGTCTTTGCACCTTGTGACCCACATGCTAGCTGTTGAATGAGGAGCTCCGCTGTGGTTCGATTGGCTTCAATTGCAGCTTTACTAGGCAAAGCTGCGGCGAAATATTCTGCAGATGCATCTGCAGTCTCTGGCGGATCATAAGGAACTCCATGAGCAATGCACCACTGCATGATCAAATTTCTCAAAGCTCGATTGGAAACAAGCCGGGTGTGGGCAAGCAGTTGCCCCGTCTTAGGACAAGAACAATGCCCTTCCTCCATCCACCTAGCTATCGAACTCCTATCATAAGTTTGTCCAGTTGAAATTATCACTGGATCACGCATCAAATCCAGCGAAATCGGGCAACAAAAGTCCTTTGGAATCGATATAAAGGTCTCTGCAATCTCTCGAGTAATTAAACCTTTTCTTGGCTTCTTCTTATTGCCAATTCCCAGCTCCGCCTCATCTTCCTCGAACCCAAATAGCAGGAACCTGCAATACCGCGTAATTGCAACAATCCCGTTAAGCACCGAAGCAGTTGGCTCAATATCCCCCTCGTGATTAACAATTTGCTCCTCCAAAAACTCAATTTCAGCCCTACAACTTCTTGCATCTTTAATTCCCAAATTCTCAACAAAGAACGAACGCAATTCGACATGAATCGGCACCTTCCCTTTCTCAAACTCATCAAGAAATAAAAATAACTGAACCCTCAACAACTCATCGTTTTTATCTATATACAATTTGGCCTTCCTGGCCTGCCTCTGCATGAGGTCAATCTGCTCCCTCACATCCTCACTCAATTCGACATCATCAACAGGAAACACATCTAAAAGGGTAGATATTTCTTGATTCAAATCATGAAAATGCCCGGAAAGCGAATGGTTTTGAAGCAAAAGCCACAACTTACTGGATTGCCCGCAATAATCGAGGAGTATCTTGCACCTATAGAGAACCAAATACAGCTCCTTGAAACACAACATGGCAGTCGAAGGGAGACTCGTATCGGAGTCCCTTAAATACTCCAACAGCACGAGGAAGACCTCGAGCCTCCGAACCAGAGACCGAGAATTCCTCCTCTGGAAGTGGAAATTCTTGTTTGAAAAGCAAGAGACGAGGTCGAATGAGATCGCTGCAAGGGTTTGTACAAGGGCCACATCGGTCAGGTCAACCGGAGCCAAGAACGCCTGTAGAGAAGGTGATCTTCGTCTCCTAAGAGACGAAAATATGGCCGCTGTAGCCATTTAACTTTCAAATGAATTAAACCCAATCAAGAATCTATATACACCCCACAAATTCTTGAATCTTTCTTCTCTAGAACTAGATCTAGAGATTTCTCTTTTAACAAATCAAAGAACACAATCTATACAATATAAGATAAGTATATAATATAACAAACGATGGAGAGAGAAAAAAAAAATTGGAACTTTCAAAAGAAGACTTGAAGAAAACCTCTTACTCTTCTTGGGTGGTTTCTTTTTTTTTTGGGTTTGTGGGTTGAATCTTCAAAGGTAGAAGAAGAAGGCAAGATTTTGGTCCACGAAAAAGAGTTTCTTTTTAAAGTAATAAGAAAATGAATTTATTTTCTTCTTTTTCTTTGTTGCGTTTGCGCGTATAAGAGAGAGAAAAATAGAAAGGAAAAGAAGAGTCAATTTCCAAGTTTGGTTTGCGGTTTGGTTTGGTTTTTTTATCTTCTCTTATCTCTCTCTGCTAAGAAATTCAATGCACTGCTGGTGAAAACGACATGTACGGTTTTGACGGATAATTATCCAGATTCCTGACCATTCGTTTCTTTCTTCTACTCTACAGTTTCATTACGATATAACACGAACACACACACACATATATATATATATTCACAGAGCCTTGGACCAAATAACCAAACTACACATTAACCTCACACCCCAAATTAGGATCTCCTTCTTGGTTTTAACATTTTGTATATCAACACAAAAACTTATAAGATCCACCAAATAAAACAGTTGTTTGGAAATTAGACATCCCGAAAAGGAAGTGCTGTTATCTTCAAAAAATAAGAAGAAAAGAGGGGTTTACTTTTAATGTCTTGAAATAGCAAAGTTTCAGCTCTCTCCCCTATATTAGTATGAGGTCAGATTGTCAGAGACGAGAATCTATGGTGGCTAATTCTGTTTCTATTTTTAAATTTTTATTTTTTTTTAGTATAGATAAATATATATAGAGATGAAAAAAGTTAAATTAAATCGATAATGATATATTTGTTTTTTTGTTTATGTGTGTATGATACGTATATCACTAAATTGGATTGAATTATTTTTATAGAATAAGATTAGATTAAATTAATATTGTGATGTGTTTGGTGTAATTAATATTGTAATGTATTCGATTAAAAATAATACTGTTTTTTATTTGGTGTAATATGATATTAGATAAAATTATATTGAATTAAATTAATTTTTAAATAAAATAAAATTATTTTAAATATTTTATAATAAAAAAACTTTATTTAAATTAATTAAAATTACCTATTTTAGTTTATATTATTTTTAAATAAATTAAATTAATTTAATATATATTAAATATTTTATAATTAATTTATAAAGAAATATATTATATTTATAAAAAATTGAAAAAGCATAAGAATAAACACTTTTATATTTTATGACGTGGCTGTTTAATCCTATCACAATTGATATATACTATTATTATTTTAGTCTAAATATATACTATATGAAATATAATATAATATTAATTTAATATTATTAAATAGTCCAATTCAGTATCCAAATAAACGCGTACTCTGCATATATATATATATATATATATATATATATATATATATATATTTATGGACTCTAATTTGTAAACTTTACTAGGGAGAGGAGAGAGGTGATGATTATTTGATTTTTCTCATCTTCTTTTTCGTGAAAAGGAAAGGAAGGTGGAGGTGAGGGTGTGCAGTGTTTGAAGGGGCAAGGCTGCAAGCTAATGCATCAAAGGGTTGACCAAAATAAAGGTAATGGGGGCCCACGTGACTTCATGGCGCGGTGGAATTTTTGGGAGAGGTAGGGCCAGGACAATGTTTGCAGGCAAATAAAAAGAAAAGTTTTCCACTTTGACTAAAAAAAGGATAGTTAAAAGTCCAAAACGCAAGTTGACCAAATACAAACTCCAAACACCAAAGACACTGAATTCAAACACCTCCGTTTATATTTTTTTTTTAAAATTATAATTAATTTAGAATTTAAAATAAAAAAATTTTCTCAATTTCAAACTGATCTAAACTGAATCAGTTTTGTATATACACTCATAGTTCAATTAATTAGTATATATCTCTCTCCTCTCAGTAGTGAGGGTTTAATTCCTACCATATATATTTATAGGTAATTTTTTTTCATTATTGTGAAAGTAGATATCTCCCATTATGAGAGTAGATATCCAAACTGTGTATTTAATAATTAATCTTAATAAGTTTAATAATTATTACTTCATTAAAAAAACAGAATAAATCTTTATCAAATAAAAATATTTAAGTGGTTAATTGTTTGATTATCAACAACTAAAAATTATTACCAGAGACTATTTAATTGATGTAGGTATTAGAGAATTATCCTTAGACTAACTTTATCGGGTCATTAAACGACAAATTCACCTTAAAAGAATCTGATTAAGAAAAATTTAAATGAAATATTTTTTTAAGGCAATTGATTAAACATTTCTGACAAAACTGCCAAGTGGGCATCTTTATAAAGATAACCAAACCTCAAAAAAATGACTAGATAGGAATTTGGTTTCTCAATCTCCATTTGGAAGTAGCTTTTGGTTGTTTCTTCGTCTATATTATCATCCCAAATAATCTCAATTTATTATATATTACAACACCCATATATTATAATAATAATAATAAATTATCAACTAGTAGTAAAATAGTTGAGACCTTCCACTTTATGTCTATAATAAAATATTTAAATTTTATCTTTATCTATTAAATTATAAAATGTGGAGAGACCCCTCTTCAATAGTAGGAGTTATTATTCCGAATTAAGCTTGTAGTTTTCCTGCTCTAATATTAATATCCAATTCCGATCTCTTACAATTATTTTAGTAGTTCTAAAAACATTTTTGTACACACCTTATAGATAATTTACAAGAAGGTAATCTATATCAATTTAAATTTTTTTTGTTTAAAACACCAATAATCCATTTACTCTTAATCTACGAAAATTTCATTAATTAAGAATAAATTATAACTATTATATTAAAATTAAATTGATAGTTAGCATGTTAAAATTTTGTCACAAATTTAAATTTACATAAGTCATAAACATATGGTAGAACATTGGCGAGACTGAAAATGGGTGTTTCGAATAGGAAAAGATAAGTACTAAAATTAATGAAGTACTACACATCCACTTATAATAAAATAGTTAGAGCACCTTCCTCCCACCTCAATAGTGAGGGGTTCGATTTCCATCATGTGCATGTGTGGGTAGTTTTCTCCCTTTATTGTGGGACCCGACAGTTGTTGATACTATAATTATACCCTCTTAAAAAAAATAATTAATGAAGTACTAGATATTCATAAGTCAAAAGAAATTAGAAAACCATTTTTAATAATACGATGTTGTTACGATGGTATATTTGTTACACCTATACAGTTTGAAATTATGGGTTTGGATCGTATTTAATTTTTTTTAAATCCTAAATTAATTATAATAATTTAAAATATTTGAAAAAAAAAATCAAATTTTTAATGGCAGTTTTGGTAAAACAGAAGGCTGGTGTTAAGTCTTAGAAGTAACCGTTGTTGTTGTTGTTGTTCTTAAGTTTTTGGCCTAACGTCTATGTCAGTTTGGCACTTTGCCCTCGTTAAGTTTAAGTAGGTCCTACTACACATTCTTATATGACATTATTATTGCCTACCATAGAATAGAATATAAAGTTGTTGCTTTTTTCTTTTCTTTTCTTTTTTAAATTTTCCATAAAAGTTTAATACCAAAGTAAAAAATTTAATCACTATATTATGCTAAATATGTTTAGAAAGTAAATTCCAAGAATCATCCCTGAGATTTGGTTCAGATATGACTGATGGATCATTTTGGTTTTTTGTTACCCGTCTTTGTTATAAATATTGGCACATAAGGCGTATTTGATATTCTAGGATTGAAATGAATTCGATTTGATTAAATACAATATAATCTCTTATTTAGTGTATGATCACGATGAATTAGATATAATTATATATAATTGTATTAAAATATATGTTCTTAAATAAAGTTAATTTCAATATTTTTTAAATAAAATAAAATTATTTTAAATTGAATTGAATGAGTTATATTGAATTGTATTATATTGTATTAAATTTGATAGGATATAATACTGTCATGCGTTTTGTACATTATAAGATTTGACTAAAAATGAATTTAATAAGACTGAATTAAATTAATTTTTGAATTAAACAAAAAAATTAAAAATTATTTTTGATAAAAAAATTATAATTAAAATATTTATAATAATGTTAAAAAATAAAATTGTTAATATTTTGTAATTAAGTTTTATAATTTATTACATTTTTTAATTTTTTTCAAATTTACAAAAACTATACATATATATATATATATATCACAACCCACATTTGTGGGTTAGGTTGGGTTTCACCAGTCACCACGTAACCCAAAAATGTGGGTTATGTAGACTGTTATGTACCGGTCCTAAAAGCCACCAAACATCATATTCACATATGAATCCGTGTTTAAATTCAATCCGTGTAAAAAATGCGGTCAAATTTTCATCTCAACGGCCAATGCGGTGACACAACACAAAAATTAGTGGGTTTAAATTAGATCTTATTCAATTCAGGTTATTAATAGGTTAACACATTAAATCATATATAGTGACAAGACACGAAATTAACGTGTTAACACGTTAAATTCAATGTGGTGGCAAGACCAAAATTAGCGTGTTCGGATCACTAACGGGTTAATACGTTAAATCCAATACGGTAACACAATATGAAATTAGTAGGTGCAGCTCATTAATGGGTCAACACGTTATACCCCTTAATTAAACATGTCATATTTAAGTTGAACTCCTCATAACTCGCTAAAATAAGTTTAGATATCAAGAATAAATATGACATTTATAAATATATAGAAATGAATAACTATTTTGACACTTAAAATGTTTATTAAATGGTTTAGTACTGAGTTATATAATTAAATTATACATGTTATTTTAAAATTAAAATAGGTAAGTGAATAAATTGAATTGTATTTTATTATATAATTGATATAACCTACAAATTAATGCTCTAAACGGATTTTATTTGATAATTTGTTAATTTAATGGGTCGTATACTCATATTTAAGTTTTGAGTTATGACAAGATAAAACGTGGCAGGTCATATTCGGTTTGAATAAAAAGATAACGGACGGTACTTTAAGTTGATATAAACACAACATGATAATCTATATTACCACCTTTAGGCGTAAACCTAAATAGATTAGGTCAGGCTATAGCCTTCATAGATTTGAAAAAATAAACTTTTATATCATTCTATAAAAGTATAATTTTTAATGAAAGATGTTGTAAAATTATTTATTTTTTCTTTTGAAATATGACACCTTACGTGTTAGAGAACAATCAGAACCAACCGATATTAAATCATATAAATACTACCCTAACAAAAGGTCTACCAACACAATTATATTTTTATGAGCAATGGTGAAAATATATATTTACATGACTACACAAGGTGTAAAATTAATTATACAAAATTACTTTTAAATTAACCACCAAAACAAAAGACCTTGTATGTAAAATTATTTTTATATTACTACAAAATATTCACTTTATTTTAATTAATTATAATTGATACAATTGAAATTTCATACATTTAAATGAAAAATCGCATAACACATAAAATTCATTAAATAAAATTCAATTTTCTATTATTTTTAAAAAACATTATACAAAATTAATTATAAATATGTTGCAACCTGCCGAAATCAATTAATAAATACGCGATTCGGATATTTATTCCCATAACGAGATATACATATTTCTGTAATAAGAAAATAAAACTACCCACACATATTGGCGAGACTTGAACCCTCACTATTAAAGTGAAAATGATGTATAATAACCATTTTAATTATTAATGAACGTGTTAAAATGCAATTTTCTTACCATCTAAATTTTGTATGATTAAAATTTAATAAAATATAAAGTGATCCATTCCTTTTCTTTTTACTTATTTTGAAAAGGACTTTTTATTTTCACTTCTTTTACAGTGACAGCAATTTAAATATTGTGATATGGAAAATTAATATAGAGGTGTCTGTTAAATTTTGATCATTTGAGTATCATAAGTGTTGTAATTCAATTATAGTATAAACTTTACATATATTTTCATTAGCTTCAAAAAAATTTTTCTTTAATTAAAAATAAATAGTAATTGTAATAAGATGAGATTGATCCAGTAATTTGTCCCTCACACTTACACCCTTAAAGTTATGAGTTCGAGTCGTGTTCCCCTCCCTGATTTTTAAATTAATTGTAATTGTTAAAAAAAAATAGTAAAATTATATAAATACTTGATATTTTTCAAAATATAAATACTAAAATTAGATTTAATTTTGAGATTTTCCAACTTTTTTTTAAATGGGCATTATTGTCATCTATTTGACTCTGAAATTTCAAAACTGAAGATACGTGGATCCACTGTAACCCAAGTCTAGCAATTCCTCTGCGTGTGCTACGTGTCAACTCGTGATACATCCAATTAAGTCAGCGTTGATTTCTTGAAAGCGGAGTCTAACAAATCACAATTACTCTTCATGTGCTACGTTTCAACTCGTGATGCAGCTGGCGTTGTCGTGGACTTTAAATTACAAGCTTCCACATGTCCTCCGACACGTACTAATAGCAACCGCGATTGCAGGCATGCCACGTAGAGCCGGTCAAACCCAGTAAAAAGTCAAAGAAAGAGACGGCTTAATACTGTTGATCCTCGGGTTAATCGCTGACGTGGATCTGATCTATTGTTGTCAATGTCAAGGGGATTCAATTCCTAGATCATACCGCCACGTAAAGAATTACTGCCAACTACTTCCGCGTATTCGTGGTACGACTGCAAATGCGACTCGTGGAGTGTTATTACTGGTACACGCTATCAACATGCAATACAAGTGGCTCCCATAATGAAATAGCTAGCTTACAAGGTTACGGTCTTAGGCCATCTCCAACCCACAGCACCAAAATGATACAAAAACAGCATTTTTTTAGAATATTTTTACACCAAATTTTTTTCATTTTCAACCCAATTTACACCAAATTGGTGCAAACACTATTTTTAAATAATATTCTATATATAATTCTCTAAATAATATTTATTTATTTATTTAGTATTATAATATTATTATTAAATAATTACTATATTATATAAAAAAAATTAAATACTCAAATTAATTTTTTCTTATTTTTAATATAATATTATTTTAATTATTATTTTTTTCTAACTAATTAAATTTGTATCTAATTTTTACCCGTATATTTTTCGAGGGACTATTTTTTCACCCACTTATTTTTCTACCATTAAATTTTCATCAATTTTAACCGACATATTTTTTCTAGTCAATAATCACATTATTCAAAAATATAAAAAAAAATTTCATTAAATAACATGACTTACATAAAACATAAATAAAAGCTGAATAATAATAATTCCATAGAAGATCCAATGCTACGTGAAGCTTTTCGAAAAGAGCAAATGAATATTTATGAAAGAAGGGCTCGAGATCGACAATCTCAAGGTGGAATCGAATCATCCAATACATTCAACCAATACTTTGGTGGTTATGGAGGAAATGGAGATAACATCCCGGATTATTAATAGTATTTTTACAATTATTGTTATCAACTGTTTTATTTTAAGCTATTTATGTATTTTATTTAAGTTTAAGTTATGTTGTAATTTGCTTTTTTTATCCATGTATTTTATTTAAGTTTAAGCTATGTTGTAATTTGTCTTTTTTTATCCATGTATTTTGTTGAAGTTAGTTTAACGTTATTGTTTTTATTTAATTACTGATTATTATATTTTTAAAATAGTAATTGATAAAATAATTTTTTTTATACATGAAAAATTTTAGTGAAATTAAAAATTAAAAATGAGTTAAGTATTTAATTAATAAGTTAATTAAATAACTTAATAATATATATCAATATTGTACTCATTTTGAAGCTCTCGACAAATTAATCCCAACGGTATATTTTTTGTATAAAGTTAATTTATATATTTATTTATTTATTGAAATATATAAATTAATTAAATTAGTTAAAGGATATAAAAGGAATAAAATTTGTTAAAATTATAATATAAATGACAAAATTGGAATTTAGAAATATGCACAGTGCTTGGTGCAAGTGAACAGTGCTGCACCAAATATGGTGCAGCACTGTTCACTTGCACCAAAAATATGCATGGGAGACAGTAAAATAGTGCTGCGTTGAAAGAGAAATTGGCATAAAATGGTGCAATTGCACCATTTTACGCTTCGGTTGGAGACGCTCTTACACACGGATTCAATTCCACGTATTAGTGTAAAAGCCACGATTTTAATGTTTAAATATATATTCATAAGACAGCATTAAAAATCACCAACCTGTTTGACTTTCTAACAAAATACTTTTAAAAGCTCTAGTGTAATTATACAAATCTCATTCTCTACGATTCTAACTATCTTGTTAGTAAATTTCAACTTAGTTTATCAAACCAAAAGTTTAGGGGCTAACTATAATATTACGGTATAAAAATTTATAATCCATATTGAATCTTTTACTAACCCAAATTTTTTTTTTCAAAAATAAATAAATAAATAAGACTTTGTGGAGATCTAGAGATGGAACAAACTCTCGTAGAGATCTAGAGATTGATCTCACCATATCCATTTTTTTAAACAAAAATCTAAGAATATTTTGTCTATTTTCTTAAACTATAGAAGGATTTTTGTTAAAATTAAAACTATAGGTGGAAATTTACTAATACCTTAAAACTACTGGTGAGGAAAATGATAATATCCCATATGAGATATTCTAAAAGGAAAAAAAAAAAAATAGAGATCTCAAAAAAAATAAAAAAATAAAAAGTACTTTACAATTATTCCCTGAAAATAAAAAAGATTAATTACACTAATAGTCTTGAGTTTAGATAAAATAACGTTCTCTGACAACTATTCATTTTATTGTACAAACACCCATTAATCTGTATTGACTAACTATTAACTAATTAAAAAATACGAAAAGAAAAGAGAAAAAAACCACCTCAATTATAATCCGGGGTTCACATGTCATGAAATTTAAAAAATAAAAATTTGACCCTAAATATTTCTCTAAATCTTGAAAAGCATCCAACTTTTTTTTTAAAAAATTGTTCATAAACAATATAAAAAATTTTAAAAAAGTAAATTAAAAAGGAGTAGACCTCTCATAGAGAAAATCCATAGATCACCCTCAAATCTCTATTTTTTATATTTTTTTGAAAATATAAAAACCTTTGGTTTTTTTTTTCAAAATTTTTATAGGTTGAATTATAGTTATTGAATGTTTAGGGTTATTTTATTAATTTTTTTTATTTTAATTATATTTATGTGCAAATTGATATTTTTACCCTTAGTTTATTAAGTTAATGAATAGTCAATTGACATCACTATAATAAAATAAAAAGTTGAAGGTTGTAGTTCAATTAATCAAAAAAAAAAAAAAGACTTAAGTTTTAAATCTAAACTGCTAAAGTAGTGTAAGTGTAAAGTGTGTAATATGATCCTTTAACAAAATATAATATGAGAGATAAGATAAGGTTAATTCAGTGATATGACCCTGATATTTACACCTTAAAATTATGAATTCGAGTTGTGTCTCCCCTTTTAAATTTTAAATTAATTGTAATATTAATATATATATATATATATATATATATATATATATGAGCTGATCTTTAATAATTGAGTGTTGAATATTCTCGACAACATTAATCATAAGTCACTTACTGTACATTATTTTAGTCACCGATAAATTCAATTTTATATAATTTAATAAGATAATGTAAGCAGAAAGGTGTCCAGAAAAAGACTATATATGTACACCACTAAATAAACAATAATTCGGGTCAAGATCGGAGCACCGACGGGCCGTTTGCGTGACTGCATTTAACATTATGATTGTTGTATTAAAATAAACCCAATATTCTAAGAGAAGTCATAACTCATAATAAGTCACAACAAAGTGAATAAAATACTTATCAGTCCCATGCTGACATTTTCTAAGAAATTTCGGTTTCCATTAATTTATAATAATCACAAAATTATCCTGCCATTGCTTTAGGTTTTGGTTCATCTAATCACCTAGATTAAATTAATTATAAAAATCAAACCACGTGGATTGCATGTGCCACCTACTTTTTTTTATCTTCTCACTGCGTAAAACGATTCATTGCATTTAATTTTTTTTTTTTTAATTACAAACTATTCATGTGATGATTTTCAGTATCATCTTCATATTTGAAATGTGGAAATTTTTGTTAATGTTTTTTTAATGATATTTAATATAATATTAAAGATAATCATAATAATATCATTTTCTAACAAGCTTCCCAGTTCACACTTCACTTGTGTTTCTGCTTCTGCCCAAGAAAACAAGACGCTTCTCAAATGTCTGCAGTCTTCCCGTTCACATTAAAAATATAAAAATTATATTTAATAAAATGAGTTAAAGAAAAACACGAACTCTAAGATTCAATTGTCCACACTTTCTCACAACTTATAATGAAAACTGCTCTATTTCCTTTAAAACTGTGGGTATAATAATTGTGTAAATGGAAACAACTTTAGACCAGAAACAAAAAGCATGTCTTTTGTGCAAAAGCATAAAAAAAAAGAAAAAAAAAGAAAGAGAAGACAAGATTTTCACTTCATTCTTTCACTTTCCAAATTCCGAATCCGAACAAGCCGACCACGGAATGTCTCTAAATTTATCAATGAAGTCAATATATGTTGTTCTTGATCAATTTGAAAATTACCATAACGTTATATTCTAGGGTGAATTGCACTTAAAACCCTAATATTTGATATAACGATGCGAAAATATAAGTTTAGTCATAATTATATCTTATTAACCTATTATTAGTTGATTATGCTAAAATTAACAGTTCGATTAATGTTTAAGGTTAAAATGATATAATTATTCCTATTTCAAAAATAAAAATGATAAAAAAAATAACGGTAAAAATTAAAATAACAAAAATAACAATTTTTTTTATAAAAAAAATCACTCTCTAACAACACCAACCATCACCATCTCCCATATTAACACCCCACCAATCACCATCACCCTCATTCATTTAATAATCAATTATTTAAAAAATAATAATTCCAAAAAAAAAGAAAAAAAAGAAGAAAAAAAAAAAGCATTCGCTCCTCCATCTTCTTTCTCTTCAAAAGCAAATTCGAAGGCACCTCTGGAAAATGGAAAAATTTAGAAAATCTGAAAATTCATCCCAATACAGAAAAAAAAAAAAAAAGAACCTAAAAAATAGAAGTTGATCTACTCGTTTGATGGAGCGTCATGGAGAGAAAGCGATGGAGTGACACTCCAACTTGCTCCATCTGCTATGGAGCTTGGAGAGGAGACCTAGAATTTTTTTTTAAAAAAAATAATATTTTATGGTCAATCTCCTCTAATATTTTTTTTAATGTTAAAACCACTATTAAGTTAACGGTAATTATCATAGTTAATGATACTAATATATAATTATAACTAAACTCGTATATTTTATAAAATTATGTCAAATATCTGGGTATGTTAGTACAATTCAATGACTCATCCTATATTCTATGAGGTCATACTGAAGCAAAAAAGAAAAAAAGAGCTTTTAGAGTGAAGAAAGGGTTTGATTTTGCAACAGTAATTCACAGATTCTCATGTCAAAGAAAATGTCTAAAATGCATTCTGCGCTCACGATGGTTTCACATTTGAGCATTTTTTTGGAACAGAAACCAGACAAGAATTCCAACAACATGGATATCAGTTTTACCCTTCCAGCATCACAACTAACAAGAGACAATCTGTCACAAAAATGTTACAGTAGACTTACAGACAAGACAAAGAATCTTGGGCACCAATTTAGTAGTATAAATAGCATCCGACTCACGAGGACATTACAGTGGGCACAAATAGCATTTCACATACCAGAAATGCTTTGATACGCCACTTTCTAAGTCACATAACATGATTTCAGTAGCCCAACCCAATGCATTGGGTCCAGCATACTGAAGCCTATCACTTGACATACAGCTGAAATCTGAGCTGATAACTCCAGTTTTAGAGTCTCAAGTTTCAGCCAATATACACTCACACTTATGAGAAGTGAAACATCAACAGAAGTCAACAAGCACCCAAGTTGCAACTATACAACTCTAACGTTCTTATCTACATGATATCCTCAGTGATGTTGAGGTTTCCAATTCACGTTAAAGTTGCCTCTGTGAATATCAATTTTTTCATTATCAAATCAAACAGACCTGAATACTTCAGCAAACCTAAGTATAATATAAATGCAATGAGATGATTAAAGAATTGTATTTCACAATTATTGAATCCAATTTAAAAGAAAGTGTTGAGAATACTTCAATACTATTGTTGGATTTCCTAATATCTAAGCATTTGAATTGAGTAGTTACCAATATGATATTAGAGCCCTGTTTACCAGGAGCACCGTGGTTACTAACAAGAGGGAAACTCCAGAAATCTGTGAAGTAGATTACATGATTTGAACTTTTCAACATGTTGAACTAACATCCATCATAAGGATACATCATTCTCACAACTCAAGAAATTTAGGATATTGTAAAGTCGAATACGACAGTTCAAGCAAGCACTTTAACAGAACAGACTGAGAGAAAGAAACGAGGGAAAAGGGTGTTACTTTGAGAGCTTGGGATGAAATAGCAAAGTAGCATTGCTTCCTATTGCAGTATTTGCAGACAAATTTCAACATATTAGTGACAATGAAACACAATATGTCCAAAGCATGTAGACTTAAAAGTGCTCCGCAGAAACTGGTATGTGAGCCTCGGAAAAGACCGACTAGTTTCATGCTAAACTGCTCAAAAGCCATTGAAAAACAAGGGTGCCAACCAGACATCATAAAAACCAAACCATAACTAATTAAACAGGTTAATTTAAACAGAGAAAGGCCAAGCAATATGAATAAACATATGAAATTCATTAAATGATACTGCACTATTTAATTTCTTTCCTACATTTTCTCATTAGAATTAACTTACAATTATTCAAGATTGACTGATAGAATTGACCTTGTAAACAGAAAGAAAATAGCTAATTACAAAAGTAATAATATGAAGGAGTTGCATGCCGAAATGCTCAAAGCCATCCAAAATTTTTCTTGTCCTACCTTGGAGATTTAGAAGAAAGGCACTTTCCACAAGAGACAAACTTCAGTAATGAACGTGGTTTTCGCGTTCTAATTTTCAAACGAGAAAGCTGCAGAAGCACAAATATAAAGAACATTCTTAAGATGAGGCACACCAAAACAAAATCACCAAACTTTCCATTAAAGTCTAAATTTTGGGATAATCTTCTAAAGTTCTAATGACAATCATGGTATGTTGTGCCTATAAAGACCAGTGGTGCCAATCAAATTACAGAATATAATGTACTTACAATAAATCAATTTTCGCTAGATCTGGGTTTTATTATTTCCTTTGTTAAAATACTTGGCCTATCAAGAACAAAACATATTCCAGGAGCAGGACATATGTCTAAGAGGTTAACGCAATTTGGAAGACGCTGATCGCACTGACATGGTAGTACCTCTTATTCAAGTTGAACAAATCTTTAGTTTCTAACTTGATACGGATTACCCTGCAGTATAGTTTAAGCAAAATACTGATTCTCAGATGAGCATCCATAAATTCCCTCTCTCTCTCTCTCTCCTGCCTGGTAGCTAGTTATCAAGAGATCTTCATTAACTGATATGCCCCTAACTTTGCTTCCTCATGAAAAATTACTTTTTACGTTCTGTTGCTTTTGATAAAAACGATTAAGGGTCCATCAAGTCTCTTTCAGAGTCACATTGACACAGATTAAAGTTAAACCATCTTTAGTCTTAACTTCTCTAATATGAAAATCAAAGCTATTTTTACTCTTTAATTACCTGATTATAACAAATGCATATTGTCAACAATTAATCCCAAAACACTCAGCCTTTTGAATGAGGAAAAGAAACAATCATTTTAGCAATATAATATAGAAAAATTAACTATAAAATCAATTACCTTTCGACGAGTTACTCTAGATGCCTTCCAGCAAAGCAAGCTTCTCGATCTAGGTTCCAATCTCCTGTATATATACAAAATATAAGAGCCACTTCAAAGATTGTAGAGATATACAGTACTGGTTAAAAAATTGTTACACACAACACAAGGCGCATAGACGGAATAGTGACCTTCAATAAATGGTAACTAATTAAAGTTCATGCATGGATGCTTAGGTTTATGCCAAAACTAGACTTATTTAAAATATGTAAGATCTAGTCATCCTCCATTGAAGCTCCATTTGTATTGAGAGAATAAATCTCAAACTATAAGATGCTGCATAGAAAGTATGCGATTACATAAAATTAATGAAAGAGGCTTCTGTTATTACCCTTGTGGAAAGATAACTTTTCAGGAAATCGTATGGTTGGATTTTAAAAAAGAAGATTTCAATTTAATTAACATTTATACTTCAATAGATGACATGATAAACTGGATAAAGACTGCAAAAACATACAGATTCTCTTGTTCGAGCTTTTCGGCAATAGATACTGCTTTACGTTTTGACCATCCATTTCGCTGTGTACATCCTTCTGCCTGTTGAATAACATGTGCAAGGGACACCTTGCTTCTCACAAGACTCTGACTCTGTCTTTGTTCCCCAAGTTTCCTTCTTTCAGAAGTAGAAGCCATGGTTGATTTCCTCTGTGAAGCTGACGTTTCTCCTGTCCATGCACTCTCAATGCCTCGTTTATTATATTCTACTTTATTGTCTGTATAATTGCTACCCTTGGTTTCCTTCGGAGTAGCTGGTACTTCAACAATCTCACTCCTTCCTATTTCAAGAGATTCCGGATGCAAGAGCTGTCCTTGAGAGCTGACCACATTAGTATCTCCATCTCTTGGACCTCTTTTGCTAAGTTCAAGAGTTCCAGGCCTAGACGCTCTGTTTCCAGTGTTAGACTCTGGATCTATAACCATCTGAGATGACCCATCTCTAGAGGCTGGTAAGATAAAAGGTGCATGAAACCCTGCTCCTGTGTCTTTTTTCGATTCACATCTAATTTCAATCGTCAATGGAGAACCAAGAACAGACTCAAATGCTAGCAAAATTTGATCCTTAAACTTCTCTGCTGTAGATTTTGTCCGATGTGAGCTAAATGTCAATTGTACAGTTGGGGCTGAAAGAAAGAAAAATCAATGGAGAGACAGATTAGAGGTCAAACAATTACTAAGCATAACGAAACGACTTAATAAATAAAATACAATACAAAGTAACACCAAAAACCCCATCAAATAAGCCCAGTATGGCAGCTAGATGCAATAATAAGAAAGAAGAGTTCTAGCACCTATTGTATACAAATGGTAAGCAATTTACAAATGAGGCATATTATCGCACAGGTCAGCTGCCCACAGGATCCAATAATTGCATTAACAGTTAAAATAATAATTACAACAGATCCAAAAAAATATATATCCTTCAAGGTGTCATCGTGATTTTAGCACATTATATCTTTTCAAACCAACAAAACTTTCAATGAAGGGTAAATTTTAGCATTATCCTAGACATAAGGTCAGATACACAAACATAAAAATCACAGAGTACAGAACATGTGACGCAATCTATACGTAGACCCAATAAACTTTTACAAAAGGTGGGTGCAACCTCGCTGTTATTGAACCAACCATCAGCCACCGTCAACTTGATAGTTTAAGGCACATGGACACAACTCAACCAGTTAGTGAAACATCTAAATAGCCCTTTAGCAAGCATCAAAACAGTAAGCTGCATTTTTGAACGGTGACAAGAAATAAGGTTATTATAACATTAGTGGATGAAATCTTCATAGTTCTAACGTCTCATATTCAACTTACAGTCCAGTCACTCACCATGCAAGAATTTAAGCTCGCCATTTGAATAGTAGCATATAACTAAAACGAGTGGGGTGGAAGGGATTCATGTCCAGGTACTCAACTTGAAAGAGACAGTAATCAATGGAAATACACACACACGAGAACATCATTCCGAGTTGTAAAGGAAGTGATATTAGTCATTATATTGAAACAGAAAGTATTTCAGTACAATAACTTAGTGAGAGGATACAGATATTTCGGTAGAGGTAGCCGCAATTTGGTCCAATTGACTTGGGCAAACGCGGATATTCTTTGTCAACTGAAAGTGTTAGAACCTTCAATTGTTGCATGAAAGAAACGATTATTTTTTCATCACTGTTCTTTTGAAATTTTTCAAAAAGAACCAAAGAGTAAATTGGTGAAATAATTAAGGAAGAATGTCTATAGCATAAAGGAATAATGGCAGTTCCAATTTGATAGGAGAGTGGCACAAACACATTTTAATGAAAAATGTGGAAGTGAAGTAACTTCCATCTTCTGCAAGTTTTAAACGAGCATCGGATAGGAAACTGGAACACCTTAATCGAGTTTTGGCTTAACACCTTCTTTTAATTTGATCAGGCTTATCACTTTGTTCCGATTTCAATAAACAACACATAACAACAGCTTCGAAATACTAGGAGTTCTCACATGTCACAATATTGAAATACGAAGCTGAAAAGCTTTCTAAACATATGATACAGTTGCAAGATTCATAAGATGCTTAAATGAGCATAATGCACATTAGGATGTACCTGCACCAAAATTGACAGAGATCAACTTTCCTTCTTCGTACAAGAATTCTTTAACATTATTATTTTGAATCTTCTTAAGCACTTCCACCCAGATTTCTTCAATTCCGCTACGCATTTTACCTGAAATTTGCCTGGCACTCACCCTAATCATATCAGTGGAGAGTGCGGATGTTTGTTGAGCAGCCATCCCCGCCCCACCATGTCTTTTTCTATCCAAACTAATACCTTTCATCGTACTATTGTTGAAGAAATCACCAGAACTTCTCGCATGGAAGTTTTCCAATCTAACATTTGTTGACATGCCTGTCTCTTTATTAGAAATATTAGCAGGCTCACCATTTTTCCTGCTCATATCTCTTCCACTTGCATTATCTAAGGCCAAAGGACTATGATTAACACTAGTATCTGCAGAAGAACTCGGCAATATATACTGCTGATCAGGAGCAAGTTGAAGCAATGCAGCCGTTAGCCATGTTAATTTGTCATTTGACATCCTCAGTTGTTTCTCAGCCTCAGACAAAGTTTTCAGAGCTTGCCGCAGTTTTTCCATATCTTCTTTGGACACTGGAACCAAGAAATTTGTCATATTAATTTTAGAAGACGAAGAAGAATGTTTAAAACAAAATCACCAAGTTGGTATCAACTTGTTCATCATTACATTGAGCTGGAATACAGCTAGCCACCAAAGTGAAAAGGCAAAAATTTAAGAACAGAGAAGCTTGTAATACTGACAGTTGATAGGCCAAAAAGAGCATGTTTGCAACGTAACAGTTCAAATAGGTTTAAAAAATAATATGAAGGCTGTTACAAAAGAGCCACATTAGTCAAGAGTTCCAAACACATTTGTAAAGAAGCTGATACAATTATAACCACATCCTTAAATTGAATGGATCAACTATTATCATTACAACAACATAATAAGAAACAAATTTTAGCCTTACATGGTTGCCGTCGAAAGAACTTCCTTCTATGCCTGTCCTCTGTGAAATCATAACTACCAGCAAGTATATCAGTAATAACTGTAGCAAGCTGTGACATCAAAGCTAATGGCTCCACGCCAGTTTCCATTATCATTCTCAAATTCTTCACAGTGTTGACTGTGTCTGCAGATAATGCTAAATCAAGAAGATCCACCAACTTTTCATCAGAGATTAGCCCAACCTGTGAAAATAATTCATATTTTAGAGCAATTATGCATACCAACACCAAAAAATCACACAATCAAGTGACACTAATGAAAAGGGGAACAGCCTGAATTACGCAAGTATGAAATCAATTTTTTTAGATAATATAACAAGTAGCAGTAGCAGTGGTGAATAAGAAGAACATTGCAATAGTCCAAACAAACAAAAAGTGACGCCTTGCCCATTGAATAAACGAAACGTAATCTTAAAATACAAAATTAATATATTGAATCTTGCATATGCACACCATTTTCATTTTTCCTTTTTTGCTGGGTGGACATCCATGCGTGGTGCCTATTCCCATTAATGCTTCTAACTATCCACCATGAGACATCCACTCCCCAACCCCGACAACACAAAACAACAAACTAGAATTAAGTACTGTATCTGAGAAGCTCAAGTCAAAATACTAAAAGTCATCATGTGGCAGCAGATGAAAAAACGGAGACAACTTGTTCAATAAAAGCTTTGGTCATCAAACTACAATAACACAGTTCCCACAAGACTTGTGGCATTACCTTGTTAAATCAGTAGTTAGACTATATCAGCAAAAACATTTGAATAACATTGCTCTGGAGCTTACTACTATTATCCTATGGATGATAGAACATTTAAAAAACATTCAGGTAACTTGACAAGGAAGTGACCAGGTGTAGCAACATGGGAATGAGACTGTCCTAGGAGACTCAATTCCTCATGAGCATATAAGCAAAACACATAGCAAGATAAACAACCATAACATATTGATTCTGGTCACAAAATTAGAAAGAACTTACCAGTTCCTGAACCAGAGGAACTGAAATTCTCTGTCCAAGTAAACTTAGTTGCTCAAGAGTCATCTCTGCATCCCGCAATGATCCATCGGATCTTGAAGCAATAAGTTTTAGAGCATCCTTGTCAATTTCTATATCTTCCTTGGATGCAATCCATTGCAAAGTATAAATAATATCTGCATCCTTCAACTTTGGAAAAAAGAATTTCTGGCACCTGGATATGATTATATGAGGCAAAACATCAAGACTCGAACTGACGAGAATAAAAACCACACGTCTGGGTGCTCGATCAATGACCTTTGATAGAGCACCCCAACAATCAGGGGACAGAGTATCGCAGTCATCAAAGACAAAAATTCTATACTGTGATGGTAGCTGGGAGATGACCATATTGTCAAGTAGATCCAGGATGCTCTCAAAATCAAAATTACTTATCGGACCAACTTCCCTTATATTTCGGCTTTTACCCATATCATGAGAAATGCAAGAATTACAAAAGCCACAGGGTTTGGGATGTTCTATAGACTGACAATTCAAAGCTCTAGCAAAAATACGAGCACAGGAAGTTTTCCCTGTGCCATGAGGTCCATAAAACACATATAGCAACCCAACCTTCCTTCTCATGACAGCATTCGACAGAGCTTGTGCTACCAAGTTCTGTCCCACTAGATCTCTGAAAGTTCTGGGCATGTATTTTTGTGTCAAATTTTGGTGCCTACCATTGCGGTTGCGGCCTAACTTGTGTTGATCACCAGATCTACCTTCAGAAGCAAGATCAGAATCAACATCATGCTTCAGTAAATGATCAGCAAAGATACCTAGTTCCCCAGAATAGTCATGCACCCAACCTGTATTTTCAGTACTCTCTTGAGATCCAGATGCTTCAATAAGGAGAGGCAGTGCCTCGGCATCAGATCTAGTAGAAGAGCCTGAGCGATCGCATGATAGAGGCATATCAGGAACATCTCTTCCGTGGGATGCTGCACCGCCTTTCCTTAACCTTGAATCTGGCAGACCGCAAGAAGTTAAACTCCTTCCAGCCTTGTCGAGGAATGTTTTACCTCTGTGATGAATTCTTGACCAATTCCATGGAATCCCACACCCATTTCTAGGAGCTCTTGTGACATTTCGTTCCCCATACTCTTCTTCTTCTTCTTCCTCCATGTTATACTTTGGGAGTCCTGAACCTTGAGCAAATGAATTAGAAGCAACAGACATTTCACTCTGACCTCCAACATCCCTTAAAACTGAAGCAGCACGAGTTCTTCTGCCCCCCCTAAACTTACGCCTTTTTACCCTATGCATTCCGTTGGAGTAACCACGGATGCTGGCTTCAGGTTCCTCACCAGTTTTCTTCAGTTGAGAACGTCTACCATGAAACTGAACATTGGAAGATGCTAAATCGTCACTGTCCATTGGAATATCATTCAACTGCTCAGAGAGGGTCTTAATTCGAACATCTTCGGTTTGCTTCCCCTTTTCTTTACTCTTTCTATCTTTAAACTCAGAGTTACCGGAAAGAACATCATGGACCAAATTGTAACCAACTTGATTTTCTGGAGCATCCTCATCGCCACCCAAAAATTCGCTCCTGCTCTTCCGACTTGATTCTTCTCTCCTAACTCTTCTACCATCCCGATTTCCGCTCTTACTACTACGTTCACTGATAGTTGCTGCTACCCCATTAGTAAACCCACCAGCCTCTGGAGCAACTTTTGAAGTAACAAAATTTGGCAATGGGGGTGAGCATCCCGACAACCTCCTACTGTCCCTCCGGCGCTCAACACCAACTGACCTTCTGCCCTCCCGAATCATGACATCCTCGCCTTTCTTGGGAAGCAAATCAACAACAGAAGGTGAATGCCATGAGGGAGGACTTGCAGAGGGATCCCTAAGAGATCTTGACCTCTGAAGGACTATTAGGTCCCTCATAAGGGACCTATCAGCTAAAATGGGGCTTTGTTTATGCATATGATTTTTCAAATGAATGCAATTCGTTAAATGTATATGGTTGCGGAGATGATCACCAATATCACCATTTGCATCCTTGAGAATCCTATCCCGGACAGCCCTGGTCATGATCAGAGGAATAATGGGTCCACTAACAGATTCCCTTGTAAATTAAGGAAACAAATCAAACAATATTGCATTTTCCGTTACTCCTCTAATCACTCCAAATCTTCCCAATTAATAGAATTACCAAAAAAATCGTCAGGACTAGCTAATGATACTCCTCTGATTGATTGAGAAAAGAACCGCAATAATGCGACAAGTCAAGCAACCAAAGACCCTCCATCAAAACACAAAGAATGCAACAACCTCTTCAACAATTATAACACCCCCAAAATTGCAAAACTTTCCTTAAGAAGAACAAATTCTCCAAACCAGCAATCATTTGTCACTCAAAAGCCTTATAAACCCATAACAAAGTAAGTACCCGAAACCCATCTAATCAAGTGCATAAATTCAAGCTCTAAAACCTCAAAAGCAATGTTAGTTCACTAGAAGAAGCAACGGATACACTTCTCAACTTCAACATGTATGTGATGTAGCAAGAACAAGCTATAATTTTTTTTAAAAAAAAGAACTCATACTGTGAAGTTTCAATCTTGAAGCTAAAAGCTTTGAAAGACCGTACCTTTTCATGAAATGGGGAGTTTTGAAAGAAGATGATGTGACATCAAAGAGAGAGACTGAGAGAGATACAAGAAGAGAAACCAAAAGAGAAAAAAAGAAGCAGAGAATGAGTTGTGAATTACTTGAGTTGAGACTTGCAAGTAGTCACCCAAAAAAGCAAAGTGACCGTTTCGATCACTAAACCAATTAGATCTCTCTTTCTCAACCAACTTCACATGCACTTCACCACCACCACCACCTTGACCTGACTTGGGGTTTCTTTCAAAAGAAAACGATAGTCCAAAATAACAACAAACCCACAAAGCAACAACACCAAACACTGTGAAAAAAAGTGTGTGACTTCTTTAGAGAGAGAGAGAGAGAATCTCTAGAGAAGGGAGTGCTAATGGGTGAGATCTGTTACAAAACAAGACTCAACACGACAGGACACATGTGTCCGTTTGTTTGAGCATGCAATTTGGTTGTATTCCCTCTCTGTACTTAATAGATAATTTTCATTTTTTTTTTATTGAATTTTGAAATTTTTTGCTGTGTTTTTAGTAAGAGCATCTCCAATGCAAATATGTATTTTTGAGTATCTAAATAGTGTCACATCAGCATTTCTAAATAATATGGATCTAACTTGTCAAAAAAATTATAGAAATGCATATTCACTTCTCCAATGTGAATATCTAAATAGTAATTTTAAACCAATCACCACAAGTCATTTGTTACATTCTCTCTCCATTCAATATGATAATTAAATGCATTGACAAAATACTAAAATTTTATTGGTGGGAAAAGTTAGAAATCCTAGTCAGCATATCAAGGAGTATATCTACAATTAGAAACTCTACTTGATATTCTCTAACTTTTTTTTTGCCACATCATATCAATATTAAAGTTAGATAATTGCATTGGAGAATGTTTTCTTAACTTTTTCAATATTGATCCTATGTGGCACTCAATTTTCTCCAAATGCATAATAGCATTGGAGATGCACTAAGAAGTGGAAATTTATTGGAAATATTTTATCCATTTAAGTATTTTGAATGGGGACCAAAAAGTGCATTCCGTTGAAGTTTCTGCCGTTTTTTGAACTTTTATTATAGTACAGTTTTATAGTTGGACTTTCTGGACAGCAACAATTGAGAACATGTTACAGGAATTTTGAGTGTTAACAGCAGGTGAGGAGACCTGTAAACAATTTTTACATAAACATCACTTCAAATTTGATTGAATTACTATTATTATTATTATTATTTTAAAAATGATTTCACTATTGATTACCCAGTAAAAAGGATTGAGTTTTTGACCATTTATGTCTCGGTGCAAGTTAAAAGACAAACAAATCTGCAGGCCAACAGTTTTCAATGGTTTATTTTCACTTTTGGAATCAAATTTGAATTTTGTGCCAAAGTTGTGCTCAGAATTACCAGAGGAGACTGTGATATTCCATTTCAACATAATAGCAGAAACATTTCAAATGTTATGTCTTAGCTACTTCAAGTTTGGTAAATTAATATTCAGAAACAAAATAACAAAAACATTTTGCTGCTAGCATAATAGAGTCAGAAGATACTATACGTTTTTTATTTACATCAAGTCATGTGGTATGAGATTAGCTGTGATTAATTACTTACGTCACGTGAACGAAAGATGCACAACACTGAGGCAACATAGAACATATTTCTTAAGGAATGGTAATTGTTGTGGGATGGTGTGAGCAGCTGAATTAGCTAAGGCAACAGTGAAATGGAAGTCAATCTTGTACCATACAAGCTAAAGTCGCTGAAAAGTTATTTGTTCTGTTTCTTTAGTTAGCAAGTGAAGTGAGACTAGGCAAAAATGTGGGCATGTGGCTAGAGTCTACAAAAATATTATAATCTTTGGTGTACCATAAACTTTGCTTGGGTTTTAAAAATGGTTTTTTCATAAAAAGAAATTATAAAAAATCAGAATGCTATAGTCTGAATGGATATAAGTGAACCAATCTCTGTTTTGTAATTAATTTTCTTAAATTATATACATATTTTAACTTAACTTTTTAAGATAAAAAGTGAGCTTGACTACAAAAATTTGAAATGTTAAGGGGTGAGCCTTTACACACCACGCATTTAAACCAGGAGTTCAAGTTATATTTTTTTTTCGTTAAAAAAAAAATAGTAACACCAAATCTTAAATTTATACCTTTAAAAAATAAATATAGTAAAATAAAATATTATGAATTCGACATAGAAGCCATTTAATATTATATTCAACCCGTTACAAATTATAAATAATGAAATTATCAAAATTTGAGTAATACTTTTCATTTTTAACCTACTATAATGCTGAAATTGAATGTCTCTCAACTATTGTACTAACTTAAAATTAATAATAGGGGGTGTATTCAATTTATATTTTAAATTTTTTTATAAATTTAAAATAAAATAAGCTTAACCGTATTAATAAAATTTTAGATTCGAGTTAAGTCTTCCTCCTCAAATCCCAGTAGTCCAATGAAGAAAGTTTATAAGAAAAAAACAGTTATTTTTTAATTCAAAATTGAATGGTTTGAAACCCATAATAAAAGCGCATTCACTTATAGTTCAAGTAATTATTGTATATCTCTTTTATTTTAGTGGTGAGGGTTCAATTCCCACCATATACATTTATCATGTGATAGTTTTATTCCCCTTATTGTAAGAGTAGATCTCTCGTTATTAGAGTAGATATTCAGACCGTATATTTAGTGATTGATCTGAACAGATTCCAATAAATTATTAATCTTGTAATTATACCCTTTAAAAAAAATTTAAAAATTAATTCATAATCCAAGTGACCCCACCCTAAAAAAAATTGATGCATTGTGTGTGGCCCAATTGGATATAATAATATCGCAGATCCTAATAAATAAATAATAACAAAGGTGGCTAAAGGGTTATTTAGAGAGCAACTATCAACGTCAAAGTCACGTGCGCCCATTCAGACGGACGACGGTGATGATGACTCATGTTCTTAAGATGTTTCTGATTCTTATGATGCTCCATTATGTTCGATTACATTGGGTCCCTGATCTGCTACTTCTCACACCATCTACTGATCCTCTTTACTTTTTCAGATTATACTCTATTATGCCACGTGGTTATGCTTTTGGGCCCCTTGATTCATTCCACGTTGTTTATATCTTCTCACCATGTAATTGAACTCTTAAAAAAAAAAAAAAAAATTTTAATTACCGTGACCTTTTTAGATCAATTACTAAATATGCAGTTTAAATATTTAATCTCATAATAAAAAATATTTACTCCTACAATAAGGAAGAAAACTACCCACACATGAGGATAAAATACGGGACTAGAATCCTCACTATTAAGATAAGAGAGATGTGCACTAATCACTTAAAATATGAATGGATGTATTAAATACTTATAGTTATAGTTATTGACAAATAACATATAACATAATATATAACATATAAATTACAATTACAATTAACGATTTTTTATCTTATCAAGTTTTGGACAACTTGACCAGATAATTTAAATTTAATATCTTAAATTACATAACGTACAAATTAAATTATAATTAATAGTAAATTGATCTCATCAAGTGATAGTAGATTTAACCAAGACTGTTAAATTAAAAAACAAAACTAAAATTGTGTGCCCAAAATTTCGTATCATATTCATATTCATACACAAAGACATATATTAGAAAAATCCGAATCGTATTAACCTACCTTTCTTAAAATATTTTTATACAATAAAATATAAACTACAACCCTTTCCATCTTCATGTGAGAAGAACAGGTACCTAACATCTCTGTAGAACCGCAAGAGCTCTTATCAACTAGTATATATTACAAAAAAAATTGGATAATTTTTTTTTTTTAGAAAGTATTATAATTTAAATTTTGGAAATATTGAAGAATTAATGCAATTTATGGACAATGTGGTCCTAAAAAAAATCCTTTATGATTTCTTTGCATTAAATAAATATTCTCTTCCCATATACATGCAACCAAGTCAAATAGACAGTCAATAAGCAAGCCATGTAAACATATATATATATATATATATATATATCAATAATTGAGTCAAACTTTTTTTTTTATTAATTTAATTATTTTAGAAACTTGATAATATTATCCAGCTTCTGTCTCATCATAGAGGAGATCTCCAAAATCTTGTAAAAAATAATAATAATAATTTATGATCAATAAAGCAGCATCAGTGCAGTAGGAGGAACATCCATTTTCTGGCTAGCCAAACAACTTCATGTCATGTGGGGTAGAAGAGGCAAAAGGAAACACATCCACAACAAGACAGTCAAATTCCAAGCCACATGATGGGTCATTGTTTCCCAACCAAATCCTCAATATTTAGTCCCAAAGTGTCCCAATCTGCTGACAACCTTTTGCAATCTCAAGGGCCTGTGGCACCTAAGCCAGAACATCGAACATTCATTGAGGTTGGGTAGGTTTGCATTTTCTTCCTAATTTGGTACATCTTTGATTTTTCAGGATACTGATCCAATTTTTTTTCTTCCTATTGTGTACTATTATTTCTTAGGGATTTTTAGGGAGAGGGATTCTTGAATTATTACTCTATGGGTATCAACTAATTTAGTTTATAAAGTCTTTTACTATTGTGCGAAAGATGTTTAGTTCAAATTTTATTACACGACGATTTGATGTATTTCAAATTATCCTTAAATATAACCAAAAATAGAGCTCATAATAGGAAACATGTTATATCAAATCATTTATATATAATAATAATAATAATCAAGTGTGAGATTCCACCATTTTTTTAGTACGGGGTCCTCCATTTACATAAGCACAAAATGAACTTTATATTAGTATAAATCGATTTACTCATTTTGCATTGGTGTAAACAGGGTCCATATAAAAAAAATCACGTAAGATTCTGCACCTAAAATCTACTATATATGTATTAAAAAAATTAAAGTCAATACTCATTTAGTGTGTTATAATAAGCCCCTTTTAATCCAATAGTTGTTAGAAAGTCTTCTTATTTTTTAATCTAATTGATTTAAGAAATTAAATTAAAAGGTGTTAATTATATATATACTGACAAATATTTTGATCAAAATAATAATATTGGTAGATATAATTAAAATTTTGCTGATATTAAACATATAAATTTGACCATGCCATGTTTTATCCAAGTCCTCCATGTATACTTAATGTGACATATGCTCTAAGATGCTCAGGGTGACATTGATGTTATGATATAAATAAATTAAGTAGATCTCACTGAAAAAAAAAAAAATGAATCATCTTGGATTCTCAAGAAAAACAAAATAGAAAATAGGTGAGTATGGACCACAAATCTGGTGCCTGCTGCACTGCCATCAACAACAAAATATGCACTATCAAATATCAATATCAACAGCAGAATTATACCTTGCCCTAATTTCTATTCTCATTTTCCTTTCAATATTCCTTTTAAAAGCAATATCAAAGGAGTACAAGTCTTTATGGGAACTTGCTCAAATTTTTTACCTTATTTTGCAAGTGGCCACATATATGTAAAATTTTAAGGTAATTATGATGGGTTGCTTTTGACATTGGTGCATGCTTGCCTGCCTTCTTTATTTTGGCACCTAACCCATGTAGTGAAATAGTTAGAATCATAATTTCTATCAACCTAAATTGCTTAGACATATTAGCTATCAAGCAGTCTATTTTTAATGCTCTATAGAGTTTGGCAAGTTTTAATAGTGAAAGCTAAGGTCAACATTGATTCTCTCCATCTATGATAGGAAATCAACTATGAATAGTGATCTAGGTTAGAAAAAAAAAAAAAAAAAAATGGTCTCTTTCAATTTCTTATGAGTTATTGTGAGGTTGGCCATTCTCTTTCTTTCTATTAATATCAAGTCTTCAATGTCATTTTCTGTGACTAGGGTTTCCATTTTTATGAAAATTTGCACTTGGTAGGTTGTCTTTTAATTTGCTTGCTAATAATGCTAATGAATTCTTGTTTCTTCTTTACTTTTCTTCCAACTATGACATTAGTTGGAGTGTTGGACAAGTGTTATAAAAGTGAAGAAATAAGTGGTTTGATGTAAAATTCTAAATATGAGATTTAACCAAAAAAAAAAAAAATTTTAGTAAAAGTCTGGGTGCCTAATTAACTTTTAAAAGTTAATCACTTTTTGAATATAAAATTTTGATGAATTTTTTAAAATCTGCATTCAATATACGTAGACTTCTATTTAAGGGGTTCGTAGACGTAAAATTTTTTAAAAATATAAAGAATTTTAAATATGAAATAATTTTGGGCAGGCAATTGATACAATTTTCTTCTTGTTTAACATGTACCTTTCTTTGTCCATGTCCCCTCGTTCTCATTGTTGAGTGTTGTTGACGGTGATATTCCTCCATCTATAATTGAGGATTTTGATGCATTGAATGTACAGCTAATAATTCCAGTCAGGCAAATAACCAAGCAGTTGATAGACATACAGTTTCATGTGTTTTCGTGCTTCTTTTTCAACATTTCTTTTAAAACCCAGTTGGATACAGCATTTTTCAAGAAAAGGGCTCAGTTTTGTGGTTCAATATTCGGTGTACTTCAACTCCACTACCCGTGAAACCAAAAAACAGGAGACTAGCGAGTAGAGACCCAAATAGACATTATTGCTCAGCCGCTAAATTAAGTTAAAAAGTAACTTCGATTAAGTTAATGAAACACCCCTAGACCCCCACCTAGTTATAGTGGAAGTGCTTAATTAATTCAGTTTTTAAAGCTCATTTGTTAACTTCTCCCAATGCAAATGATTACACGCTAAACGACAATTTAGTATTAACAAATAAATCCCTATAGTTTTGAATTTATAAGAAACAAAGATAGTTATTACCCTTTTTAAATTCTTTTAATGAATATGATATATAAGAGTAAATATTTAAGTCGCACGTTCAGTGAGTAAATATTTTTTAATTATAAAATATCTCTAACACTGATATAATAACTAATCTCGTCAGGTTTGGATAGACCTATAACTTATTTAGTATCAATTTATACAAAATTTTTAAATGATCTTAATTTGTTTGCATTAGGACCATACTAGAAGGGAAAGTGAAGGCAAATTTGCCATTGTGTTAATATAATAATAAGAGCATAATTGGGTTTTAAAGAAGGGTATCATGTAAAGATAGTGTGCAAATCTTTGACTGGATGGTGGGTGGGTAGTGGCACTCCATTGCATCTTATGAAGAAAATGAATATAGAAATGAGAATCCAATGCAGCTGACCTTGTAGTTGAGAAGAATCCTGACTTTATATTTGACCTTTCAAATGAAAAGGAAAAGGAAGTGGAAATCATAATTTTAATTCATTGGAAAAGGTCACTTATGTCGAGTTCCGGAGGGACAATAGTCTGGTTATGTGTTCCAATCTGTTATGTGTATATATATTTATTTATTTATACTTTTTGGTGCAAAATGCAATCAACTAATAATTTTTATTAAAACCACTTTAAAAGGGTTTTGAGTGATTTAATTAGCTCTGCTTTGCGGCGCTTTTGCAACTCCATTTTGCTTATTACAGACGCATGCAATTATTCAATACACATACGCGGCCCATTTGACCTTAAAATTGATTGGCTCACTCAAGAGCCACATACGCGGCCCATATCCTGTCCTTGCAAACTGGTCGTCAGGCCTGGTTGGACCTTAAAATTAAGGGATGGCCCTGCCCGGCCCATTTGACACATACACGTAAGACTATCATGCAAATAGAAGAGCCACTACCGAACAGTGCAGTATATGGCAGCATTGCATAATAGTATTTACATACATTGTAATATTGAAACAACAGAGAATTTTGATTGAGAACAACTATATTGCCATATATTCCTTCCAAAACTGAGTCAAGTATTTCTGAAAAACCCCACCAACATATGTGGGTAGATGCCTATTTACTTTGCTTAGGCACCATGTAAAAACTTTTGCATGAGCTTTTGATGTTGTATATGGAAAAAAGGGTGACTTAGAGCTTCAACCAGGATTACAGTTCAGAACTAAAAGGATGATGATATCAATGTACAAGATTTACACTCTAAATGGAACACTGTGTACTTTCCCTACATCGTCTAATGTGTTCAATTATCCCCGGATCAAATTGGTTGGCTCGCTCAAGACATACTTTGGTAGTTCATACTTTGCACCTGCAACAGAAGTCGTGTTAAGGATAAAATTTTAGGGAAGAAAATCTGGTTAGAAGAGCGAGTTGGGATTAAGAAGATTACTCACCTCTCTCGTCATAGCAGACTGTCAAATCATCATCTTGAACTATAACACCAGCACTATCAACAATTGCTTGTGCAAAGCTCAATTCAGCTTCAGCTGCAGCCTTAAGCGCATCCCATATCTCTGATAAGAATACAATAGTTCATTCTTCAAAACTAGTCTTTCTCCCACTAACACTATTGAGGTAATTATTTAAAAGGCGCACAAGGGCAGACACACACACACATATCTGTCTGTGTTGTGTGCCCAATGTGTGCATGCATGTAAGTCACAATTTTCACTATATTATATTTCTAAGATCTTTATAGTGTTTAATCAACGAAAAGACCATATTAAATTCAAAATTCAGTTTTTCTACACAACATATATACGCATTTAGTAAAAGTAATTCAAATGACATAACGTATGTGCTTTGTTTGCATGTTCCTAACTTTGCCACAGCTCATATTCCAGAGCCTCTAAAACTGAATGGATACTGTAAAAAGAAATTAGTTCCTAGTCCATTATCTTATTAAAAGTAACAGGACACTGCAAAACAAACAATGTAAACCAAAATCCTAAACAAAATAATGCACAAATTTCTTCAAGTCCATTAAGAACCACCGTTGTCCAATTGGTTATTGGTGCTAGCAAAAATGAATATAACATTGACTATAAAAGCATACCCTTCCAAGTCAAGCTTTGTCAGCACCTGGAGATTAGATGTGAAAATATAAATTTTTTATATGAACTTTCATAAAAACAGAGGCTGCTCCAACGAAAAAGGGCATTTGCTCACCTAAGTTGATAAGTGATTTATTTTACATAGAAGTCAGACTAAAACCGTTTCCTAGCAAAAGAGGTGAGTTCTCATTTGTCAAAATTGCCAAACTTCTAAAATTGAGATATTGCTTCCTTGTGCATGTGACGACAATATCGAGAACACTAAGAATCAGAGCTGTACCGGCACTCGAAAATAAAGTTCTCAACATCTACCTCATTTCCAACTTTAATCACCCGGATTTATTGTTTCTTCATGGAAAATAGCACTTTGAATGAGTGAAACAGTGTCTCCAAAACTTCCAGCTACTCAGTTCAATTTAATAAGGGTATACTCACATGACACTTGATCGAAATTTATAGATGTAACAAGTTATTTATTGTGTGTTTAATCTCAACATTTAGGTCCTAATAATGGTCCAATATCAAGTAGAATTCTCACTACCTAATGAAGACACTTTTAATTGAGGCATAAATCAAAGTTTCAAACAAGGAATTGTAGCATTCTTGTCAACTCAAAATAATCAGCAAAATCTGTCAGGTCATCGATCAACTTAACAACATGCACACTTCCATCATGAACACATAAATATAGGTTACCATTATAAGCCTATTCAATATGCATTTCATATACCATTCCATGTTTTCATAAATTCTAGCACACACATGGGCACACAGATGTCTTTACCTACATCACGTGTCAGTCCACGTTTAATTCTATAATGATGCACGGTTAGGAAGATGATGACAACTTCACTTAAAGGAAATATTTAAAACTAATGTTAAAAAACACGCACACACACGCATTTAATTTTGAAATACTTATTAATTAGGTTAATATTTTGAACTCTAATGCCTACTGAAATTGTATCTACAAATTGGATACTATATTTTACACTTCCTACAAATTGCAGCATATACCATAACAAGTCAACAAAAATAACTATTGACAGGAAATTGAAGTCACAGAAAACATACCTCTGCGACCACCATAGTGAGGAGCAGTGTCCCAAAATTCTTCACGCATCTGCATCAGTTGTGCCCTTGTGATCGGTTCAGAATGCCGCCAAGGTTTTGGCTTTCGGAATTTCTTTTTACGCTCTGTGAAGATTTAAACAGCAAATAATCCCATCAAACAAACTAATTTTAACCAAAATCAAGCTTTCGAATCTCAGAATGCTAATGTAGAGCATATACAATAAAACAGCTCAAATATATTGGTCCATCATGCAACATATCTAATAATGGATGCAGGTAGCACCAGTGCTTCCATGCATATATTTAATGTGCACATTGTGTGTATGCGCGTGCGCGCACGCGCGCGTGGTGAGAGAGATAGAGATAGAGATAACATTGTCAGAAAATCATTTCAAAAACAAGATAAACATGATTCTAGTGTACTTTATCGAGTTCACATTCCTTCCATGTCAGCCTCTAAGGATCAGTGCCCGCCAACTTCACGGTGCATTTACAGTTTCGGATACAGTGTAATTTATTCATGGCAAGTAATTGAGTAGCGTATCATATAATGTATTCGAGCATAAAGAGTTAAAATTAATCATCTAACAAACAAATCAAATATAATTAATTATCTAGCTTTCCAACTCATTTCTAAATCCATTTAATTTATGATCAATTTTTTAATAAATTTCGAGCTAATTCTTTTCTCGGAAGAATACTTCATCACGTAACCCCTATTACTTAAAACGGAAACAAAACAAATCCAATATCGATAGCTTGAAATCCTTGTGGATGGCATACTATAATGAAAGTATATTTCAAGATTTCGGTCATGGTGATAATGTGAAGCAAAATGCCAATGAATCTTATGTAAGAAAGGCTAACAAATTCAAGAATTACTACCATCAATCACATGACGAACAAATAACCAAGATAATGTTTGTTACAAAAGAAACTGACTAAAATATGTCTTCAAGCGCAAATTGCTAGCAACCAACAATAAAATAATCCACCACGTCAAGCAACGCTGAAGCTGCTTCAAGATATTCCAAGCACAAATTCAGGACATCAAAACCAGAAATCTAGATATCAAACATTTTACATGTTAACACCGTGTTTATTATCGAATCAAACATATCTATCAACATGCACATGATAACATCCATGCCTATGGATCACAATTATATTGATCAAACCCAGTTGAGATCAACCAATCTTGTATAAGATTAGCCATCATTCATTTACACAAACAAAAATATTATAAAACACAAGATAATAAGTCTAACCAAGAAAATAACTCTACCATATCAGATACAAGAAGCAGACAATAAAACAGTCGACACAGTAATAAAATCAACTTGAAAAATGTAGTTATAAAGTGATCAACAAAAACAAGATTCAAGAATTTACCATCTCCTCTGGCAGGTTTCGAGCATACACAACCCATGGAAGCAAATGTTGAACGAGAGTCAATACCCAGTTGACTGTTAAGTGAAAGATCAAGAAATGAACAATAAAAAGAAGGTGAGAGAAGAAGAAGAAAATAATGCTAGTAAAAAATGGTGGTGGTAGTGGTGAGTTGAAAAACACTATATACGGGGGGGTTTGTACCTTGAACAGATAGCTATGGAGAAAGAGTGGGGTTGTTACTTGTTACTCAGTCCCACTATTGAGTCTTCTTTGTGTCTGCTGCACACCAAAATCAAATTTTCTTTTGGTAGTGGGACTCCACCTCCTATTCTCTGCTCTTATATATCTTCTTTTCCTCACTATATTCTGGGGCCCACGTTTTTCTCTCTCTCTTGCCACATCAATTTTTTTTTGTTTTCATTGCCAATTATGTATATAGATTTTATTTTATATTTGAAGTTTTTCATTTGAGGTTGTATTAGGATTTTTTTAATAATAAATTCGCACTCAAATCCTACTACGGAGGATGACATTTGACGTCATATTCATATAATGTGTCATGATATGACGTATACTCACGTTTTATCATATATATTATTTGTTATAAAAATTTTGTAATATTTTTTAAATTAACTAATCACGTAAAATTGATATTATTTATCGCGTGATCTTTATATTCTTATTAAAAAATATATATATTACACAAATTTTATATATTATAAATTCGTTCCATTTATTTACGAAATATAAAGTGGTTAGAATTTCAGTATTTATTTGAAAGGAAAAAAAATATTTTTCTAAAAAAGATTAATTATCTAAATACTTTTTATGTTTTGTTTTTACGCAAAATACTTTTTATGTTAACCTACAACATTATTGTTTTCAATAGTATAATCCTTAATATGTTGAATATTTTTCTTTATCAAAATATCTTTATTTATTTCAACAAAATTTACACTAATAATAATTAAAAATTATCGTTGTTTGAATGTTTTAAATTTACCTTTCATTCCTAAAATTATGAATAAGGTTGTAGATGCCCTTGCAAACACTGTCTTATCTTCTGTTTCTGATTTATTTTGGTCTGAGTCTTGTCATTCTTTGGTGGAGTTGTCGGTCCAAGGAAATTTTCTTAACTAGTTTTTACTATTTGTATTTTTAAAAAAAATAATTAAAAATTGTATTTTTTACATAAAAAAAAACTTAAATACACTCTTAAAATACACATCCTATTAAAAGTTTAAATATTTTATAACTTTTTTTTTTTACTTTATATGGAATTAACATTTTTTTTGTCCAAACTGCTAATAATGGATTATGGTAATTTGGTAGCTGTAATTAGTTCAAAACCTTGTTGTATTTGCCATATTTGTATGAAACCAAATTGTACTTTAATTAACTTACCATAATTGTATTCCATTTATGTGACTAACTTGTTAGCATGAGTTTTACAAGCTCACATACCATTTATAACAACTTTAATTTTGTAAGTTTTAAATTTTATTCTTAAAATTGAAAAACAACAAACTTGATGAAGAATAGATTATATTTGTTTATTTTTTCTATTTAACATGCCTGAATTGAACCGATTAAATTATTTTCATTTATTTTTTAAAAGTGTTTAAACAACTTAAGAATGATAATATAAAAAAAAAATAACTGAAAAGAAAAATTTAAAAAAAATCCTAATGTTTCACTTAATTACAAATCACGGGATTATATTGAAAATTTTTTTTTTTCTAAGAATATCCTTTTAAAGATAACATATTTATAGTTTATTATAATTTTATATAATACAATTTTTTTCTTTTAATCTATTACTTATGATAAACAACTTATTTTTTTTTAAAAAAAAAAATAGTTCATATTACATATAGTTGATGTCATCACTTTCAGCATTATTATTCAGCCTTTTAGTTTTTTAAATTATTTTTAAGATAATAAAAATCATTTTATATCATTATTTATCATATTTTAATCATGAATAAAATCTTATCAAAATCTACATAAAAATGGTTTTGGATTTGTTGATTATTTGTTTTTAGTTATTTGTATAATATCAAATAAAAATATGTAAAAAAATTAATAGCAATAAGTGTATAAATGTTAAATTATTTATTTTTGGACAATTTCATTATAAAAAATAAACAAATTGACAATATATTCAGATATGGGGAAAAAAATATACGTAAATTTCTGATCCCCATTCAATATTTAATAAAATTTATAGTCATTCAGACTTCAGATAAGATAACAAAAGACTCATTACCTATCAATATCTTAAAAAGAAAATATTATGACAAATTAATTAGAATCTAAATTTTAATTAAATTTTCATGCTTTTACAGTGACTATTGGTTTAAAAGAAATATATTTTTTAATATTAAAGATTCTTTTAAATTACCACTGCCCAATATGGTTCGGTAGTAAAGGTGCTCATTCAGTTTAATAATAATCCAGGTCCAAGTTGTCAGCACCGCAAGTGGTATTTCATAACAAAAAAGTTATTTTAAATTACTTTTTAGTTGTTTGATAAAACAAATTTTTAAAATTTTTTTTTTAAAATAAGACATATTAACTAAACTACTCTCATAATATTTAGATATTTATTTATTTTTGTAATTCATCATCATCATCTTCTTCTTGTTCACCTCCATGGTTTGAGGAGGCAACAAGTAAACATTATTTTATTTTTTTTCTAAATGTATTACTGATTTTTTAAAATTTAATAATTTTAATATTTATATTTTATATATTAAATATATTATATTGTTTAATAAAATAATAAAATTTATTTTAACATTAATGTCAACTATAAAAGTTATATCCTTTAAAAAAAATAATCTAATAGTTATATAAAAATTAGATACGTATTATCAGACGCATTTTTAGAATACTTTTTTAATTATATGCTACTAGTCGCGTTTTCATATTTTAAAAATTAAAATTAAAATTTTTAAGAAAATAAAAAAATGATACCAGACATGTCATTTATATATATCACCTGTATGTTCAGTTACTCAAACCCAAAATATTATCACGATGAATGAGTGTTTTTTACCATTAAAAAATAAAATTATGGACACTTGATTGGACATTTTCTAAATAAATAATGATAATAATAATGATAATGATAATAATAATAATAATAACCATTGGCCAAAAAAAAAAAAGAATTATTAAAAGAGTGGAAAGATTCAAAGCTTATAATTTCTCAAAAAAAAAAAAAAAGCTTATAAAATAAATCTCTTGTCTATGATTAGTGACTGATTCCTTGTACTCAATCTATTTAAATCAACTGGACTAGCTTATTATTCACGTTGTCTCATCTATTACACGTTTCCCTTATAATTTCTTTTTCTCTAATCAATTTTACAAATAAAGTAAAATATCTTACCATTTAAATTAGTTAAAACCTCATGTAATAAATGTGCATTTATATTCATATAATTAAAGCAATTACATTCAAAAGTTGTAATATCTTCTTTCTTTCTTTTTTTCCTTTTTTTTTTTAATAAACAACAAATCAAAAAAATTAAAGAACACAACACAAATCAAAAGGGCCAATATCATGCCATAAAAAATTTCTACAAGTAGAGACGGCTAAAGAAGCGAGATTATGAGCCAAACTATTCCGCGATCTAGGAATCGCTTAACACTTATGAACCCTAACAACCCTGAACAAAGCCTAAATATCTTCAATCACATAACCAGCATCACACAAAGAGACTTTAGCTTGGTTAACAACAGACACTGCCATGACATCATCCAACTCAGCCAAAGCTACTGATAAACCCAATTGATCAGCAAGACTAAGACCTTCCCTTAAAGTCAGACACTCTCCAGCTTCCATAAACACAAAATATCACAGAGCCTTAGCAAAAGCCACCATTACCCAACCTGCCTCTTTTCTAATAATCCCTCCCAAGCCAACACAACCACAACAGTGTAGAAAAGTAGCGTTAGAATTTAATTTTAACAAACTTAGAGGAGGAGGAGGAACCCACTCTGCACAACCAGAAAAAGAAGCAAGGCCTAGCCTCAAAAACCTAGAAAGAGTACTGAAATTCACTCAGAAGGCTCTCAATCCAAATCACTAACTCCCCAGCTTGCCTGACTCTGTTATGGTGGACAGAAGCATTTCGATTACCCCAAACACCGTACAACGACATACAAAAGAACTTTAACTCACTCCTATCAAATTTACCTGCAAACCAACATAAAATCTCCAAACAATGCAACCCCTTTAAGCCTTTAAACCAGCCTAAAAAATTAGTATGAACCCAAACACCTTTTACACACGAACACCACAACAATGCATGAGAAATAGATTCATGATCTTTACAGCACAAAGAGCAAAAGGGATCCATTGGAACCTTTCGCTTAAAAAATTAACAGAGGCAAGAACATCATTATTACAAACACGCCAAATAAAGATCCTAACCTTAGGAGGAATTTTAAGGTGCCAAAGCATTTTCTACCGTTGTTAACAGTTACGCGAGTCAGAACGCTCCACTTTAACCTTCAAATCCATAGTCAACTATAGCCACTCCTAACCTTATATTCTCTATTTTTTATCAAAATGTCAAACCAAACTATCCGACCTATCCTTAGGAATAGAAATGACCTTTTTATTAATATTGAGTCCCTCAATTTATGCACATCTCAACCATGTCTTGATCAATCAATCAAAGAGGCAACTTTCATCTTAATCCCAGGATCAGCATAGATTGACTCGAAAGATGAAAGCTTAGGCAGCTAAGGGTCCTTGAAAGGCAAGTTGTAACATCTTGAATTTATAAAGCAAGAGTTTTGCTATCGTACTCATGAGGGGACAATTTCTTACTTGCACTAGATTTGTAAGTTTGAACATAATGTACCAAGTTAAAATATGAGTCCGTGTGTGTAAGGTTTAAAAATTTATTTAAATTTATTGTATAAATAATATAATAAATTAATTTATTAAATTTTCTAAAAATTTGTCCGAATTTATTTAAGTTTATTTCTTGCATTCCATTTTAAGATTTATATGCCGCAGCTCCACCTGTTAAAATCTCTTCGTCCCGTGAACACCGGGGAGGCAAAAGCCGTTCCTAACTGCCACGTCAGCTTGTTTTCTTTCTTTGTTTCACATTCTTCACAAAACAAAAAAAAATAAAATAATAATAATAATAAAATAGATTACATGCATTGATATGAATGTCCTGGTTCTCCTCTAGTTTCTTTTCTCGTCTCTCTCTTGGAAAATATAGGGATCAAAGAAAATCGGTCTTCATTTTTATTGTTTGAAGCCCGAGAAGTTTAAAGAAGAACAGCGAAGTCTGATAAGCAACCATGAATATCTTCAGATTCGCCGGCGACATGACTCACTTGATCAGTATCTTAGTCCTCCTCCTCAAAATCTACGCTACCAAATCTTGCTCCGGTAATAATTTATTCTCATTTTCCACTCTCACCGTCTGTTTGGTTCCCTACAAAACACCCCAAAGTAGAGTAGTAAATGAATTAAATTGAAAATTTCATTCTCATTCTTATTTTCACTTTCACATTCAAATTATAATTATTCAGTTTTCTATTATGATAATGCTATTGCTTTTTAACTAATTTTAATAAGTATAATACTCTTTTTCTGTTTTGTTTTCTTCATTTTGTCGGCAACCAAATGTTGAACTAGGGTTTTGTTTTGTTTTGCTTGATTGGTGAGAAAATACGTGGAGCAATGGAAACTGAGATTTGGAATTTTGTTCTCTGCTTAATTTGCTTCGTAACAAATGGTGCAGGACAACTTAATTAAATTAATTATATGTATGAGGTTCAGTTTATTTAATATTAAACTTGTTGGAGGTAAAAGAGTTGTGATTTTTTCTTAAGTTATGACAAATAAGCAAATCTGTGCATTAACTTTTTGAAATGATTTTTGGTGATTTAGGGATTTCACTTAAGACTCAGGAACTCTTTGCGCTGGTTTTTTTGACGCGTTACTTGGATCTCTTCACGGACTTTATCTCTGTTTACAACACTGCGATGAAGCTAGTGTTCATTGGGAGTTCTCTTGCGATAGTTTGGTGCATGAGGATGCACTATGCTGTGCGGAGGACATATGACAAAGAGCTAGATACTTTTCGTCATTATTTTCTTATTGCTGGGTGCTTTGTGTTGGCACTTATTTTGCACGAGAAGTTTACATTTGAAGAGGTGACTATTGTTAGTTTTACTTTGTTAATTTCAACTTAATTTATAATCTATGTGCTTAATTGTTTGTGAATTGGAGGGCTAAGATTATAATTCGCTTTTAGTTACTGGGATTGTTCGGTTATGATAAGACTGAGATGATTGAGTTTATCCTAGATTGGTTTGAAAAACTCACATTAGTTTTATAGGTTCATTTACATTTAATTTATTGCTAAGTTGTGTTAAAACAATGGGTTTTACTTGGATTACGAGTTGTTTATGGTATGGTAGTACTTGGTATGCTTCCATGTTTAAGGGTCCTTAGTTGTATAATGAGGAAGTAATTTCCAAATTTCAGATCCAATGTCCTGTACTTTCTTACACCTCTTTTAACATTGTGATGAAGAAGTAAGCACTTTTGCGGAATACTAACTTGTGGTATGATATATAGTTAACATGATTGCTGCTCTATTTCCATTTTGCTTGTGTGAAATTATTAGGAAAGGTCCTTTTGGGTTGTTGCCTGTGCAATCATGTTGTCATTTAGAAATTTGGTTTGGAAGCGCGGTGAGGTACTTACAGAAGAGACACTCAAGAAAATGAAGTTATCTGGTAATTGGTATTGATGGAAAGAGGTGGGAAGCTTGTGGAAACATTGGAAAAAATGATTGTTACTTCGTTGCTGTTATTTTGACATGCTGCTTAAGATGAAATACCTTATTTTATTTCTCTCTGTTCCATTCCTTCGTAGGCAATCGAGAAAAAAAATGTTTATAATTGTTAATTAGTTCTTGGTTTCTAAACTGTAGTGTGTTTCATGTTCACTTTTAAGCCGGCTTGCTGTGCGTTCTTAAATCTCTAAGTTTTCATTTAATTTGGGACTAATTTGATGAAGTCTATTGCAGATCTTTTGGGCATTTTCTATATACTTGGAAGCTGTTGCGATCCTTCCCCAGTTAGTTTTGCTACAGAGAAGTGGAAATGTTGACAATTTAACTGGGCAATATGTATTCTTTCTTGGGTATGTATGCTTGTGTGTGTATGTGTCCTTGTGCGCATAGCGTTAGGATTAAGTATCCCTTCACTTTTGTATGTAACTCATGACACAATTTATGAGCTTTTTGATTAATGCATTGCCAAAGTGCATTAGTTTTATTATACAAGACGTACTCTCAATTGTAAAAAGTGCAGTAATTGAATGGTCTAAAATTGTGTCATAATACGTGTAAAATAAAGAAAAAAGATGTTGTTGATCCTAGCAATATATATGCATGCTTATATTTTTAGTCATATAGGCACACAACAAAAACTTTTAGATTTTCGGTTCACAAAATTTAAAGACATATTTGTTGCTTATTATGTGATATAATATTGCATATTTATTTTCTTGTTGCGTGCCTTTTGTTTTTTACTCTTTGGTGTCAAGCATCTAATTTCCATAGAATGAAAACATGTCTTCCAGACTAATACTCACCATGTACCTTCAGTGATTTTCCCAAATGGAAAACTCTAATTCACTGGTCAAACTTGTTTCAGTGCAACCAAAACCATGAGCTGCATGATTGTCTGAATGCATGTCATAAACTTCCTCTGTTTACAACAGTCAATATCTTACCATAAGATTTATGACTCACAAAACCAACTGTTGGATTTCATGCTCGTTCTATACTTACCAGGCATGCTGAGTTCCAAGAAAATCTTGACTGGTGTAAACTAAGGTGGTCTTATCTTGGTATAATGTGATCATATCGTCATCTATACGTATATTTATATATGACATTCACATCCCTCTAGTCCCCAACATACACTCATCCGAAACTAAGGTTTTATGTGAATTGTTAGTTGAATTTACGTTATTGATAGCATATAGTTTGATTCTTCATATCTGTACTATTTTATTTGAGTCTTGATTACATCTTTTGACATTCATGTATACCTTTTGAGTAATTTTTCACTCTTTTAAGATCAAGTGATATTTATAAAAGAAACAAAAATTTAAAACAATTTGAGAGAGATCAATTGTGTGATTGAGAATTATCTTCTCTGTAAAAAATGACTATTTTTACTTTTTAAAGGTCATTCTATTAAATTCCATAGAGTCATGGTGCATAGGAAGATTTCCTTTCAGAAATGTAAAATGAATTATGTGTACAATAATGTTCTTTCAAGTCTATTGCGTTTATCACCAATGGGTGAGGTGCACTGTTTATCTTTAGGAGAACAAAATAGTAGATATGATAATAGAAGATCCATTTGTGTTGCTTGCAGCATGAATATAAAGTACTTTGTAATAAGAGTTCTTAGAAATTTAAATGATGGAAAGTGGAGGATTTTTTTTTTCTTTCTAATGTTATATATTTATTAAAACGGATTGCTCGTCAAATCTCTTGTGAGTTCATCCAGATAGCATAGCCTATTTCAAGGTTATTACCATAAAGTACATTGTCAAACATAATATACTTCTTCAGTGAGGTAAACAGTCAAGAAAAGTTGTTTGATATTATTTTTCATTGAAAAGACAAGACTTTGTGATTTTTTTTCATTAAGATAAAAAATATGTATTTCCATGCTTACTTTCAGAAGCAATCTATTTTCTGTATGTCTGTGTGTGCAAATTGAACTTACTCTGTAAACCTTGCATGTTAATTTGCAGGGCGTATCGTGGATTCTACATTCTCAACTGGATCTACCGCTATTTGACAGAGCCGCATTTTACTCGATGGATTGGTAAGCTTTATAATGAAAGAAAGAGAAATTACGTTTTCTGTTAATATTGCTGCATGTATGTATAGACTTTGACTATCATTTTTCTGTTGTTCTCTGTCAGCTTGTGTCTCTGGTCTTGTCCAGACAGCTCTCTATGCAGATTTCTTTTATTTCTACTTCATTAGGTAAGGATATTTGGACCCGGTTGATAAAAATCTTCTGTCAATTTTTTATTTTATTTTTTAACTTATGTAATTTGGATTATTCTTTGTATCTGTTTTGGCAGTTGGAAAAACAACGTGAAACTTCAGCTGCCAGCTTGAGCCAAGTTGGGACGTGTTGAAATTTTCAATTTGTTGAGCTAAAAAATTGTTTTGAGTGTTTGCTCAAGATCATTCGTGAATTTACTGCTAGCGGAAAACTCTTGTCCGAGCCTCTTGATGGAAGAGGAGGATACATGATTATAGTTCTCACTTTTGGATTAGATTAAGTACCCATGTTTATGAGAGGTGGATAGTTTTATTTCTTCGGCCTTCACATTACTTCTAAGTTCTAACATGTAAAGATGATATTGGGAGGGAAAAAATCCTGATCTAACTAACATCACATCACAGTTGGAATACTACTACTACTAGTGCCTATACAATTAATCAAATTGCAAGTGTTTGCAAAATTGTAGTTTGATTCTTTAATTTTGAATGTTTTCTGGTGGATGGAATGTGTAGTTGCTTGGACCTTGATGACCATGTTGAGATGATCTTGTTAGAGAATTGGGCTGTCAAAACTAGTAATTTCTTGTTTCAAATGTAGTATATTTACAAAACCAAAAGAGGGAATTTCATTTTATGCTCTCTTTTGACTGATTCTTTAAATTATCAATTTGGTCATTTTGACTAAAATATTATTCAAATGATAGAAAATGTAAGAACAAATATTTAAAACTCAAATGTGACAAAAAAAAAAAACATAAATACATGCTTTTGCTCTCGATTTTAATTGAATGAGTTGACTTGCCACACAATGTTTAAAAATTTGATGACTTTATCTTGAATTGAATAATCAATAAAAATTTAAGATCGTCGCACCTTGAAACGATCTGGGCCTAGATTGTGTCCCAGATTGTCACACCAACCTGCGACGATCTGCTCCCACCAACCACCCTGCGACGATGTGGTCGCTCTGGACCAAATCCTCGCTTCCAAATCTGGTGCGATGGAGGGAGGATGGGATTTCCATAGTCCATTGGTGGAGATCTATCCTCTCTTTTTGTTATATATTTATTTATTTTATATCCATTGTCCCTCCCAGGGACAAACAGACGGTGGAGATCCATTAAACAATATTTTTTTTAACTTTTTTTAAATTTTTTAAGAATAAAATGGTCACTATGCAAATTATGTTACGGTTGACTGTTAAAAATTTGATAAGAGTGACTATTTTGATTGATTTTGAAAAGTTAGGAACCATAAGATCTATAAGAGGCAAAAGAGAAAATATCAGTAAAAAAGAATTAGGGACCAAAATAATTTTTATCCAAACTTTAAATAGCGGAGAGTGTTTAAGATTGAATAAGGTTATTTTATAAGATTGGATAAGATTAAAATGAAATTAGATTAGAGTGGGCTAGACTGGACTAAATTAGTATGTTTGGTACTATCTAGAATTGAACTAAAATAATTATTTATTTATTTTTTAAACACATTTTATTTTTGTTTGAATAAAAGTAAAATTTTATTTAAATAAAGATATGTTAAGAAATTAAATCAAATAAAAATAAATTGTTATAATACAGAATTAAATTATGATCAATGTGTGAAGTTATTATAAATTTAAAATAATGAAGATAATAAAAATAATAATAATAACAAATCATTTTAATCCGAGTACTAATATATAGATGCCAATTCTTTGCCAAATATAAATATGAGATTAAAACATTTTAATCCTAATCCAGTTCTATCCAATAAACATGCTGTAAAGGGATAAAATATTAATAGTTAAAAAAATAAATTCAAGATTAAATTACAAGAAGCAATGCAGCATTCAATTACTTTTGACTCCAATATCAATTCATTGTCACCGCAATATATTATATTTCGATTGAATGAAATCTCAAAGAAGCGGTCCAAAATAAAATTATATATCATTAATCATCTTTAACAGTTTTTTTAAATTAATACGAAACGGGTTAAAATTCTATCGAGATTTACTGACATCAATTATTACTAAAGTGTAGATATATACTCGCAGAGAGTCCCAAGAGTAGAATGTGACTAGCGGATCGTTAACTCGTTTTCATCAGCCTGACCCCATTGAAAACACGTGTCACAGGTCATTGGACAAGTGATCGTGGCAACAAACACCTCAGCCAATCTTGAAAACACGTGTCATCAGTTCATTGGACAAGTGATCGTGGCAGCCAAATTTGAAATTTGATTCCACCTTAAGGCAACGACACGAAACAGAAAAATGAGCCAAAACTGTGCGTAGCGGAGACGTGTTCTTCTCGTTGACCCTTATACTAGAGTTTTGTAAAATTCTGCCTTTTTTCTGATCTAAAACCCTACTCGTTTCGGGCCTCTCAGATCTGCTCTACAGTTCTCATCGTAAGTCTCTCTGCTCTCTCATTTTCTTGAAGAAGCTTTTGTGTTTAGAGATAGAGATTGATATTGATTTATTAGTATGTTTGATATAGATACTCTATTGTCAGTTTAGTTTCATTTCATGTATTTATTGATTGATCTTTATTGACGTTCCTTTTAAATCTAATTGTTGTTTGATCTTGTGATCTACATAAATAATAATAAGCTTTTGCTTTTTTTAATTGGGAGAGTTTCATGTCAAACAAATCATGTAGAATGAACAATTCATGTAACATATAGTAAAAGTTGGATTGGATTAGTCTGTCATATCGTATTTAACTAAATTTAGTATGATTGATCATTGAATCGTGCAAAAGTTCCATTTTGTAGTTATAATATTTTCATTAAATTACATTCTATAAATAGTTTTTTTTCCTTCAAATATTTTATTAAAATATAATTTTATAATATTTATTAAAAGAAAATTAAAATATTTCATCAAAAAATAATTTAACTAATTTTTTTTTGCTGGCCTATTCTGATCATAGAGGAGAGCAGGAGAGTAGGAGGCCAGCCTCTTCCAACCCATGCTTTTTGATTTTTTTTTTAAATTTCGGTATGTATAGAACGTTGCTAGACAATGTATTGAACTAAATTAGTTTTATACAGTGTATATTGTTTATCCGATTATTGATAATAATTTTTTGTGCTCATGTGGTGGCATCAATTTGCTCAAGTTGCTTGGCTAACAAATGTTTTGTGAATGGGATAGTGAGATTTATGAATTTGGTGGTGGATGCAGGTTGGCGTGATTAATTAAAATGGGAGGAGGATTTAGAGTGCTGCACCTGGTCAGACCATTCCTTGCGTTTCTGCCAGAGGTTCAGAATGCTGACCGTAAAATTCCCTTCAGAGAGAAAGTCATATACACTGTCATTTCTCTGTTCATCTTCCTGGTGTGCAGCCAGCTTCCACTCTATGGAATACATTCCACAACTGGTGCTGATCCATTTTATTGGATGCGTGTTATTCTTGCATCAAGTCGTGGGACTGTCATGGAACTTGGGATTACCCCCATTGTGACTTCTGGACTGGTGATACAACTCTTGGCTGGGTCCAAGATCATTGAAGTGGACAATAATGTTCGTGAGGATCGTGCACTCTTGTAAGTATTGTGAATTTTGTTATTTTCCCAGTTCAGCAATTTTTAAGTACTGCAATTCATGATGGTCTTTCTAAGTATGAGACTTATTTTATTTTGTGCAAGGAGAGATTTGTGTACTCCAGAAGTTTCTAAATGCATTAGAAGTGTGTAAACTAAGTTGTTGGGCAAGGAGAGATTTTACACAAATGCATTTTTATTTTGGGCATGAAAAGAAGCAATCAATTTCAAAAGATTTTTAAGGATATATCATGGATGAAGATTTTAGTACTTCTAAATGCATTAAATTTATAAAAAAAATTTATAAATAATTATACGGTAACATAACTTAAATGAAAATCAAACCCCTCAATCCACTCCTGTAAACCTAGTGTGACTGAGATCTGGTCAGAAGACCTCTTATGTAGGAATAAAAGTCTCACTAATTAAATTTGCTGTCCATGCTGTATTATGTACATATTCAATGCATCTTAATTATCTTAGTAATAATCTGTATGCCCTTGCCTTGTTCTCGTAATGATTGACTGGAATTCATTTTATTCTTTCCATTATAGCATGTTCATGTAATTTGTAAGGTAATATGTCCTGCTCCCGTTGTTGTATGCTCGCAGAAATGGAGCACAAAAGTTGTTGGGCATCTTAATTGCTGTCGGTGAGGCTGTTGCATATGTGCTGTCAGGGATGTATGGAAGTGTTGGTCAACTTGGTGTTGGAAATGCTATTCTGATCATTGTTCAACTTTGCTTTGCTGGAATCATTGTAATATGCCTGGATGAACTTCTGCAGAAGGGATATGGTCTAGGCTCTGGAATCTCCCTTTTCATTGCCACCAACATCTGGTCAGCTACAAAAAAAAAAAAATTTTGGTTGTGATCTCCATTGTAAAATCATGTGTGAGTTGAAACCCTAATCTTTTTTGGGTCACCATGCAGTGAAAACATCATTTGGAAAGCTTTCAGTCCCACGACTATCAACAGTGGCAGGGGAGCTGAATTTGAGGGTGCTGTTATTGCTTTGTTCCATCTCCTGATAACTAGGACTGACAAAGTTCGTGCTCTCCGAGAGGCTTTCTATCGGCAGAACCTTCCAAATGTTACAAATTTACTCGCTACAGTCTTAATCTTCCTCATTGTTATCTACTTCCAAGGTTTCCGTGTGGTGTTGCCAGTGAGATCGAAGAATGCCCGTGGACAACAGGGCTCATACCCAATCAAACTATTCTACACATCCAACATGCCTATCATTCTCCAATCTGCACTTGTCACGAATCTTTATTTCATCTCCCAGGTACATTCCCTTTTATACAAGGGTAAAAGTTGTCAGTTCTCTTTGCCTGTATTGTTGTAAAGAGTATAACACCATTTATTTCTGTACAGTTGCTTTACAGGAAGTACAGTGGTAATTTTTTTGTAAATCTGTTGGGAATGTGGAAGGAATCTGAATATTCTGGCCAGTTTGTTCCTGTTGGCGGTCTTGCTTACTATATCACTGCACCGGCAAGGTGACACATCATTTTGGTTCTAGTCCATTTCAGTTTTATTTTATTTTATTTATTTATTTTGTTCAAGTGAATATTTGTAAGTTATTGGTCGGTTAGTGTTCTCTTTTTTTTTCATTGCTCACGGCAAGTTCTGATACCTAGTTTTTGTTCCTCAATCGCAGCTTGGCAGCTATGGCAGCCAACCCGTTCCATGCTCTGTTCTATCTGATTTTTATGCTCACAGCTTGTGCACTGTTCTCAAAAACTTGGATTGAAGTTTCTGGGTCTTCTGCTCGAGATGTGGCTAAGCAGCTCAAGGTATTTTGGAATGAAAATTTTGTTTTCACATCCTTGTTACTTTTGGTCGTAGTTTGTTGTCATCTTAGCCCTTTTTTTTCTTTGGAAGATCATCAAATTTGTATCTAGAAACTTATTGCATTAGCAATCATGATAAAAACCATTCCATTCAAACCTCAAGGGGTTGTTGTAGTGGTTGAAGGTTGGAGTTTTCAAACAAGAGGTCAAGGGTTCAAAACCTCCTAGGGCCGCTTACATAGGATATTTAAAATCCTATGAGTTTTATGGTTATCAATGTTGTAGTGTCTGGCGGTAGCCCATATTTTAGAACCCAGGAACAAATAAAAGATCAGGGAGGTGTGGGTTTAAATATATACATACATATATATATATATATATGTGTGTGTGTGTGTGTGTATGTAGTTCAGCTGATTAAGATCAGTTTATGACATCCATTCTCTATCTTGAGATAAACGTTGTAGCTGTCAACTTTGCAGTGAAGATTTAAATACATTCTTATCTACATTTTCTCCACTATATTTCTTTATTCATCCATAAATTTTTTAAACTTTTCCTTGCTGGTTCTGTAGGAGCAACAAATGGTGATGCCTGGACATCGTGAATCAAATTTACAGAAGGAACTGAACCGCTACATACCTACTGCAGCCGCCTTTGGAGGAATGTGCATTGGTGCATTGACAGTCTTGGCAGATTTCATGGGAGCCATCGGCTCAGGAACTGGGATATTGCTTGCTGTCACAATCATATATCAGTACTTCGAGACATTTGAGAAGGAGAAAGCCAGTGAACTTGGCTTCTTAGGCTTTTAAAGCTCTAGTGGTTGGTCTCAATTAGGAAAATGGTAGGTGATAACGATCTTTGTCGCAGTTTGATCAAGATTCAAATAGTTATAGAGGTCCCAATTGTTAACACCCCATCGATTGAGATTGAGAGCAGTTCAGACCTTAGTTGGAATATAATATTTAGTTGCTTTCCTTTCTTATTTTTTTCTTAACCCAGAAAAAAAATATTGTATGTTAAGCACGCCAAGGGCGAAAAGTTTTCGCAGAAATACTTCTTTCAACGTGTTACACGAATTACTTATTCTGCTATAGATAACTGCAAAATTCAGTTTCCCAGAATTTCTGCAGAATGATGAATCCGTGATCTGTTTAAGCTTACGAAGTGAAGCCATTCTGCTCATTTTCATTCGATTTTAGCTCCTGAGTATCTTTGTGGTAGTTTTGACTGGTCGAAGAACTCGCTAAAATCTTACTGATTCAGTGAAGTTCACAAGTAGTGATAAGTCTTTTTTGAAGCTTCATGACCTTTTGTTTCCTGTTACTTGTAAGCTGCCTTGCGACGATGTTTGAGAGGCTGCTAGTCTATGTAAATGTTATTGATGTGCCGTTGCTTAAATAGTAAGCCGGCTTAGTGATTGCTCTCTCACAAGCGGAGCCACCGGCTACACTTGATAGATCTTCCAAGTCTTCGGTTTCCGAATTCCACTTCTGATACCAATTTTGCAAATTGGCTAACCAGGTCAGTAACCAAACGCTTGCAAGAAAAATTAAATGAATAAGAAGAGGGGTTCCCTCACTATTAAGAAAGAATTCTTGTCATTTTCATATGTAAAGTAAGGCCTTTGATTTTGGAACTTTAGGGATTTGGCTCTTGATCTTGTTTTCCAAGCAAATCTACTTTGTTAAAATTAATTAAAAGCATGATAATTGTATGTAGTATTTAATAAAATTATGCTAAAAGAAACATCTTTCCAAAACGTCTAGAAATACTTTCTTGTTTTCTATTGTTTTGAAAAGATGTATATAATATTAAGGGATATTATTAAAATTTTCTATAGTTTGTCGTATTCGTCAAAATTTTCCCTCTAATTTTATTAATGGCCAAAATTTTCCATGTAGTTTGGTTTAGTAGTCAAAATCCCCCCATGCCGTCAGTTTTAATTATTAAAATGCCATTGACTGTTAACTTTTCAGTTAGTAATATTATTAAAATACCCTTCTAATTTGAGATATTAGTCAAAAGTTTCTCATAGTTTCATTTATGATCAAAATCACCCTCATAATTTCATTTTATAGTCAATTTGCCCCTTACCTCAGTTTTAATTGTTAAAATACTTTTAACTATTAATTTTATGTTAAAATTTTTAGGGCATCAAGGATATAAAGGTAAATATCTGTATAAATTAAATTAAAATATTTTAATTTATAATATTAATCAATCTCTAAGGTCCATGATATAAAAGATCAAATATAAAATTTTAAAATTTTAAAAATGTTGGATCTTCGCAGTCCATAACACAATTTTTTTTTAAAAATAATTAAAAATAAAAAGATGAATCTCCACCGTCCATTTCTATATTATCATGGATATTAGAGATCAAATTTAAAATATTAAAAATTTTAAAAAATTGGATCTCCACCGTGCATAGTAGAAATCACAAATATAATTTGTTTAAACAAAATTACCAATTTTTAAAAAAAAAAATTAAAAAGTTAAAAATAAAAATATTAATCTCTACCATGCATCTCTATATTACGATGGACATTAGAAATCAAATCTAAAATATTAAAAAATTAAAAATTTATAAAATAAAAAAGTTAGATCTCCACCGTTCATCAAAATTAAAAATTAAAAAAATTGGATCTCCACCCTTCATAGATGAGTGGTGGAGACGGTGGAGAAATTTATATCAAAAAATTATAAAAATAATTAAAAATAATTAAAAATAAAAAGATGAATCTCCATCGTCCTCGATATTATAATGGACATCAGAGATCAAATTTTAAAAACTTAAAAATTTTAAAATTTTTAAAAAAATTGAATCTCCATTGTCCATATATGGACGGTGGATATCATAAATACAAAATTTTTAAAAAACAATTACCAAAGTTTTTAAAAAAAAAACTTTAAAAAAATTACGGATATCCACTATCCATCTCCATAGATGAATAGTAGAGAGTATAAACACAAAATATTTTTAAAAAAAATAAAATTATAAAAAATTAAAAATTAAAAAATAAACCCCACGTCCATCTCAGTAGATTTTAAAATTTAAAATTATTAATATTTTATATTTGATCTCTAATGTCATCATATGATGGACTGTAAAGATTTATTAATATTATACATTAAAATATTTTAATTTAATCTATACAAATATTTACCTTTATACCCTTGGTGCTCTAAAATTTTTAACGTAAAGTTAATAGTTAAACATATTTTGGTAATTAAAATTGATGGTAGGAGAAAAATTGACTATAAAATGAAATTATTGGGGTGATTTTGATCATAAATGAAACTATGAAAAACTTTTGACTAATATATTAAATTAGAAGAGTATTTTAATAATATTACTAACTGAAAAGTTAACGGTCAATGATATTTTAGTAATTAAAATTGATAGTATGGGGGATTTTGACGAATAAATCAAACTACAAGAGGAATTTTGGTCATTAATGAAATTAGAGGGGGGATTTTGACGAATACATCAAACTATAGGGTAATTTTAATAATATCCTTAATATTAATGATTCTTTTTGAGACAACTAAGATGATCACAAACCAATTCATCTAATGACTTTAATGCTATTGTTCTGATTTCTTTATAGGATTAGCAATGATGTTGTTGCAACTTATGATTGATAACTGCAAACCTCAGTCTGATTCCCATTTGCCACAACTTTAGCAACTTTGTGGCTTTATTCTGTGTGTTTTAGCAGAAAAGATTGACTCTGCTTGCTCTCTTTTAATGACAGATTAAATAATGCTAATCCCATGTCAATGTTCTCTTCAACAAGGTTACTTGAAGGAAAAATGAAAAATTCATAAAGCTTCTTCAATAATTTAAAACATGTATGGCAACAAATTCATGGATTTGTTATGTATAGTGACATTGGTTTTGTGGTATCATTATGGTTCACTTATTCGAGTCTATTGCACAACACAAAGAAACAAACAAAATGACAAGGGTACATGTAGTGAAAACCTGGGGCCGGAGCTGGAAGCTTTAAAAGAAGTTAGGTTTGAGTAGCTGGTTTCTTGACTCATTGGTAGCAGATTTCAACACGTTTTTCTAGTCTATGTTATCAATTATCATATGGGTTTGAGCAGGATTGGGTACAAAAAATTTGTAGGGACAAGTGGGGCCTCCAGATTCATTATAGCCGTTGGATTGCCATTACCATATCTATGAATATGCAAAAGAAAAGCTGGTTATAGCAGTGCCAATATTAGATTGTAGCAGTAAACATTGGTCCTTTCAAATCTGAACTGCAAATCAGACTCAGAGAATGAGAGACTGCTTTTTGGGCAACTTGTGTATTTTTCTTTGAATAATGAATGGACTATTTGGGGTTTTAAAGGGGCAAGTTCCAATTGGGACCTAGGAATTAGATGCCCTTTTCTTTTTTCTTTTAAAGGTTTTTTAGTTGTATATTCCATTCACAAATTTGGGGTCCACGAGAGTAGGCTAGGGCTCTGTGACTTTTGATTAGATAATACAATGTACATTATCGTGGAGAGTATATGGAATTGAAATTTGAAATTTGGGGAACCGGAATACGTCAATCAAGCATAACAGAATTGATTCAGATTTCAAAATCCAACACTTTCATGATAGAAACCAGCAACATTGGATACAATTCACATTCTTTTCTCATTTAAATTAATGAATTATTTTGATCTTTTGTCAACTCCTTACATGAGCAGTACAAAAAGTCAAAATCATTTGCATTTTCATGTCTGTATTTGAGAATTTTTTTATGGAAATTTAAGGGGAAAAAAAAATGATCAATAAACCCTAGATCAGATGAGAAGATGATCTGGTCATGAATTAATCCTTTGAAGTGATAGAAATAGAATCAGCAACAATATTTGATTGTGACTGTTTTGTGGGTTGCTTCACTTCAAAAATTCGAAAGAATCGAAACAACATGAACATGAAAGCACTGTTTGAAATATCTTGCCGTATGTTGTAAGTATATGCAATGAGCAAGAGCAATCGATCAACACATTTCTCCTACTATACTCCATTTTGTCGTTGAAATATGACGTAAACGTGAACAACATGCAAATAATCCGCTCTTGAAACAAACCCACACAACCCAATGTGATTAGTAAAAGTCATCAATTAATCCTATTAGACTACATTAATTAATTAATTAATTAGGTGATAATTAATCTCAGATTCGCTTCCCATTCATCAGCATATGACAAATAATTGCTGCATATAACTCACTAATGTAATTAAAACTAACTTCAATTTCTTCATCTGTACGCCTACTTAATGTAATTTAATTATACCTCTGTAATTAATCTGTCTTCATTTTTTTTACAAACAAGATTATTATTACACATTAATGATGGATACTTGTCTCTTTTCCATATATATATATATATATATATATATATATATATATAACTGCTTGAATTATAAGTGGCTATTTTCAACAACGGAAGGGGTCCACTCCCAACACGGGGGAGATGTTTACCTACACAATTACGTTTTTATAGACAATTATGAGAATATATATTTACATGTCTACACAAGTATTTGAACTTTAGTAGGTTGGAGGATTTTGAGGTTTCCAACCACTAACGTAAGGGATCTTGTGTATTACTAAGATAAGTTTAATCATAATTGATAAAGACTAATATAATCTAATAACATAATAAATATAAAATAAAAATAATTAGGAGATTTGATTTGATTTAATTTAATTCAACAATATAAACTATATTTTTAATGTTGCATGCCTAAGAGGATTGATGAGGGCCTCAATTGCCTACAAGAATGATTATTTTCATTTCAAAAAAAAATATATAGGGTTAGCTAAGATGTGGTTGCTTGCTCATGTGGTCCCTAATTTTGAAATAATTTGGAGACAAAGGGCATGGAAGAAGCCTCACTCTCTTGTATTTATTGTTAATAAATACTTTAACTTTGATGATTTTAAATGAGCATGTTATCCCATTTTTATATATTATCATATTTTGAATTTTGTAGGTGATCAAGTGTCCACTAAACCTATGAGATTGGTTGTAAATTCAACTACGATAGTAGTTATTATGTTATGATATGATATATATAAGTTATTGTCACAAGTTTTATATGTGATTTTCTCGAATTTTGTATTAACAAATACCATACCTTCTTTAAAAAAAATTAACTAACTACATTTTATTTACGATTCGTCAAATAATTTCATGTACACTATAAGTTGTTTTTATGATTTTTTTTTTCAACTATATGTACAAAACCATTTTGTATTTACTCAATGTTATAAGGAAAGGTTTGAAATTTTTTTTCTTTTCTTTTTACTAAAAATACTATTATGGAACGTTTGGTGCACCGAATAAGGACAAAATTGAACTAAAAGCAGTTCAATTCTGTGTATGCAACATGTCCAATCCTAATAGTCCACTTTCGTCTTGCTGAGATGGGACTTTCAATAGGATTATTGAATTCCACTTCGCGAGATGTCTCGTATCTCCTTTTTTTTTTTTATTTAATTACATTATTTTTATATAAAATAATTTTATTTGATTTAAAATTAAATTTAAATAGTTTTATTTATTTTATTCATAAAATAATTTTTTAACCAAATTTATATCAAATAATTTTATTTTTATTTAATTTAAAATAATATTATTTTATTTCAAAATTAATTTTATTTTATGTAAAAATTAATTTAATCAAATTTAATTTTATGTAATAGCATACTACACTAAACAAGAGATAATCACAATACTAATTTAGTCATATCAAATTCAATCTAATTTTATCATATTTTATCCTACCATATCACATAAAAATAGTTCAATCTAATTTTACTAATTGCATCTTTAATATCTTCGTCCCCACCTTTTTTTATCAATAAATAATAAAGAATAAAGAAAATCTTCCAACTTTATTTTTAAAAAAATTGATCTATCAAGAAGAAAATCAAAGCAATTTCATCTTTAAATATACCAATTGGCTTATGGGTCACATCTCTTGATTTCAATAATTAATCCACTTTCTAGGCTTTGGGATGGTCCTCTTTTTGAATCACCATTCATTATAAAACCTTTCTTTGTTTTTTATTGTCTCTCCTAATGATGTCAATGACCAAAGCACTAAACCACTAATTTTTATTTTTATTATTATTCTATTTGGGTCACAAGGAAATAAAGAACACAAAAATGGATACCATCACTGCTAGTAAGGTGATTGAACATTTCCCCTCACTTATGTGATAAGAATTCGAGTCTCACTTTTACCTATTAAATTATAAAATATTGAGAGACCCCTCCTCTGTAGTGGAAGTGGTCATTCCAAACCGAACTCGTAATATTTAATTTTGTTAGGTCCTGATAGACTGTTAAAGTAATTAGTTTCAAATTAAAAAAAAAAAAAAAAAAAAAGTACACAACTATGGACACCCAACAAATATATGTTTACAACCACTTTAATTAATTGAGTATTTTGGCTTGTTCAAGGTATAGCTTAAACTACATAGATACCATGATTAAGTGAAATTATTTGTTTCCCATGTCTAAACCAAGATTGGTCCCACTAATTGCTTAAGGGTCCCAACTTTGGCTTAAAATTAAATTCTCAAGCAAACCAGTTTGATCATGCACTAATCTTTATATACAGTATTTGTACATAATTATGTCGTATGTGTAATGTCAATGATAACCAATAATTGATATTTATTACGTCTTACCTTATATACAATTTTGAGTCTCTTCAAAACGTCCTCATATTATTCATTTTCCTTTTCTTATTGTAGAAGCATATTTTTTTGGTTTACAAGGGATTTTTGTTCTCATTTTCCTTAAAATTAAAATTACTCATCTATCCCATATATATTCTTTTACTTTTTCTTTTTTTTATAAAACAAGAAGAAGAAATTTTCGTTTTTAAATCATTACATTTCACCCCATATATATATACATAGTTAACCAAAAAAAATCAAGCGGGCAAATGAGTGGATTTGAGTTTTAAGGTTAACGATCAAGGTGTTAGTATTATCTTTTAATTTGGTTAATATAGAGTCCAAATTTGTTCTTCTGGGAATTGCCCCTCAGAAGAGAAAAGTTCATATTCGGAGAAAATGTTCGTGTGTAAAACCTTTCCACCAGGGAAAATCAAATCCATTATATTTAACATGGGGCCTCTAGGGTATACAATCGTCTTAATAGTGATATTCTACAATAAAAGTACCAATTTTATCCCTCCCGAAGGAGTCTAAATCATTAAGTGACCCTCATCGCTTTCATCTTCTTGGGGGAAAAGGTTTTTGTTTTCACGGAAGTGTTTTTCATGCTATCTCTCAAGGGATTCCCCTATCCTTTATCTTACCCTGACACCTACTATTTCCTACAAGACAGAGCAACTCATTAGGAGGATAGCCAGCGGAGCTGGCATGCTCAAGTCAAGGGAAAATAAGCAAATCAAAACTAATAATAGTTAAAAGATCAGGATAAGCAATAGAAAATGATATAAAACTGAGCAAAATTAGAATAAGAAGGCTTAAAATTCATTTTCTAATTACCAACCCCCTTTCTCAAATGAGAATGAGGTATAAGGGAGAGGGTAATGGGTAATTTTAGCGGATGAGAGTACTTCCTTCCTTGAAATTACCTCATTACCCTCTTTATCCCCATAGCACCTGTCCAGTGGTGACCACACGCCCCGGAAGATTGTGATGTAGTCACATTGAATTGCTGTTGTGTTGGAGGCTGAGTAGGTATTTAGGTGTCTCTATAGCATGATTCCATTGCTTGGAAGTGATGAGAGTACTCGTGGGTCCCCCAGTCGCTTTGAACGGTTCATCTTCTGAATTGCTGCATTCCTCCGAGTCCCTAACCTATCACGATTGGTCAACATGTCAGAGCACTAGTAAGATCTTATCCTTGGTCGATTTTTGACAAAAAATCCTGTGGGGAACTCCCTCTAGGAATTCACCGGGACTTGGGCTGTTTTTCTCCAGAGGTTGCCTTATACTGGGGAGTAGCTCAATGATTTCCCTTTGGTTAGTGAGAGAGAGAGAAAGAGAGTAGGTCAGAAACCTATCGGGACATGTTGAAATTAATCACTATCTGTGCGATCAGAATATCTATTCTCATAATCGGAATATATATATTCCCACATAACTGAAAAAAAAAACTTGTCACACATACGTATGATGAGACTTAATACTTACCACTAATGTTAATTGGAGAAGTATATATAACCTAATCAACGAGGGGACATGCTACCCTATTAATTAATTAATTAATTAATTGTTAGTAATATAACCAAATCCATATATACACATTTCATGTTTTCACACTTAATGCAAATCAAATCCACAGACTGTCTAATTTTAGAGTTGGCTCAACATCTACATTCAACTAAATTAATTACATGTTATTTATAGTATTATGTAATGCAAAATTGAGTATGCGAAGATTGAGACGGGCGGTGACGATGTCCCACACCTCTGGATTGATTTAGTCACTATCTTCTTTCGGCTACGTCTTTTCTACCATTTTTTTCTCCAGAATCATAATCCGCAGAGACTTCTTTTAATCAAAAGCCACCATCAGGGCATTTAATTCAACACAAATCCACTTCAATTATTTTTTGCCATTAATTAATTACAAGTTTTGTCACAAATATCTTTCTGGGATTGGAAATATTTCACTTTCCAGCTCCTCCTCTTCATTCAATATCCTCCTTCCATTATTCAATTTCCAGCTAACTACTACATGTCTTTCAATTAATGCCAAACTCATTTGTACCGTCAAAAGTTTTTATTTTCTTTAAAAAGACAAAACCACCTATAAGAATCACATTAATATAACTTTCATCAAATATTTTATCATTCATTACAACTTTATTAAATATTTTATAGGTGTACATTTTTTGACGAATCGGTTCTATAAATATAAATGATTTTTTATTTTTTATTTTTTTTTAAATCTGACACTTTTATGGGTGTCTACTCCTAATAGAAGAGAGAGATCTACCCACACAATTACGTTTTTATGGACAATAATAAAAAAATATATTTATATGTATTTATAAGGATTTGAACCTCAGTGATATAAATATTTTTTTAATTTTTTAACAACTAGTTTTGAGATCTAAATAACTTATTATTATATGTGATCGTATAAAAATAAATTATTAATATCTATTGTATCAATACTTTATTATAAAATAAAAATAAAAAAAAGCCACAGTTAAAGAAGAATAATATTTTTTTTTTAAGGAAAATTGAATTTTATATTGAAAACATATGAACACACATTATAAATCATATAACCGACCTGTCTTTTAAATTGTCGAGAGAGAGATTCTTATGCTATAAAGAATCAAGAATGTATTATTTATGCGAACTTTTTTTTTTTTTTTAAGGTATATTTTAAATTAATCACTCGTAGTTCAACTAGTTAGTATATATCTCTCTCACTTTAATAGTAAGAGTTTAAGTTCCATTATACTCATTTATCAATATGTGTGAGTAGTTTTCTCTCTTTATTTTATTGTGAGAATAGATATCTTGAATAAATATTTAGACTGTACGTTTAGTAATTGATCTCGTTATATTTACACTGTTAAAAAAAAAAGCGTACACTTGTCAGTGATCATATTGTGTCACAGTCCATATCTCTAGCAGTTAGATTATCTGAAAGTCCCTCCTGGCCCCACCAACATCCCCAAATCCCACTCACCACCCTTCTCATTGTCTAATTTCTAATCCAATTCCAATCGGCTGTGATGCTCACAATATCACCACAAGTGACACTCACACACACCGACTCCGATTAATTCTTATCTAATGTTACCGTACATAATTAATTAGTATGCTTAGCTTAATTAATCATATTTTGTTTTTGAGAAATGCGTCAATTTGTTCACAACTCAGAAGAGTTATACATATATCCATACATAATATATATAGAGATTCCTAGACAGACAGAGCATGAAACACCAATGGACATGCACCAATGTAGTCAAACAGTGGAGCTGACCCATTTTGGTTGCCATGTCAATGGACAATGGCCCAGTTTTTACAGTTGGGTCCCACATGACTAGCTACTAGGCATCAAACCATCAATCACCCAAATTAAAGGTAGCCTCCCATTGTTCACACTATCATCATCGTCACCACTATCACTTGTCTCGAGGAAAATTTACATGTATAGGATCTAATGTATCGAAATCATTTATATTATTTATCACATATAATCAATTTAATTTAATTTTTTATACCAAATACATTATTATATCTCATCCACGTAAGTTTTTTGCCACCAGCTTCGTAAAATCACATCAAATTTTGGATGATTTCATGCTCTCTGCTATAGCCTGTACTACTTATCCTCTATTCCTCTGTACAACTTATTTTAGGATTAATTGTGCAAACATCCTTAATTTTACATAAAATTACATGTATACTCAACCTTTTCCTTTAAATTATATAAATATTCCCTTAATTATGAACTATTTATTAACTAAGAGGTTGTTTATTTTTATAAATGAAGATAATTTTTCTTAAAAGTGAATAAAGACTGAAACCTGAAATATAAATGACATGTTTGTTATTTTCCTTCTAACGACGATATAAAAGTATATATATATATATATTTAATATGTAAAAATCTGATTGAAGATAAAATTAAAAATATATTAATATAAAAATTATAGTTAGGAAATAAAATATTTTAATTATATTAACTAATTAAGTGTTAAGTGATAAATTATAAATTATAATATTTTATTTTAAGTCATTTTTTTGTAGCATTTTTCACTTGTTTGACCATTTTAAAAAATAAACAAAAATTACTTAATGTATTCAATTCAGATCCGTTAAATTTAAGTGAAAAAAAAAAAGAAAGTTGTTTGTTTTTTCAATTTAATATTTAATAGGTTTGAATTGAAAACATTAAGTTTTTTTATTTTTTATTTTTTTAAGGATAAATTGTATTAAGGTATCCTGACTTTATTTATAATTACACATATAATATCAGTTTACCGTTTATTACATACAAATACTCGTTGACCACCATCAACTTAACTGTAATCTTAACAGATTAAGGGTATTTTGGTCTTTTATACTTGACAAAATTTATAAAAGCTACCTAACCAATTAAGACACAGTTACGTCATCCATTAAAATTAATTTTTATTTAAAAAATTAATTTTTTTAATAAAAATACCTAAACCTTTAAAAAAAATTAACAAAGCAAAAAAGACAAAAAGAAGAGATTGGAAAAAAGAAGAGATCTGGGTATTTTGGGTTGAATGTTTGAAAAAAAAAATTGTTTTAACTCCATTTTATTTTTATATGTATTTTTCTTTTTTTATTATTATGTTATTATTATTTTTTTACTTGTTGCAATATGATTTTTTGGATTTGAATGAATGGTTGATGGAAAATAGATGAATGGTGTTTTTTTTAGTGGGTTGAAGATGAAGATGAAGATTTTTTAGATTTAGATGAATGGTTGATGGAAAATTGATGGATGATGGTTTTTTCTTTATGGGTTGATGATATTGGTGGCTTGAAGATGAAGATGAAGATTTTTTAGAGTTGGATGAATGGTTGTTGGAAGATGGATGGTATTTTTTTTTTTTTCGGTGGGTTGAAGATAAAGATGATGATTTTTTTTTTTTTGTGGGTTGAAAATGAAGATTTTTTAAATTTAGATGAATGGTTAATGGAAGATGGATGGATTGTGATTTTTTTAGTTTGGTGGGTTGAAGATGAAGATGAATATGATGGTTGTTTTTTTTTTTTGGTGAAGATAAAGATGAAGATGATGATGGTTTTTTTTTTTTAGTGGGTTAAAGATGAAGATGAAAATGAAGACTTTTTGGATTTAGATGAATGGTTGTTATAAATGGATGGATAGTGATTTTGTTTTTTGGTGGGTTGAAGATGAAGATGACGGTGGTTTTTTTTTAATAGGTTGAAGATAAAAATGAAGATGAAGATGAAGATGGTTGGTTGTAATTATTTTTATATTTTTTTTAATAGGGATAATTATGTCATTTTATATAAAGAATTGGGTCAACCGTTAATTTTAACTAAGTCAATTAATTGTAGGGTACTTGAGCGTAATAAATTATAAATTGATATTGTGCGTATAATTATGAATAAAGTTAGGGTACCTCAGTACAATTCACCCTTTTTTTAATGAACAAACAACTTTAAAATACCAAAAAATTTCACTTAATTTCAAATTCTGAATTATACTTAATTTTAAATACTGAATTATATTTAAATTATTTTTTAAAAAAAAAGAATCCTCCCAAAAATAATTATATTTTTAATTTTATTCTAATTTTATATAGTTAAATTATTTTTTTTAACTTATTATTTATGATAAATGACTTTTAAAAAAATTGTCCATATTATCTAATATTAATATTGTTATTTTCAACACCATATTAAATATTAATTTTTATTTTTATCAAATAAAATAAAAATTATTTTTATATTATTATTTATGAGATCTTAATTATGAATAAATCTAATCAAATATTTATATAATAATAGTTTATGATTGGTCACGTCATTTATTTTTAATTATTTATATCATATGAAATAAAAATATATAACAACTAATAATAATAACAGTATAAATATTAAATTATTTATTTTTAAATATTTTTATTTTTAAAAAATAAACATATTAACCCTTTATTTAGAGGTTAGAAAAATATATATATATATATATATTAGTTTCAATTTCTATTTAATTTTCAATAAAATTTAGCATTATTCAATACTTAGATAAGAAAAAAAAAATCTACTTAATAAATTAAGGGTAAAAATGGTTTTTTGTTACAACAATATAATTAAAATAATAGAAAATTTTAAAATTAATCTCAAATATTTCAATAACTATAAATTTAATATAAAAAATTATAAAAAATATTTAAATAATTTTAAGTTTTAAAAAAAATAAAAAAAATTAAATTATAAAAAAATTTGATTAATGTCATCACCTTTGACGGGGAAGATATGCAGATTTCCCACATATTGGACAGCGCTTTTTTAGGATTTTAAAAAATATTTGAGGTAAATTTTTTATTTTCTAAATTTCGTATGTGTAATTTTAGCTAAATCTAAGGGTTCTTATTTTAACAATATTCCCGCGCTTTAAGTCCCCACTTTTTATTTATTATTATTATTATTTTATATATATATATATGTAATAAATTAAATTAATTATGATTTACCCTTGAGCTCCATCTTCGGCTCCAATCTGATAGTCAAAGTTGTTAGCTTTGCTTTTGTATTGAGCATTGACACTACAGTCGCTTTCCATCCCATTCTCTCTACTCTATTAAGCTTCCGGGCCCCTGTTTTCTTTATTACTAAAACAGAGTACAGTTACAGACTCTCTCTCTCTCTCTCTCTCTCTCTCTCTCTCTCTCTGTTTTTACTTCTTCAAAAATGGAAACTTTGAAGCCCAAATCAGCTCCCAACAACAGCAAGAGCAAACTTGCCAAGACTTTCCAGAAGGTGATCAATCTAAGAACCTCTACAAAGATTTCCTCCAACAATGGGATTGGCATTTGCATGCTCGCCTCTCATAACAAATTCCAAGACGACGATTCGGTGTGCTCGTTTAAGAGGAGTCATTATAACGACAAGCATGGAGGAGATGCCAGAGCCCGGCACCGGGCGGTCATGGAAGCTCTGGTGGCGAAGCTCTTTGCCGGTATCACTTCGATCAAGGCCGCCTACGCCGAGTTGCAGATGGCCCAGAACCCGTACAACAGCGACGCCATTCACTTGGCGGACCAGTCGGTGGTTGATGAGTTGAAAGCTATTTCCGAGCTGAAACGTAGTTTCTTGAAGAAAGAACTCGATCTATCGCCTCAGGTGACGATAATGCTGGCGGAGATTCAGGAGCAGCAGAGCATGATGAAGACATACGAAATCACTATCAAGAAATTGGAGTGTGAAGTTGAGACCAAAGATACAGAGGTTTCTTCGCTAAAAGAACAGCTTCAAGAGTCTATCACATTCAACAAGTCTCTCGAGAAGAGACTAAATGCCAGTGGACCCATATCGACAATCCTGGAAAATGTCCAGCTATCGTCTTTGAATCCGAGTCACTTGGTTCAGTTTCTTCATTACACTTTAAGATCTATACGGAGTTTTGTGAAATTGATGATCCGTGAAATGGAGTCCGCTCACTGGGATCTCGAGGCAGCGGCCAGAGTCATCGAGCCAGGCGCAGTCTTCACCAAAACCAGCCACAGATACTTTGTTTTCGAATCTTTTGTCTGCAAAACCATGCTCGAAGGTTTCAGTTTCCCGAATTTTGCACCACCAAGCGAGTCCCAGTCCTTCAACAGACTCTCTCGCGACCAGTACTTCAACGGGTTCATGAAACTCAAATCAGCGAACGTCAAACACATTCTCGCGCAGAAACCCAACTCGTCTTTGGCGAAATTCATGCGTTCCAAGTATCTACAGCTTGTTCACGCCAAAATGGAGTGTTCTCTTTTCGGTAACTTGAACCAGCGAAAGCTCATCAATGCCGGAGGGTTCCCGGATTCCGCTTTCTTCACGTCGTTTGCCGAGATGGCGAGGCGGGTTTGGCTTCTTCACTGCTTGGCCTTCTCGTTTGATCAAGAGGTAGACATTTTCCAGGTCCCCAAGAATTGCAGATTCTCCGAGGTTTACATGGAGAATGTGAGGGATGACTCGGTTTTTTCTAGCGAAATTGTCGACTCCAGTGTCGATTTTCGTGTGAATTTCACGGTGGTTCCTGGCTTCAAGATTGGCAAAAGTACTGTGATACAGTGTCAGGTTTATTTGTCTCCGGTGATTACACCGGCGAATCGTTGATTTTTTTCTTTCACCTTTAATTTTTTTGAGTTTTTTTTTCTTTTTTCTTTTCTCTGGGTATAAGTATAAGTGTATAAGTGTATATTATAATTAGATCAGAAATGGAAATGATTTAAAAAAAAAGAAAAGAAAAAAAGGTCGATTTGCGTCCGCATTTTTGAACTAAACTTCCACTTGAAATGCACAATTAGCTCCCTGAAAAGGGGCGTACTGTTACGCGCTTTATTATGGCCTGGTTCAATACTATCAATCATTGGCTTTGCTGATACATGTGATATGAGTGGGCCTGAAGTCTGAACCAACATATACTCCTCCTCACGATTCTCTATTATATTCATGACAATTCAAATAAAGATAAAAAAAAAAAAAAGGTGTATTTTTCATGCTCTCATTTTAAAATGGGGACCATCACCAACAGTGACTCAAATGTATCAATGTCGTGTTGAGTTGCATTTTTTTTTCATATTCTAATGAATAATATTCTATGTTTAGTCAGAATTTAGTCTAAAATTTGTCCACAGGCACCGGAAAATTTTCATTTTTCAACAAGAGTAACATGCATTGGTTGACATACCCATGTAATAGTAAGAGCAAATGCAGGGATGCAGAGAAGAGCTCAGGTGCATCTCCATTCAGATCCAATCCTGACATGTAGTATGATTTTAACTGGTGTCATTCCAGCATTTAGAGTTGTACAGGTGCCCGTTTCCAAGCCCAATAACAATTGGGTTTTTGTTTTTCAAACATACGCGCCAGAGGTTATTTGCATAATAACCTCATTCTACTCCAGCTCCTGCTATTGCACTCAACACTTGAATCATTCAAAACCCAGCAAGCAAAACAAACAGTACGTGATTTTGGGTTGGTTGTGTTATTATACTTTGTTTTACGTTTGTCATTTTGCTTCATGTATAGTCTTCAAAAAGAGACCGTATTTGCCTGAACATGACATGAGAATGTGCATGTTATGGATCTTTAAGCTGACATGAAAGGCTTTTTTCTGAAATTAGAGAAATGATACAGATGAACGAATAGAATAAATTGCATTGAAAAAAAATATATATTCTACGGCATTTACAGGTTTATTAAGCAAAGAAAATATCAGAATAAATCAGCATTACTTTAGACAAAAAAAAAAAAAAAAAATTGTCACCAAGATCAAATTCATTCAACAAGGCGACTTATCAACCAGTTGAAAACTACTTGATGTTACCGCCAGAACACCCATCATATCCCACCAAAAGTTACTTATCAGGCGATTGAATGCTAGCAAAAAATGCATGCCAACTACAAGATTTTATGTAAGAATTTGCTTATCTTTACAAGTGTATGTGAAGAACAATTATTTGGGCATTTTCATTCACTTTCCAAGTCAACCTGGATGCAGTAGGTCCCCCCCGAGATTGACATAAAAGATTCTTCCCCAAGTAAAAAATCTCGGCCCCCCCACCCATCATACTTCATACCACCCAGCACTCACTGTTTTAAGGCACAAATAATCCCAAGCTGCCTATGTTTCTCAATTGGCCAACATACGATAAAACAGTACACCATCAAACGTCTCTTCCCAATGAGCTATTTCCAAGACTAGAAAGTTCTCTACCTTTTTCACAGGCCAGCTTCTGATTTTCCCGGTTGACTTAAGAAGATTAAAGCCAAAGTTGATGCGACCGTGAAGAAAGATTTCAGGAGCTATCTGTCCCTTCATCATCGGAGGGTGGAGGGTCTGAGGCATCTGCAAGAGCATCAAGCATGATTACAACGTCTGTTGGGTCATCCAGATAGTACTTGGCTTTGCTCGGTTTTTGCCCGACAGTGCAGGCAAAAACAGAAGAATTAGATGATAGGTTTCCGCTTGAGATTGCATTGCCAACAATCTCAAACATGTCCTCATCAGATCTGTCATCGCCAATACAAAGTACAAAGTCAGCCCTCTTTCCTTTCTCAGCCATTGATGTGAAGATCTTTTCCGCTACCAAACCCTTACTGACTCCCTAAACGCCAAAGGGAAAATCAGTTCATACAATGTCTTTTTACATAATGACGACACAATCAAATACTTGAAAAGCAAAAGAATAGAGGGTAGCAAGCCAATGTAGTACAAGAAATAAACTCAAAACACAAATGATATTAGAAAGTGATTAATTGGTAACATGTGAATGATAAATGTGATTCAGATATGGATACAATGCTTGATATATGAAAAGGCAGCACTTTTGTGCTCCATTATTCAATAGTTCTTTCATTATAGCCATGGTTGCATTTTATTTATAATCCATCTAATTAAAAAAAAAAATAGGACGAGAGATCTACTAAATCCCATCTCACCACTTAACCACCTGAGCCAAGAATTCAGAAGTATCATCATCAGAAGAGAGATAATGTAAAATACTATGCATATATTTGGTCAAGGCAGAGTTGAAATTCCGAAAAAACACAGTAGAAGAATTAGTTTAGTAGCATTTACAAGCAGTTCTACTTGTTGAAGGTATTCAAATAGGAACAAGTTGATTGCAATATCAATATATGAGTAGTGATAAATAAATAATTGAAAATCACTTTGATACAGAAAGCTTGAAAGTGGAATCCAAAGTTGAGAGATATGTACCTGTGGCTTCACTTCTACAATGAACTGACCACTTTTCACGGCAACAGGTTCATTAGCTAGTACACTTTCTAGATGGTCTAACATTTCCTTGGCCTGGCTAGAGCCAAACCCTGGGTCTGCATCCCGATGGTGCCAGACTAATGCACTTTCCTTGGTCTCAATATAAGAACCATCAGTGGCTTCTGTATAAAGTTTCATAACAGGCTCAGCTATCTGTATCCACCCAAAATCAACACTCTGCCCACATGTTTCCCAGCCCTCGTCAGTAGGCCACCTGATAGTCACTCAATTGAGAAGCTAGTACAAATACCAAATAGAAGTCAAAAATGAAAAAGAAGTGATTAGGAACACCATACCTCATGTAGTAACCATGTTCAGCAGCAATTCCAAGTTTTTTGCATGGTGAAAACCACTTTCCTAAACTATCCCTTCCTCTCCCACTAACAACAAAAACAGTGTTCTTAACATCATCGCAAAGAACATTAATGATTGAGATCACTTCTTGACTAGGGGCCTTGTTGATAGATGTTTGGGGCATTACAGTTCCATCATAATCAAAGAGTATAGCCCTATTTTTGGACTTTACATATGCATTCACAATGGCATCAATCGACAACTTTCTAAAGTTCGGATCCAGTGCTACAACTCTAAAACCAAAACTCAAACCGATTCCCCAACAACGTCTTCTGAAATGATCTTTGCAAGTCCTTTCCATATCTTGGAAGAAGCTCCGAGCCCAGTATGCCACATCATGTGTACTGACATACCTATAATGCTTCTCATGCCGCATCTGCTTCTCAGCATCCGCCATTGAAATTGCCTCATTCATTGCTTCAGCAGTTGCTTCTGTGTTCCATGGATTGACTCGAATTGCACCACTGAGTGAAGGAGAGCATCCAATGAACTCCGATACTACTAACATGCTCTTCTTCGGTCCACTTGATCCTGAAGAAAACTCAGCTCCAGTGACTCCCTGCCTACAGACAACATACTCATATGGGGTAAGATTCATCCCATCCCTCACAGCTGTGACCACAACACACTCAGCAATGGTATAATATGCAGCTCTTTCACTAAGGGACACTGGCCTATCTATAAAGACAATTGGTTCATAACCAGGTTGGCCATATGTCTCATTAATTCTCTGGCAGGTAGACTGTATTTCAGCCTGTATCTCCTCAAGTTCTCTCCCTCTTCCTCTAGCAGGGTTTGAAATCTGTACCAAAACTGCCCTTCCCTGCCACTTTGGATGATGCTTCAACAACTGTTCCATTGCTAACAGCTTCAAATCAACACCTTTAAAAATGTCCATATCGTCGACGCCAAGCAGCACGGTCTTTCCTTCAAATTGCTGTTTAAGCTCCCCGACTCTCCACTCTTTATCTGCAAGTCTCAACACAGACTCAATCTGTCCCATGTGAATCCCAACAGGCATGATCTTTATCCCAACAGTCCTTCCATAATACTCCAACCCAATATAACCCCTCTTTGACTGATACTCCAATCCTAACATGCGACTACAGCAAGACAGAAAATGCCGAGCATAATCAAAAGTGTGGAAACCAATAAGGTCTGAATTCAAAAGTGCCTTAAGGATCTCTTCCCTCACAGGTAAAGTCCTATATATCTCAGAGGAAGGAAATGGACTGTGAAGAAAGAACCCCATTCTCAATCTAGTAAACCTTCTTCTCAAGAATGTAGGAAGAACCATCAAATGATAATCATGTATCCAAACATAATCATCTTCCGGATTTATAACCTCAATCACCTTTTGCGAGAAAATCTTATTTGCTGCCACATATGCCTCCCACAAAGACCGATCAAACCTTCCCCCATGAGTAGCTGAAAATGGAAGCATGTAATGGAAAAGTGGCCACAAATGCTGCTTGCAAAACCCATGATAAAACTTTGCCAATATTTCAGGTGGCAAGAAAGCTGCAACACATTTAAACCTATCCAACAAAACCGTTGATACATCGTCCTGTTCATTCACATCAACATCTACCTGCAGTGACCCCACATATATAACCTCCATATCTTCAGGCAAACCATCTTTTAACTGTAATAACAAAGAATCCTCATCCCAACTGAAACTCCACCCTCTATTATCCGGTCTACGCTTAGCTTTTACAGGCAACTGATTTGCTACAATTATAACGCGATCTTGAATGACCGTGGACTGTACATCTGAGCTCACACTATTTGCCTGATCATCATCAAGCTCAGAAATGACACCAGGAACGGTCATTACTCTCGGTAATCGTTTCTTTTCACGATTAGCGCCCATCGCAGGGAAATTACCAGAAGCTAGATCTAAAAGATTGGTGTACGATTTGGACATCATTTTTAACCGCTTTTTATTGTTACCCTCAACTTCAATAATACACCACAAATCCCGGACTAACAAACCAGAACCAAGATTGGTTTCTTCGAGAAATGACTGTAATTTAGCAGGATCTGTACAAGTTATGAGAAAATAACATCATTACAACAGACACCAATCAAGAACAACACAAATATTAAACAAATACATGTAATAAAAACTTTAAACAATCGTATATCTACTAAATGAGATCCAGAATGAAACAAGAGATCCATTAAAACAATACAACTAATATCAAAACACAATCTTTCAACAAACTTGAACCGATATATAATTAACAGAACCTTGTATCAATTTATGCACCAGGAAAAGAAAACAAAAAAAGAAAAAGAAAAAGAGAACTAACCTCAGCCCACCTCGTAAAGAAGAAAAAATTGAATCTCTATCAATCACAGATTGGATCAAAATCAAAATAAGAAAGAAAATGGAAATATAATTTTTCTCAGTAGCAAGAAAGAAATCTAGGGTTCGGTTTGGCTTGGTCTTTTCTTTATCTAAAGAGTCACAACTACAATCTCTCTCTGTCTCTCTCCACAAACAAATGCTTCTCTTTGAGAGATTATTTATTTATTATATTTTTTAAAATTTTTGGATAATAAAGAAATGAAAACGAGAAATGATTTTTTTTTAATTTATTTAATAAAAAAGAGAAGAGGATAAGGTCGGCCAGTAGACTATCCAGTAATGCCAGCTGGCAATGTCGAGTTTTAAGCTCACGCGCTCTTACTCCCTCCTCCCTAGGCATCCGCTGACGTGTCACTCAGTCGACTTGCCATGTGTTGAAACAACATCCCACCTGGTCCCACAACTCATCACCTACGTAATCTAACCAAACTATCACATGTTTCACGTATCACTAAACGTTTATTGCCTCTTACCAGTATGCTCACACCACGTTATGAATTCCAAAGACGCCCGCCACGTGTACAGTAGCTGAAAGCGACCTCAAACAGCTGAAGGTCCAGGGTGTACCTGAATATAAGGAGTAGGGACGGGGAGAGTAGTTGTCGCCCTCTGCTGCCGCCACGTGGCGTAGTGGTTTGCGGATAAGGTTAGAATCCGTGGTGACATGTCCAATTGATGGGATCATCGGTGACATCAGGATGATGACGTGGCGAGCTGTGGTTGGGCGTTTGCCTTTCTTTCCTTTTATGGGGCACCGTGTTGTTCCCATTTTTGAGAAGGTGCAATGTCGTTTTTGTCCTAGATATTTGATTGAGTTTAAATAATATGATAAATTGCAATGAAGTACCTAGATATTTGTCAATTTATAATCAGATCAAGTATTTGTTAAAATAATATATTAATACCATTGACCATTAAAATTGAGTGTTAATTAGTCAAATATCACACAATATCCAAATTATCCCTAAGTAGTATATTTTATGAATTATAATAATAATTTTATTTTTAATTAAATATTTAAATTAATTAAAAAAATTATAAGTGTGAACTCCTCTAGTGGAGATCAGACCGATCTCCATTAAAGAAGATCTTATCTCCAATAAGGAAGATCTGTAATCTTCCTTAATGAAGAGGCGTGTCTCCTTTAAGGGGAGACTTATAATCTCCGTTAAAGAATACCATATGTCTTCATTAAGCTTAATGGAGATCAGATGTCTCCATTGAGGGAGATCGCAAGTCTCTTTAAAAGAGATTTGATCTTTTTTGCTTTTTCTTTTTTTCCTTATATCTAGTGATGGTCGCGGTTTCGGAACCGGACTGCAGGGTACCGGTTCTCATTTCAGAGCCGGTTCTCAGAATCGACGGTTCTACGCCTATTCCGATTTCGGTTTTGAATTAGGTTTAAATTATTTTTTTTTCATCTCCCAACTTTTTTTTTTTCAATTTTCTTTTTTAAAAAAAGGAATCGGAACCTCTGGTTCCGGTTCCCCACCAATTTTAAACCGACAATTTCGGTTTCTAAAATTAAAAAACAGTTGGTCCCGGTTCCGGTTAACTTATTTAAAACCGGCGGTTCAGTTCGAATCGCTTGAACCGGGACCAACCCTACTTATATCTCCTTTGCATTTTTTCCCCATATCTCTTCTTCTTCTTCGTTTTTTCATCTCTCATTTGCCTTTTTTTTTTTGCCCATATATCCTTTACTTGGTTTTTTTTTTTCCCTTTTTTTTTATAATTGTTGCTGATTTTGTTTTTGGTGAGTTCTTTTATAGTAGAAAAAAGATGGTGATAATCATAATAGCATGATTTTTGGATTTTAAGTGGATTTTTGCAATTGGTATTCTTGGGTGCTTTTGATATTTGTTGTGATTGATTTTGGAGAATATGAATGGACTTCTTGATGTTCTTAAAATTTTTAATCTTTTAAATTTTGTTCTCTTAATACTCTTGATTTTGAGTGGGTTTACAATTGGATTCTTGAGTACTTTTAGTTTTGTTAGGATTGACTTGAGTAGATGCCATGTGATGTTTTTGAGATTTTTAAAAAAAAATTTTCTTAATGTTCTTTAGTTTTATATTTTCTATTTTTTTGTTTAAGATTTTTATTTCTTTAGTGTCTTTAAGGTAAAAAGACCTTAATACCTTTATGATATACAAGATTTTTTCACTTTAGCGGTTAACTATTTAGTTAAGGATATTGATTATTATTTTAGTAGAAATGAGATCCATTTATAATTTGATCAAGTATTATGGTATTTTATTATAATTTACCATAAACAATAAGAGGAATGTTGGGTATATAGGTAATTTAGAAGGCACCCAATTGGTCAGCAGCCATAAGGTGCCTTTTTTTGACTCATTTGGTGTCTTTTACCTAATATATTGATATTGTTAAATAGTTTTGGAAAGTGGGCTTTTTTGGGATTAAATAATGGGAAAATTTGTCATCAAATTCTAAGTTTTAAATGGTGGAGAAAGTTTCTTTAATGACACTTCCTCTCATACCAAAACAAAATTAAAAAAAATGAAAAAGTTAAGTTTGGAAATAATTAAATGGTTATATGCACGTTAGATTTCCATATTCGGAAATGATTTATAGAATTTGATAAGCGATAACAGTGTTTTCAATGTATAGGTGTAAAGGGATTACTATTTAGTTATCTTAATATTTTCATAATTTGAAAATATATATGTATTTTCATATAAATATTATTTTATTTTTTTGGAGTTTTGGAAGGGATTAGTATAACAATTTTTATGAAAGTAAATTATCCTTAATTAATTTAATAAAATACTACAAAATAAGCAATCTTAATCCTAAACATACCAAAATTTTCCAAAATTGATTAGTATAAAACAGAGTTGGGATTTGTAAACATATGTTTTGTTTGGTTTGGGAAGAGGAAGAAGGAAAGCTAAGCTTGTGTGGTCCAGCTAGTTATCTTGTACATGGCTCTTGCTGCTGCTTAAAATACGTGGACTCCACCTCAAAAGCATTTTGATCCATTTTGTCCTTTTTTTTTTTTTTTTTTTTTTAAATTTCTTTTCCTCTCCATGTACCTTAACTCTTTGTTATCTTGAAGATTTTTTTGGTTCTTTTGCTTTTTTCTCACAAAATATTAAAGGGTAAATTGAACAAATGTCAAATTGCACAAATTCTCCTATCGTTTGCTAAAATTAACTTTTAACCGTGTTATCCTTATAAAGAATCAAAAATGCCCCTAATAGTTAAAAGAGAGTATACTAACTCACGTGATAACTCATGCAATGTATTTATGGTGATTAATTATTATGTTTTGAAGGCAATTTACATATAATTTTTTAAAATAAAAGTAAATTATAATGAAGTACCCTAACTGACGAAGTAAAAACGAATAGAAAATTGAATTCATGATCAAGTTGTTCTGAATGAATGTTTTTTTTTTATATTAATGACAACAAAGATAACAACTGAATAGTCTCATCCTGGTTTAAATAAGAAAAATTAGTCTGTCTCCACAAGGATTCAGAAATCCTAAATTGACTAAAATTCTATAGTTGATTTTTACGAATTAAATTAAAATAACAAATTGCTAAAACTAAAATTATTTCTTAAAACACAAAAATGAAAAAAACAAAGGTGAAAATGGTCTCTTTTTTTTTTTTATAGAAAAATTGGATCTAGCTGGCTCGCCGATACGATTTTACTGATATATTATAGGCATTTTACCGATATATTATAGGCAACAAAGACCATAAAGTGGGAGCGTATACATTTGTCCTAAATCACTAACTTTAGGTATAACAAGAATTTGATCATACTTTTGCCTAAATGATATATTAATACTCTTGATAAAATGATTGATTGTTGGAGTTAACAATTAATCAATTAAAAATTACAAAATGTCCCAATTGCCCCCAACCATTCTATTTATCAAGTATTATAATTTTATTTTTCATTAATTATTGTAACACAATAAAAAAAATAAAAATCAAATAATTAAATAAGAAAGTTTTTGTTTTATGTTTTGTTTTTGTTTGGCTAATGAAAATATGGAAGAGAAAGTATTCCGTTATGTGGAAAAATAGATAGAAGTGACGTGTCACATTGTCACTCCACAACATGTCTCTTCACGGTTCATAAAAAAATATATTGCATGAATTTTTTTTCTTTTTTTTTTTTACTTATCCAATAAATAACCATTATATACTTTTATTTCCATCTTTAAATTCTATACCTTCATTAATGATAAAGGACGTTTGTCAAAGTTTGAGCAAAAAAAAAAAATTGATATGCTTACAATTCCAACTAATCTTGAAAGTGCAATTACAACCAAAGTAGAAAATGATTGTGCAATTTGCCTAATACCGGACAACAAAACTAGATAGACCTGAACAAGTACCGTACCCTTTTTTGTATGCTTTATGCTGGTTTTTCTACTTTTATTACTAAATACTAAGAAAAAAAGGTGGAATTTTTATGCTTTAAATTCAATACGTGTTGTCTTTATTGAAATTTTAGTTTTGTATACCTAAAATATCAAGATGTGCAGCGGACCACACATAATTTGATATGTAATTAAATTAATATTAAAAAATTATATATTTAACAGTTTTTTTTTAATATTAATTTAATTATATTTTAAAATTTAAACAGTTCAATATACATACTAATTACTGCATATGATGCATCTAAAATTTTCCTAAACGTGTGGGTACTAATTAATTAGCTACGAAAACCGTCACACCAAATAAGCATAACAAATTGAGGTGGGCATAGTTACTATATAAATACAATACATGTTTACACGATCAAATCTCTCTATAGTCAATAGCCAATAGCCAATAATATTGAGATCAAATTAATTTTATTACTATTAAGAGGTTATAACTTAATATAGGTGTAGTTACAAAAGTTATTATTTAATTTAGTTATCCTTAATGCAAGTGATATAGAGGTAAAGTACACGCTACCTTAATAATTAATTAATGGAACATGTCAAATTCAATGTATAGACATTGATAAAAGAGATAAACATGCTTAAAAAGCTAGCAATATTGACTTCAACAAGAAAGTGCCTATGCTTGCTAGTTAGTACGTAGCCGCAAGTTCAAAAGTCACGACAACAACTCTAAAGAATAAATCATTATCCTAAACAACTTTAAAAAAAATATTTTATTCCATCTTAAACCTTTAACATAACATAACATATATTTTTTTATAATATACAGATAATTATTACTATGTGGAGACTAAACACAAGTAAAAGAAAAAGGGTCTGTTTGACTGGACTTTTGAAAGTCTGCTTTTGGCTTATTGAGCCCAAAAGCCCTTTTGGAAGTGTTTCGATATTTCCATAGAAGAGATTCCAAAAGGCCAAAAGCCCAAAGTAATAGCTCTACCAAACAAGACCTAAATACTTGTGAGTTACGCTTACTGCTCCGCACTGCTCTCTAACTTCATGTCCTGAAGGTTCAGCAAAAGATCATCCGAATTCAAGAAAACCTTGTTGGCTGAATTTGCTATGGTCTGAGCAATTTCTCTTGCAGCTTCAATCTTCCTCAACGTGATAAATGCTGGATTGTCGGCAATGGATTGACCAATGAGCTGAGCACTAGTGGCCTCTCCCTGGAAACCAGCAAGAAGATGGTTATCAAACTTAACAAGATAAACGATTTGGCCAAATGCTAACGGAAAAAACAAATAAACCTAAAACCAGTAAACATCAAACCAATTGAATATAATCTTCGAGGTCTTCCTAAGAAAATGTTCAAGGATTAAATGCAAAAGAAAAGTCCTCCTTCAGGATAGAGAGCATTTATTGATTTCAGTTAGTTTAATTAAGAGTTGATGTACATGAAATTGTTAAGATAATATTGAAATTTGCAACAACACCTAGAGTGGCGAACACAATTAAGAATTGAGCATTCATTCTGTCTCACCTGTGCTCGTAGAATAGCACTTCTCTTGTCCTGTTCAGCTTTTTCCACAGTAAATTTAGCTCTCTCAGCCTCTTGAGCAGCCACCTGTTTAGCCTCAATTGCAGCCGTAAATTCCTTCCCAAAAGTAAGGGCTGTAATGGAGACGTCATCCAATGCAATGTTAAAATTGGCAGCCCTTTCTGTCAAAATCTTCCGTATTTCCCTACTAACAGCCTGAAAAAAACAAGAGATTATATATCTGAACATACAGAAGACTTGACCATATATTGCAATCACCAGTGAAAAAGAATATTCCTTGTTGCTTTACCTCTCTCTGTGTGATGAGCTGGCTGGCATTGAACTGAGCAACCACAGCTTTCAAAGTTTCATGAATAATTGAAGGAAGGACCCTTTCGTTATAATTCTCACCTAGAGTTCGATAAACGGTGGGCAACTGGTCTGCCACGGGACGAGTGAGAACTCGAAGCCCAATCCTTACCTGCACAACAGCATTGTGATCATTTACATATATAATTATGGTTAATAAGAATGCATGTAATGCATAGGAATATCAGATCTGGGACCATAAGATGACCTAACAAAATGTACTCACACTTTCTAGAACGAAAATACTGATAACTGCCCAAAAATAAAATTCTATAAAATGGTTCTCAATCACCTGTTATATACATGGCTAGCTACAAATCTGACATGCATTTAATAGCAAGGGAGAGAGAGATATGAGACATAAAATTACTACAGTTACCAGTTTAACAGTAGTACTTCAACACCAAATATATTGCACCACAAACATAAGGATTTGATGCCAAGTACTTACTCAACGAGAGGCAGAGTTATTAAAATCATGGGATCATGAAAGAAAGAGAAGGAATATCACAAAATTAAAAATTTTAATAACAAGATTATTGCAGCTAATCATCACCACTGCTGTATTTGAATACAAAATAATAATAATGTTACAACCATAGTTATCAGAGGCGCACCTAGGCACGAGGCGCGCTCAAGGCTGCGCCTCCTGCTTGGGAGGCACAGCACATGGCGCCAGGTGCACGTACCTCAGGTGCACCTCTTTGAAAAAACATATATATATTTTTATAAAAAAAGGGGTTAACAGATTTATAACCCCAAACCCTGAGGCACATCTCTTTGATATTTCACAGCTTTGATGTTTTTTATTTTCCATTTTGTCATTTTGTTAGTTACAAAATTGTCCATAGCAAAATAACCGGTTAAAAAACCTTATTTAAAACCCTATTGACCAGGCTGCTCAACCCCACCGTTGCGTCTGCTTAGCGCAATATTATTGATTCACGCTTCACAGCCCAACACGACACAACAATTATGAATTATTGATGAATGGTGATGATGTTATGATTCATGAATCTATGTTGTTTGAATTAGTGTGGAAAAGCTACAAACTTAATTAGAATTTTTAACATGTTTGGATTTTTTACTGTTGCAATTAATACTATGCATTATGACATGTTTAATGTGATTGCTAATTTTACTTATTGAATTGAAATTTAGAGGATAAATTATGTTATTACAATTTATATAAATTACTGAGAAATTCATATAAAAACTAAAAAAAAAAAAAAACCCGCAGGGTGTGCCTCTCTTCGATGAGGCATGCACCTCGCCTTACGCATTAAACAACTCTGGTTACAACAACATTCCCATATCTATAAATAACAGGAGTAAAAATAAAAAATAAATAAATCCTACTGAGTTCTTAAAACAAGTGGCCTAATAAAGAGAAAAAAAAAAATCAATAACTTCTTTGAGTATATGCAAGATTAATCCTATGAGCCTGCCATTTCTAGCTTTATTGCAATTCTCAAAGTAGATAGTCAGCAGCCACACCCCTTAAAAGTTAATTGATGAATCTCAAACTTCCCAACTTATAGAGCACCCCTCCACATTTCATGAAAGGAAACTTAACAACTGAAGATATTTATAAAAGTATACAGTTAGCACAAACAGCAAACCTGGAGTAAGCAATGAAGACCCAATAAATGGTTATAAAATCATTCAGTAGTACCCAATGGTCACTAAGTCAGGGTTGTGAAAGCTATCTTGAAACTTTTTACTTTCTTGTGAGGGGTGGAAAAGTTGGGGGAGTATGAAAGCTGCCTCCAAACAAGAAACCTCCAAGGGAAAAAAAGTAATTCACTCAAAAAATAGAGTGAGATTGTGGGGGGTGGGAAGGTGTGGAGAAGCATGAAAGCTGACTCCAAATAAGAAACAGCTCCACGGGAAAAGAGTAATTAACGCAAAAATAGAGTGAGATAGATAAAAATCAGGAACACATGCAAAATCATTCCGTGACCATTTTATTCTTTCTAACATTTATAGGAAAAGTAATAAAAGAAGTGGTTCAGAAAAGATTTCAAACATTATATCAAAACAGAGCTTTAAGTAAATCCATTGAATTGAGAACAACTGAAGCAATTTCCAACAGGAAGAATAATTAAAAAAGATCAAAGCATTTACCATCTGCAGATCGCGGCTACCAGAAGTACTCTCCACTAGATGGGGTCGTGCACGGACATCATAAATGACAGGCCTCTCAAACCATGGTATCATAAAATGCGTCCCCTCTGGATAAACCTGTATACCAAAAACCCAATAAATGGTACATCCGACAATCCAAAAATTACAGATATAATAAACATCTCACAATTTCAGCATTGCCCTTATAAAGAACTCTCTGATGAAAAGAGAAATAAAATAAAATCTATTGTCAGCTATATATATATATATATATGAGGGATGCTGCAAGCAGTCGCTCCTAAAGGAGTGACATGTGTCTTTCTTTTTTTAAAATTTTTTTAATAAAAGCTGACTTTTGATTTTAAAAACAAACCATTTCTTTGTCTTTAAATACAAGATTGCCATCACATTTTCCCTTTGTTTTCCCCTGCTGATTTTCATATCTTTTCTCTAGCCTTTTTTTTTAATACAAACTTATTTTTTACTTTTACACTATAATTTTTACATTACATTTTCCTCTCTTTGGGTGCCATTTGTGATTAAATCTGTTGTTTATGCAAACAATAATATTTTTTAAATCCTAATATTGTTAATAATCACACACATATATATATATATATATATAAATAAAAGTTAAAAAAAAAAAGAAGTATTACCTCACTTGACAAGTTGTTAAGACCCACTTTCCACAATTTCTCCCAAGTTTGTTAACATTCTTCTAAGAATCAATTTTACAAACACCTTGTATTTAGGATTTAGATTTAGGTTTTTAGGGTTTTAGCGTTTAGGGTTTAAGATTTACAGCGTTTAGGGTTTAGGCTTAGGGTTTTGGCAATTTAGGGTTTAGGGTTTTTAGGGCTTAGGATTTAGGGTTTAAGGTTTTAGAGTTGAGGGTTTAGGGTTTTGGGTGTCTAGTGACTTCATGAGTTTTAGGAACCCAAATAAAGGAAAATGTGATGTAAAATTGAAGTGTAAAAGTGTAAGGTTTGTATTTAAAAAAAAAAAAAAGCAAGTGAAAAGGCATGACAAGCAGCAGGGAAAAGCAAATGGAAAATGGGATGACAATCTTATAAATAAAGACAAGAAAATGGTTTGTTTTTATAGTCAAAAGTCAGCTTTTATTAAAAGATTTTAAAAACAAAAAAAATGACACATGTCGGTCACAGCGCCACCAGCAGTCGCCTAGGTGACTGCTGGAATATATATATAAGTGAAACCCATACAAAAAAGGACAACCAAGAAAATATAAAATTCAAAAGCCTCTTCAAAATTGTATGATCATGAAAGCAAAAGAAATGTGGCAATTCAGCAGATTATTATTATTTTTTTCCCAAAACAAATCTATTGATGATCTACATATATAACAATCTCTCCATAACAAACTTGATATGCAGCAAAGAAGCATGTTAAATAAGGATAATACTATTTGATGTAGTGATTATAGAGGTTTTATCATCTTAAAATGAAATGCTTGCAGAACATGCATTAAAACAATTAAATAACAAACCAGATCAGTTATGAATATATGAGAGTTTGAATTAGGAGGAACTAAAGGTGATAAATACAACAATCTCATAAAACACCCAGGAGAATTTATGGAAGAAAAGAAAGGAAAATGTAATTAGGAGTTCCAAAGTTCAACAATAAAAAAAAAAAAAAAAAAAAATGGAAAGAACCATTACCTGAAAAATTAAGAAAAAGAAAGTCCATTTTAAGTAATGAACAAAGAAATTCAGGCAAAGTAATAACCTTCTCTTTGACACCAACAATACGGTTGAACACAATGGCTCGATGCCCACCCTCAACATTGTAGAGACTGTTAGTGGCAGCATACAAACCAAGCCCACCAATAACTCCCACCTTAATTAAGGCAGAAATTGCACCACCCGGCACCTTCGGAACTTTGACATTGTTGAAATTCATGTTCCTAAATGGTGAGAGGACAAAATTCAAATTTCATCGATCAATGTAACTTACAACACAACTTCTACTGTAAACAAAAAAAGTATTTATATAAATTAGCAAGCTTAGAATAAAGTAAACTAAAGGACAGATAGTGAAGAGGCAATTCAAAGATAGGCAGCTAAAGAGCAGTTAAAAAAGAAAATGTAGCCCATGGTTTGCATGTCAATGACTCGCAGACACTGGCAAAGTCAAAGAGAGCTCACTCTCAAGTCTCAACACATAAAAATAAATCTCATCCGAATCAGAAATCAAAAGGTCCTTTATGGACAGCCTAACAGATAGCCAAAACCCAAAAGTAATACACATAATCACAGAAAATTAGTTCATACAATTAATTAATAATCAATCAGACAGAAATTGAAAAGTAAAGTCTCTATTAAACATTCCCAATACCTGTACAAGTCAGAATCAAAAGTATTACATTACATGAATCAACTGAAATTAAATTTGCAGCAATCTCATATGAAGGATACAATTTCACGAGCAAATACTTGAGCATATTTGCAGCCAAACATCCAAAAAATACAAATACAAGAACATAATTTTTAAGTTAAAGAAAAAAAAAAGGATCAGAAAAAATACTTACCAACACCGTTGTGCAAGGCTCAGACCGAACGGCGATGGCGGAGAAGAGAAAACGACCGTCGCGGCCAAGCAAGCACGATAAACCAGAGATGCAGAGGCTGTCGCGGCGAGAAAATGCCTCAAAATGACAGGCGGCGTGACGCTTTCTGTGTGACAAGCCAACCGCGAGACGAGCCGACGACGAACAGGCGCGATGGAAGGTGCTGGCTGGCTGGGCGTGTGAGAGAGAGATGGAGTTGGATTGGGAAGGGGGGTGCGCTAGAGAGAAGGAAATAAAATTTTTGGGTTGTTCTTTAATTTTTTATATATACTCTAGGTTTGGTTCAAACCCAGATCGAAACCCATTTTGTTTGGCTTTCAATGTAGAAAGTCGGCTCAAAACTGAACCAGAATATAATTGTTCGGGTCAGGTTGGGTCGGGTCATTTGTTTTCTGCCCACCCCTATTGAAAACTCCATTTCTAAATAAAAAAAATACAAAATAAATATTAGGATTATGATTATGCAAAGCACTCCATTGTTTGGTTAAGGATAGGGGAGAGATTTCGAATTGTCACGTTTCATGTGGTTAGCGAATAAGATTCTAAAATATATTCAAAGTTTTATACTCTTTTAACTTAGTAAATGTCCCCTTCAAAAAAACAAAAAAACTAAGTAAATGTAGTTTGAGTTTATGGGTGAATTAACATTTAATGAAACTTACGATGTCTATTTAGGTGATCCAAACTATTAGATAAATAATATATATATATATAATATTTTGTATTGATTTAAGTTGTTTAGAGAATGTCACCAGCTTTTGGAATTACCATATTGACATTCGAGTTGGTAATTCAATACGACAATATAAGTAAAACTATTTTATATGAATATGTCACAGAAAAAAATAATAATTTTTTTTTAAAAGGGGGTACAATTACAATATTAATAATTACTGGGACTTTCCGATATTAATTACAAACTGATAAATGTTTATGGTGGAAATCGAACATCCTACTACTAAGATGGGAGGAAAGTGTACTAATCACTTTACTATAAATGGATGTGTAAAAAATTGTTACTCGCGGTTATAGATCTCTAAAATGAATATATTGAAGTGAATTTAACCAGTTATTTTTAGAAAGCTCATTGGTTTCTTCTCCATATCGTTTTTAATAAATTTTGTTTTTTTTTTCTAATTTTTATCCTTATATGGATCCTAACATTGGAATGACCAATAGCAAGAGAGACATCCATCATCTATGGAATTTACTGGGAAAAACTTCAGAATTAGGAAAATTAGGAATATTCACTGGCAAACAAAGAAAGAAAAAATCAACAGAAAACTACAAAATCAAATCAAGTACCAGGGATATATCCAATGTAAATTTTGTTCTTTTATCTTTTGAAAAAATAAAATAAAATCTAATGACATCTCTCTTCAACAGAATTTGCGGATTGAGAACCCAGTTAACAGAATGTCTTCAAAGAATGGGAAAATTCCGGTTGAATTTTCAGCTAATGTTGTTGGAAAGTGGAAGGAGACTTATCACTGGATACCAATACTTGGAGCTTTTGCTGCTATTTCAATGGCATTTTCAGCTGGTGCCAACAATTTACCTGCTCCGGTCTGGTCTTTTTAATTTCTTGTGATGTGATGTCACAGTCACATTGACAACTTTTAAGACTTTTGTTTATATACATATTTATTACTTGTGCAGTTTCTGTAGCCTCTGAAAATGCTGTTGTTGTTGTTGAATAATGGCAGTTCTCAGCACCAGTAGGCTCAGGAGCATTGACCATTTTAAAGGCTTCGATAATGGCTTGCTCAATCTATGTTCCTGGAGCGGCATTGGCCAGCAACAGCAGCGTTGATGCTTTGTTTTCTGATGTACGGTCAGGGCCATTTGATCCCCAGAGGCTTCTATTTTTTTATTTTTTTTTGAAACACTCAAAGGCATACAAGATGGGACATGTGAAGAAACACTTTTTAATTTCGTGTTCTTTCAGTTTCTCAAAGGAAATCAACCAAGTGCAGGTTTCTTGATGTGGAGTATGGTAGTTGTTCTCATCACTGCAAGTACTTCACCAGCACTTTGTCCTAATTTTCAATTTCTTTTACCTCCTCCGGCAGCCGGCAACTAATTTAGTTGAATATAAAGTTGTGGGGATAATAAATTCATTTTTGTGATATTTGGAACAGCAATCTGGTTGGCAATTGCAACTTTCTTGGAGTTACCAGTCTCAACTCAGCAAGCGACACAGGGTGCTTTGTTAGGAACCATGCTAGCTACTGAAGGTTTTGATTACCTTCCCATGTGGAACAAGGTACATAAATAAGAAAATCCTCTGAATGTTTAATCTCATTTGATCTTCGATTGTTCTTGACAGTTGTTAATTTCCTGTTTGCAAAGTTGCATCAAAGAATTTATGTGTTGTTTTGTGAAATTTGGCTGCATAATGTGTTCTGTTAATGAATTTACAATATATTCTAGTGGTTGATTCTCAAGTGACAGTCTTTCTTTTGCAGAATGATAATCACAATTTTAACGGTGGAGGATTACTCTGGATAGTCCTTGAATGGACTGTAGCTCCATTAATTGCCTGCATATGTGCATTCTTACTGTTTAATCTCTTGAAGGCTTTTATACTTCGCCATGAAAATCCAACGAAGAGGATTCTCGTTTTCCTCCCTATTGACTATGGAATATCTGCAGGACTGCTATGCCTTTTCCTTGTGTCTCAGGTTCTTCACATTACAAAGCATTTAATTTTCTTCAGCATTTTCAGTGACACAAATAGGCAAATTCTGTAAGGTAACACAATTAATTGCACAGCTTTTGGTTGGCAGGTCATAGAAAATCACCTAGCAAATATTCCTAGATTGGCAGCCATAACTTCTGTAGCAGTGGCCACCTTAATTGGAGGAATCTTATCTTTGGTAAATGTTGGATTTATATCCGTTATAGATCATGTTAATAGCTCAATGTTTTCTCTTTTGCGGTGTTGATCTCATTCTTGTTTAACATCTGAATTTGGTTTTACTAAAGGTTGTGGTGGTTCCTCTGGCTATAAAAAAGCTTGATGCTACTAACAAATATAAGGCTGCAAAGAAAAAAACATCTGGAAAGCAACAGTGTGTTAAAAGTCATGAGGATCAGATTAGCCAAAAAAAAGGGGATAGTGAGGAGGATGTTGAAGATGTATTGAAAGACTTTATGCAGATGAGAGTACTTGACACAGTCTATGAAGAAGAAGAGCAAAGCTCGGCCTCACAGTCACCGAACCTAATCCAAGATTCTGAGCAGCCTTCATCTGATTCCCTGCCTAACTCTACAGGTGGCTCTACACCATTTAAGCAGTTGCTCGAGTCTACACCAAACCGTTTGGTTAAAACAAAGAACTTCCAGAGGATTGAAAAAACTAGGCCATCTACATGTGCCTCTAAGTTCATTAGAAAGTTGAAAAAATCCATTGTGTCTCCAGTAAGTATACTCTTGAGTCTTCTATCAGGATTGCAGCTCTTGACAAATATGTCGAATGCAAGGTTTATTCTGCTAAATTGTACACTCCTATTATGGAACAGGTTATTGAGTATGACAGACATACCCTCATTCGACATGCTTTAGCTGAAAAATATGATGATGAGATAGAAGACTGCTTTAGTTTTCCTCAACTTCTAGGTTCATGTATCTTTGCGTATGTTTACTCTTATTTTTAACAAAAATCACCGCTATGTTTGTCCATACTACCAAGCCATGGCTTATATAAACTTGCTAAAAGTTTGTTGATATGTATGCAGTCTCATTCAATCTGCTAGTGAGATAGCTGCTGTTGTAAGTCCATATGGAGCTATTGTTGATGTTTTCGAACATAGAGCAAAATATTCTGGAAATGGAGAAGATATGGTGAGTTTGGTTTCTACTCTTAGCATATGCAAGTACCTTCCTGTTAGCATTCTCATTGTGAACATGAAAATCATAGAATGTGCTTAGAAAAACCCAAATTCTTAGCCAGTGTTTCTGTCTCTGCAATATTTTTGTTCATTGTTGCCATAACCAATTAAATTTAATGAATAATATGTTGTCAGGAGTCTATAAATGTCAGCTGGTGGTTTAGAGCTATCGGCGGACTTGCAGCAGCAATGGGATTCTTACTGTGTGGGCGGAGACTAACTCAATGTCTTGGTGGCAAGCTGACATACATGAGTAACTCTAGAGGCTTGGCATCACAATTATCCACGGTGGCCGTAGTGATCATTGTAGCTAGGAGCAATCTTCCTGTTTCAAGCATCCATGCCTTTGTTGGATCTCTTGTTGGAGTTGGGATAGCAGATGATGTTCAGGTATGATTTCTTATGCTAACCTCTGAAATTTATTTCAAGAAAATGGTATTCTTGTTCCTGGAAGAATTATTTTCGCATATCAGTAATTCGATCTTTGTGAAAATCCTGAACTTGGTAATTTGCAGAATGTGAATTGGAAGCTCCTACTGAAATTCCTGTGTGGATGGCTGATGACAATGATATTCTGTTGCGGGGTTGCTTATGTTATCTTCTCTGCGTCCATTCATGCACCAGCCTATGCAGTGCCCTGATCTTATAATCTATGAACATTTCGTTACATTAAATACAACATTCAATTTTGTAATATATATAACAGTTTGTCACTATTTTTTATCATCATTTTACTAGTTTTGTTTCTTCATTTTACCGAATGAATGAAAATTACTTTGCTTCTTAAAGTCACTTAATTATGTATTTGAATCACGTTAATATGTACTCTAAAGACACATATTAGAGTAAATTACCGGTATATAATTAAAATAGTGACAAGATCATGTCGATACCAATAATGGATTTTAACATGTGCTTTAAATGCACATATTAACATGATCGTTATAATATTACTCAATTGAAATATAAACCTATGATATCATCAAATAGTTACATGCCATATCAATTGAAATATAAACCTCTGATTCTTTGTTTAATTTTGATGAATCTAATTCCATCTTGAGTGTCGACTAATTTTTCTTTTAATAGATTTTGTATATGCAATATATACCGAGGGGTTTGTCATGTACAAAACCACAAAATCAAGTTGAAAGTGGATGTGCTCGTGCAATGTTTAGTTTGTTGGAAAGGGCCGCTCATATAGATGTTTGGGGCCTAAGCAGCACCCAAAGTGGGCTCTACGTATTTCTTCTTGTTAGATTACTAAAACATTACCAACATTAACATTGGAAAAATTAGTTATAGTATTAGGATGTGCAGTTTTGCAATCACCATAAACACTACTTCCAAACACCATAAGATTTAGCAGATGATTATATATATTTTTGTTGAGAAATTTTTTTTTTTTTTAGATTTTGCTTAACAAAATTTAAATACAATGGTGTCATACAGGGGAATTGTTAAAATATTAATGAAAGTGAAAACTTGTAGAAGAAGGTTTTTCTTGATGAGAAAACACGTGGAGCACGCACGTGTGGTCCAAAGGACAAACCACCGCCCATTAGTCAAATAGTCAAAGCGATCTCTTGGTTAGGCTACCAACCTCATCTCCATACTTTTCATACTTTTAAAACAAATTCTAATATACATCAAAAAAAAAAAAATTCTAATAAAACACACAGCATTTTCACATGTATCTAACACAATAAATGAGGCCCATGGTACTGAATATTTTCAGACATTAGATATATTTAGAGCATGAAAATACAAAAATATTTCCTTGCTTTGGAAGATTGAAGATAATAATTGAAAATAACTTATATAATGTTCGTAATTATACAAATATCCTCAAGTTTAGACCTAGTTGAGCATGTATAAATATTTTATCGAAATTAACACAAATATTCTCTACCGTAATGATCAATAGTTAAGTCATAACGGTTAAAGGATAAAATAATATTTTTATACGTAAATTATATTATTAACTTTTGAAAATATAAAAATGGACAGAGAAGATTTAATATCTTCTTAAATGGACGGAGAAGAGTAGATCTCTATCATATTTTCCTAAAAAAAGAAAAAAAAATTAAAACTGAAAAATTCCATTGAAGGAGCTCGAAAGGAGCTTCGAGCTCCTTTAATGGAGCCTAGACGCTCATTTGTAGAAAGATGGAGTGATATGCTCCTTTTAAGGAGCAAATCACTCTTTCTATGAGAGAGATTTGCTCTCGTCGAAGGAAGATTGCTCTCGTCGAAGGAGTTTCAATAAAGGAGCTTCAACTCCTTCCTTTGGGCTCCATTGAAGGAGCTTGAATCTCCTTCAATGAAAGTTTTTTTTTTCTTTGAAAAGCTGTTTTTTCATTTTTTTATAGAAAATTATTTTTATATAATTAAATTTAAATAATTATTAAGAATAATAAAATATTATAAAAAATAAGATATTAAGGGTAAAATAGTTTTTTTATCCAAAACGTTTTGTCAACCGTTAGTTTAGAGGGAAGTCAATTAACGGCGGAAGATATTTGTATCAATTTCGACAAAAAGTCTATATATATATATATATATATACATACAATTAGGGATAAACTCGAGGTGGTTGTGTAATTAGTCCTCATAAAAACAATCAAATTTTATTAACACTATATATATATTCTCTTTTATCTACCAGTCTCAATCAATTAATTTATCAAAGTCAAAGTCAACAGTGTGGTGTGGTGCTTTTTGTGGCTATTGTCGTGGATAAAAAGATCCGCAGAGTTTATGGGCAGCTGAACTACGAAACAGATGCAGAATGTTTCGGTTCCATGTTCCGGAGCTTGGCGGTTTTGTGGAGCCCTCGTGTTGGCTTTGAAAAGGCAAATTTACGTAATTTCATGTAGCCGGATGATCTTCTTTATCGAACCAAGACGGCAAGAATGGTTTGACATAGACAAGTCAAGATCCAAACTTAAGAACTAATTACTAATTTAATAATTTTAAGATCTAAAAAATATTTGGTAAATTAATTAAGAGGGAATTACAATGGAGTACTCTGACGTTTGATCATATTGCAGTAAAATTATAAATTTAACATTAATTATACATTAGTACCATACTGTTAGTTGATTCAGTCAAAAGCTTAAAATGATAAAAATAAAAAAATAATATTAATTATTAAAATTAAAAAAATTAAAAATTAAAAAAGTAATTTAAATGAATCTATCTATTAAAAAAATTAAAATTTTTAAATTTTTAAATTTTAATAATTAACATTATTTTTTATTTTTAATTAGGAGTATTTTTATCATTTTAGGTAAATTTTTAGTCAAACTATTACTTTTGACCAAGTTAACTAACGGTAAGGTACTAATATGTAATTAAGGCTAAACTCAAGATTTCATTACAATATGGTCAAACGTTAAGGTATTCCAATGCAATTCGCCTATTAATTAAAAATTGATTATTTTTAAGTTAATTTTCTAATATGACAAATTACAGCTTATTAAAAAAATTAACAATTTAACTTCCCTGTCGTAAGCATTGATCGTTAAAAATAATCGTTAATAGTTTTAAAAGTGTAAAATGATCAACCCCTAATTAAAAAAACTAAAATAAAAACAAATCTAAAACTCCACGGATGGTGGAAATCTATTCAAAATAAATATAAATTAAAAAATAACTTAAGATTGCCACTGTCCATATGGACGGTTCTGGACAGTGGAGATTAAAAAAAAAAAAAAGATCCATGGAGGTGGACCTCCATGGAAGACCAAAGATTCATCATGCGACAAAGATCATCACACTAGGTGCGCGACGACCTCCGTCACACCAAGTGAGGTGAGGTGCAACAAAGGGGAGGCGAGCGTTGAAGATATCTATGGATCTCCACCATGGAAATCATGTTGAAATTTTTTATTTTTTCAAATTCCGCCGTCCATCTATAAATGGACAGTGGATATCTTAATTTTTTTTAAAAATAAATAAATCTCTACCATCGATCTAAATGATATGTATATTGGAGATCTTAACTTTTTTTACTTTTAAAAAATAAATTAAAATGATCAAAATACCCTTAGAATAGTTTACTTTTATTAATGTTGACTAATATTTTGCAACGGTTGACTAACGATATGAGAGTTAACTGTTAATTTTTCAATAATTTGATTCCATCTGTAAAAGGACAAATCCCAAATAGGTTGCCTCTAATTTGTCCTTTATAACAATCACATTTCTAGAATCAACTTAAGAAATAATTAACTTTTTATTAAATTACCAAACACTTTTCAAATCCTCAATTATTTCATAAGTAATTATTTTATAAATTATAACAATCATCAAGCGCACACTTATAGTTCGTTTACTTATTTCATAAGTTGGGATAGAAAAAGTATATGATTAACTTATCAAAAATCCGCTTATTTATAGTACGCTTATCCTATAATCAACGAGAGAAGCATATTACGAAATAAGGAGATTTTGAGAAGTTTAGCATACACTTTTTTATTTCAACTTATGAAATAAGTGATTATTTCTCAAGTTCTAGCAATCTCAAACGCATCCTTAGTCATGTTTGAAACAAATCTCTAAAGGAATAATCAAGCAAAATAGTGACAAGAATTCTTATTCTGCGCCAGGCCCTGGAATTATTGTTCATCCTTATTGATGATACATTTATATCTTTTATATACTAAAAAAAAAAATCATCAGCTGCTGCATTATTTTGTAGGTAGAGGTAAGCCAAACGTTTAAATACTATGTTTGTTCCTTAAAAAGAATGTGCTAGAAGTTTAAAAAAGAAGTTTTAGAATTTATTATTAGATATTATTAAACCCAAAAATTGTCGTAGAAGAATGTGCTTAACAGTAAGGATACAAAATGAATAATTACAATCACCATGCTCACTAAGTAAAATAACTTGTAGGTAAATAAATTAATAACAAGTAATAAATAGAGTGTGGTTAGATATATCCAACTATAGCTTTATCTAGCTCGTCTGTACAAATCATTCAATCCAAGCCTGTTAATCGCCTGCAAGTCAGAGCAACAGTCAAGGCAACGGTGGTGGGATGCTGACGAACACTCCCCGATGCTCCAGTCAGACGGTGAACATAAAAGGGCAACCGTTTCTACTGAGATCAAAGTAATAATGTCTCATGAATAGATGTCTTTAGGAGACGTCATAAAGTTACCTCAAAAAACCAAAATTAGTCCTATAAAAGAGGGAACCGAGGTCAGAGTGATGCCGGCGTGGTTCCGGCTAGCACTCTCTGACGCCCAACTTAGAAGAGAAAAAGTGGCAGCCACTTATGGTAATAAAGAGATAAATCAAGCAATTATAGTATGAACTACTTAGTTGACTGACAATGCCAAAGGCTTGCGGGCCTTTCTCGCTGGGCGAGCGCATCCGATTCAAAAGTCCTTTCCTAAACCACTTCCCGTTCAGTTGCTGAAAGATAGAGATATTCTAAATGAGAGCGGATGAGATGGGACAGAAAGGCCGCCGAGTGGCAAGGGGCGACGGGCTCCTCCAACGTAAACCCCTTTTTTCCAACTTCTTTTCTTGAAAAAGGTTCTGGGTTTGAATTGCCCATATCCTTACTTTATCCTGCGTTTTCCCTCCCATCTTGTGATTATGCCATTCCATCCCCGGGGGAACAAGCAGGTGAAACTAGGGTTCCGCCCCCTTAGGGGCTCAAGACTGTTCGGAGTAGTGAGTTAGTTTTTCCATCCTGTCAGCTTTTTGGGGGGTTTACTTTATTGCTTAGCTCGAACATGCCAACAGTATTTCGTTCACTTACGCAACATTTACTCGTTTACTTGTTAGCTAGCGCTATACTTTTGTTTGGTGTCGATCTACCAAAATTGATCACAAAAAGATACTAGAACCTTTGCCTCTCATCGTCCTAGGGGTGAAAACACTTCCTGATGTCGAATTCTAAAAACCAGACCATAGGCAATGGACGAAAGACCCGCGGAAGGGCCTTAGTCGCCGAGGAAGCTAGTGCGCGTAGACCAAAGCTTAGTGGAGAGACCGCCAGCCTCGTCTGAGAACCGCCATTCCCGCACTATTCCTCCCCACTAAAAAGAGCGATTGATAATCTCGATAACCTAAAGAGAGCAAGTTTAGAGGGAAAATAATGAGAGTTATACTTTGTAGCATGAGTTAATATGTGAGAATATGTAAAAGATGTAGAAAGATGGAGGAAGTCGAGAAACCATGTCTAGAGATCTAAAACAATGCTAAAGATAATATAATTATCATAAGGACATTAAAAAAAAAAAAAAAAACCTCTCAAGAGAACATATCCAAAGACAGGGGTGTATCCTGAAATTTTTATTAGAGTGAGCGAAAATAAAATAAATTTTTTTTTAGCGAATATCAATAATACGAAGAAATTTAATTAATTAAAAAGTAAAGAAAAAACTAGATAGGGGATATAATTAACATTATCCCTCAAAATGCATATATTAAAGTACATTAAATTTTAATAAGATAATAATAAAAAAGAAAAAGAAACATGCAATACAAATACAAGTAAGCCTTATTTAAATTTTATCTTGCAATATTTTACACAATTAAACTCGTCTATTATATATTCTAAGTTAATGGTATCAGTAATTTCTCTAACTTTTTAATTTGAATGTTTAAATTAAAAATTAAAAAACTTACTTAAGTAAAAAAAAAAGAGGATGATTGATTATTTTAATCATTTGATACTTGAAACTTTGAAAGAAAGAGAGCATATGGGTGGCTATATGTGTGGAAAACTGTTTGGTCTGGTATATATTTAGATTAGTGGAGCAAGAGGAGAAAGAGTGCAGAGAGGGAAGCTCGTATAATTATAAATTGAGATGATAATTTTTTTTTATTTTATTATTAATAAGTAAAATAGTAATAATATTAAAGTTAAAGGTTTAATATATAATTATATTAAAAAAAATTCTAAAATTCTTGGTCGTGCAACTGCCCTCCATGTGTGTCCGACTCTATCCGAAGACATATAAAAATCATCTAAAAAAAATGTAGATTCATTTGTGAAAATGATATGAAACCGTGCTCTGTGAAAACCCCCCCTCCAAATATCAACCAAAAACCCTTCTTAAATGAAGAGGGAGAGATGTAATTATAGTTATTTTCAGCTGGTAGTCAGAGGAGGGACACGTGTCAATTTATTTGTAGTCATTCTTTTTTTTTCCCATACCCAATAGTGAATATTAGATTCCACCTCTCCTTGTGCCTTTCCACATACATGCCTTCAATAATAAATCAGGTAGTACCACTTAAATAGGACCAGCCCTTATTTGTCTTGTGGGCTGCCATTTGTTGCCCACGTGTCCTCCTTGGAAGTGTCTTTCTAAGAGCGTTTGTCCTGGACATATAGATATTTTTAGGAGATAAATTTAATCGTTAACAGAAATATAAACGTATTATGAGAAATTTATATAAAAGATTCACTATTTTATTGTTTGAATATGGGCATTGTGTTCTTTGAGGAGCCCCCTCACATATTTTTTTCTTTTCTTTTGGATGATATCAAGGACTTAACTACCAACATGATGGTGTGTACCTCTTGCTAGTTGTTCCTTTGTTTGGTTTGTGGGGGGTTTAACCCTCTCCTCTTTACCAAAAAGAAAATATATATTTTCTTTATTCCTCTTGGGCAATTTGAGAAGAGATTACTAGATATTGCACCCAATAGTGTATCGTGCAAATACATTGTGGTTGGAATTGAGTAAATATTTTGTTGAATCTTAGAGATAGAGTAGTCATTAAATCCTCTGCACATTGTTGGAGGCTTCGACTATCGTCAAGAAGTGATTACGCGCCTCTAAACCAAAGATCAACACACGTTATTAATTACAAATAAATTTATTTGTTTATGTACTTATTTTCTAGAACCATTAAGTTAACTACACTAGTTTTCATATTATCTTATAGCTTTGAATGTGTATTGGTATCCAAGTTTGAACTTGTTTGGACTTCGCAGTATATGTTCCATATTAATTAATCTGATCGCGACATGCGTGATGGTAGGTTGAAAACAAGGCAAGATTGAGCCAATTTATTCCACAGGTAAGAAGATTTTGTGACACAAGATCTGACCAATTTGATCATAGAAATGGTTGGTAAGAAGCCAGAGCCTGAATTGAACTTTTTAGGAAGAAGCAGCATGCATGTGACTGATAGACTGATAGTTGCGTGCACGATTTTAATCACATGGTCAAGTTTGATGGCTTGGAAACATATCTTTGCCTTTTACATTCTATTTGAATTCCTCAATTAATTTGATTTCTCCTGCTAAGTTGAGTGTATGCATGTGCTTCAAACATGTCAACAATGTTTTTTCATTTGCCCATATTTTATAAAAAGCATGGTAAACGTATTTCCTATATATATGTAATTGCCAATATTAATTTGCTCATTAGAATTAATCTAGAGATAATTTCAATATATATATATATATATATATATATATATATATATATTGTTATCTTTATTAATTAATTACTGTACAATAAAATACAAGATATACATTTTTTTTAACTTGGGAAGAGGATTTGAATTTTGTACCTCATTGTAGAAAACTGTGATTTTCATATATATAGATTGAAAGGAAAGAAATATATTCAAGAACCAAAAAAACAGACCTGAATCATTCAAAATTATATCAGCAACAGAAGAGGAGGGAAAGTCCTCCAATAATACAAGCAAATTAACTAAAAAACAGCCTAATTTGACAAGAGCATGCACCCCTCGATTAGCACAACGAGGGACAAAACTAAAAGAGTGAACTTAACTGACAGGAGACCGAAACTTAGACGATGTCTTCAATGACCAAACCGATTTCAGATAAAGGAAGAGTATTCCGACGGAGGAGATTAATAACACCTAAAAAAGACACTTCATAAAATTTTGCTCTTTTAAAAGAACAAAAATCAAAGTTGCATATTTAACACTACCCAGGTTCAATGACTACCAACTTATTATTTACATGATTTAGTTATAGTAGTTTTTTTTAGAGAAGGCCCAGGTCAGTATTGAGTCCATAGCAATGACCATGTACACGACACGGTTCGGTCTCCGGATCCTTTTAACCAGGCCCTAGCCTACCTCACCATATATTTAGCAACGCAAAATCGACAATTGGTTTGTGAGAGATTGCATCTCCAAAACGCGTTTTTCGCCTTTTTGTTTTTTTTTTAACGAAATTTGACCCAAGTGTGTCGTACTTTTGCATGACATGTAAACCTCAACAGGACCATATTAATTGCCCATCTCCTCTTGTACTGAGTTTCCTCTCTTCCCTCTTGTCTTTGCTAGAATTATACCAAAGTTTCTTCAATCCCAAATCACAATAACAAAGAAAAAGGCAAGCTGCATATATTGAAGCTTTTCTCAGGAAAGATAAATTTGTTACAAAGCATGTAGTATTGTCAAAAGATAATAATAAAATTGAGAACAAAATAGAGGCATTTATCATACTTTTTATAACATGTATTGATATAAAATGGAGATAGAGTTACTCTATTAATCCATGAAAAAAGAAATTTATCTCATTAATATAGAGGGATTATCATATAATATAATTAATCCCACGAAGAGGAAACAAAAATAAACAAATAATAAAGTGTCTATACACTTCCATGGGTACAATTATAATAATATGATCCCATAGAAAGAATAATTAAAGAAAAAGAGAAAAAGTCAAAATTGTATCATGTATTATGTATCAAGAGATAACGAGAACTTGATAAACAATTCGGTTATAATTTGGAAGGACTAATGGCCGATTCCGGGGCTGGGAACTGACCGGAGAATCCGATCAATGCTAGCGAGATGGCGGACGAAGAGCTGCTCATTGTCAAGCGTGGCGTGAGTCTTCTTGCTTGGAGTGGAAGCCGGCACGGTGCCCTTTGGGAGGGCACTGAGAAACAAACTTGCAAACGAGGAAGGCAGTTGCTTATAGTTGTTGTTGTTCTCTGTGTTTTTTAAGAGCTTTCTTGCTTCCAAACACGGCGAGACCGAGACGAAAACGAAGACGAAAACGAGCACGAAAGAGCCGAAACGAGCCATGGAATCGTGTCGTAGTAATGCAGAGATGTAGAAACAGAGGAGGAGAAGAAAAAAAAAAAGAGGGAGAGAAAGTGGGATCTGGGGTTTTGTTTTTAGAAGCAGAGGAACCCGGAGAGGTAGCTTATTTGGAGTTGGTTTTTAAAAAACCTGATTGGGTAATATATAGACAGACCCAGAGAGAGAGAGAGAGAGATTTTAGGTCATGCAAAATATTCTACTGTACTGCGTGATGGCTACAGAGAGATGAGAGAGCGTGGGGAGCAAGTTTCCCAATAGAAAAGGCCAAGTCAAAACGGAAACATGCTTTGAAATTTAAGAGCAAGTGAGAGAGAAAAATGGAATTAATTAGGTCAAGTTTTAGTATACTAGAAATGAATACGAAGCCGCGTGGAAGCAAAGTTAGGTGAGAGTGAGTGAGAGAAGCCGCCGGCCACCGTTTCTTGGTAACTTTCAGTTTGTATACCGTCAATATATATGTCCCTCCACTCCTCCACCATTTATTACCAAAATCTATTGACTAGGCTTGGCTTCCATCTCTCACACGACCGTAAACATTGTTTCTTTGAAAGGGATTCTATTAGACATTTTAACGATACCATATGATAGATATGATATTATTAAAACAATTTAAATAAGTTAAAGATATCTAATCTTTTGTCACACGATACCGATTTTAAAAGTGTCAACAAAGAGGACAAGAGTAGTCAGATGTAATATTGTATCATTTTCTTTCACCAAATGGTTTGTCACCGATGAATAGAACCACTTAGCGAGCATTGCTCACGAGCCATGAATATATTTGAAATCAAAGCTGCATGTGATTTGCTAGACAAAGTCAAATCCGTAAAACTGATAAGATCAAGCCGGTCCCACGCAATATTAATCTTAAATTTTGGCGAATGACAACGGTTTTCTTTTACGTGGAAGAAAAAGAATTTGAATTCAATTCCGTAGAAACCTTAAAGAAAATAGGGACGTTAATTATAATTTATCGCCTGTTTTATGGTCTCGCTCTCACATGGTCTTGCTTTCAGTGTTGCAACTTGCAACCGGGATATGTAGCTGCTATTGGTGTTGGGTTCCCTAGCTTTTCAGTGCATTTTCATGTGTATTTTCGTCGGCTGATGGCGGCAAAGTGTAACATGAAAGGTAGGTTTCTTTTAAACAAAATCATTCCTTTTAAGACTAGTGGGTTTGAAATTTTGGGCACCTTTTAGTGGGATGTGTTTGAATTATAAATAAAACCTTCACTTTTGTGGCCATTTGAAGCTAAAACCAATAACAATATTTCCCTCTAAAGAATGTTAATAAATATTTAAATGCCAAGTGGATATTGGTTGAAGATTTTAATGGAAAAAAAAAGTCAAATTTAATAAACTAATCTTGAAAAATTAGCTTACTATAGTGATCATATTTAATTAAGAGTTTTCATGGAAAGCACTATATTGAGTGCAATAACTTAATTAAAGAATGGCATTTTGGTCGCAAGGCTATACGTGTTGGACTCTCTCTGTATAAAATTATTTTTCAAGAGATTTTCTTTTTTTCTTTTTCTTTCTTTTCCATTAATGTCAAATAATTATCTACCTGTGACAATGCAATGTATCTTGTTTAAGATTCTTAACTCCTAATTACAACAATGTTTGTATACATGTGGTTCCACAATCCTAATCCCTTATCAACTACTAAAGATGGCACATCTTATTTTAATTAATTTTCTAAATTCTCAAATAAATTGACTGTTTCTTTTAGTCAACCTCCAAACTACCTCTCTGCTATATCAATGAGTACTCGGTTTTAGAGAGTTAGGTACGTACCTAGATACATATAACTAATTAATAATAATAATAATGTTATATAACACGTGTATATAATTTGAGATATCTTTAAGAAGTGTCTAATTCTTCTCAAACACATAGGATGGATGAACGGACTGAAGCTAATTAAAATCGTATAAGTTATAACCACAAGAGTTTTGAGTTTTACAAAGAAAAGAGATTCTTTTAAACTTTTACAAATACACGAACATAATAAAGCTGCCTACGTAACGAAATTAATATTTATAAATACGATTTAAATTTGTTTGATATCCGTAAACTTATCACAAGAAGACATGGAACAGAAAGGCCTAATTGGAACAACATTTTTGGAGCCCCTCCCTGATTGTTGGTGGTTAGAACGCAGCCGTCCGTATGCTGCCCTCGCCATCATGACCATCACCATCACCAGCTAGCTGTTTGTTAAAAAATGACCATGAAAGAGTAAACATAATCTGTAAGTTAATGGACATTTTACTGTTTCAATAACATGAATCCTATAGTTTATTACCACATAATTTTGTTTTTCTTTGATTTAAAAAATTTCTGTGTCTTCTTATATCCAGCATGCATAAACTATACTATAGATTTGTCTACAGTAGTCTAGCTAGTTTAATTGGCTGTTGCGGCAGAATATAATGTAATATTAATACAAAAATTATATGTCTATGTCAGCGACGGCCTTGTGGGATTTTTAACCTTCATGAGGCACATGCCGGAAGAAATTTTAATTTTTTTGTTTTTGGGATTAAAGAGAAAACATATATGATCAAATCCCAGTTATATATATATATATATATAAATATATCATATCATATATTATATATAATATGGTCATTGTCAAGCATATGCTGTATGGCATTAGCTTAACATTAATATAATCTTCAAATTAATTAATTAAGCCGGCACAATGGGAAACAGAGGTATTGGTTAATAAGAGCAAGAATTGGCCAAAAACGTATATGGATCCACTTTGTGTGTTCACTTTGTAAATGCCTAAAAACTATTGTTCAATGCATGTTAAAAGTAGCCTTTTGGTAGGCAAGATATATACTAAGACCTATGCCTGAAACCAACCATGATTTTTACCATGTAACGTCGAAAGAAATACAAAATAATAGCAACAGTCGAAGAAGGTATATATAGTGATCATAGAGATCCTATACAGGAGCTGGAGTCATTTGTTTTTTAAGAGAGTTAATTAAACTTGACATGATCAGTATAAATTACCAGTCATTCTACAACAAGAATGAACATATTGTTATTGGTGTGAGTAATTTATGTATTTTTAATGCAATTTTTAAATAGTTAATTAACATGAGTTTTTATAATTTGTACTAGTTACACGTGAAGTTGTTTAATATTGCTAAATTTAGTTGAGAGGAATTCGAATATGTTTGTCTAGTTTAAGGCAGATTTTTTAGAACACGAGAACATTGTAGACACTGAAAGGTAGCAAAACCCTATAATTACGCAGTCATTGTTAATGTGTTGGGCCACTGCGTGTTATTGCACAACCACTTTTTTTTTTTTTAATTTTTTTTAATATGACACCAAATAGATTAAGAGCTACCGGACCTGAAGATATCACACGTTATAAGTTCGGTTTAAAATGACAATTTCCATTAGATGAGAAGAGTCTCTATACACTTTACGATTTAATAGGCAAAGATAAGATTCGAATCTTATCACAAGATTGAAGAAGAATATGCTCAACCACTTAATTCAAAATAATGTAGCTCTAATATGTTTGATTACAACGTAATAAACAGGATATGATAATTAATAAAAGAAGAAAATTAGAATAAAAAGGTCAATGAAATGTGCGGGACATTGACTTTTGCCTTAACTACTAACAGTAGAAAACTAACGATTGACTTTATAATTATTCAATTATAAAAACTAATTAAAAAGTCTTAAGAGTAATCAAAACTAGCTACTACATTACTAAATTAATTAATAAACACATACAGACCTCGTATTGAAGATATATTAGGTTGATTAATATATAATTAAGCAACAGAAATTAATAAAGATTTTGACTTTGATAAACAACAACAACATCTTCTTAAGACATGCATGGTGGTCACAACATGGCAGGCCTCTTAGTATATATTATGCTTGTTAATTGTGCTTGAAAAGCTAGCCATTTGTTTTTTGTTTATAGAGAAAGTCTTCACTGTAAAATGAGAGACCGATCTCATCAAGTGGGGGCAAGGCAAAAGGGAGGCAAACCACCCTTTTATATGTTTGAAAAGATAACAAAAATGTGCATTAAAATATTATTCTAAAGACAAAACCTTTATGGGTCTGTTCTTTTCCATCCAATATTTTATTTGTACCATATCACACAGGGCACTAACCTTTTTTAATTGGTACGTTGCAGGACCCCTTTGCACCCTTTGATTTCTTAATATTTCTGTGTGCAGTGAGAATAATTAGAACATGCAAGCCAGCCTTATTTATTATCTCATGTTCGTATGATCATCAGTACTCGATCTGATCTGAGTGGTGATTCCATGGAGAAATTGAGTCACACCCACCTCATTTTGACGTCCCAATTGATATATATATATATATATATATATATATCAACTACTCTATTACAACTGTAAATGAGAATCAGAATCAAAATCAACTGCATAGAAATTTGGTGCCAATGTGAAAAGTGCATGCCATTGCCATTGCCATTTTTAACAAGTTTTATCTTTCCTGTGGACGATGAATAAAGGAATGAGATAAAATGGTCGACAATTTTGACTAAAATACACATAAAAAAGATGAGGAATTGCCAACACGCTTAGAAAATTAATACCCCAGATATGCGAAAACAAAATCATAATTTTGTGTTTGAAATTGTGTCGGCAAATATAAAATGGTATTAAAAAATAAAGAAGAAAGAGATTGCCGGGCATTATGTCTGCAAAAAAAGGGCCTTGAATCATTTATTCGTGTCAACTCCTCAGGTGTCTGCAGTGAGACAGGATTTATCCACTGCCTTTGCCGAAAGCACTCACCTTGTCTCATTACTCATCATAAAATAATTTTCAACCACAAAGACAAATAGACACACTCTAAATTCTATATTACATGTATAAAATAAGCATTTTAATGTATCTTGGATTCATTTTTCTGGAGCATTTCACTTTGTTTCAACACTTCCATGTGACAGAAACATTATTGTTAATTGAATGATATTATTTTCATCTGTTTGATTGGAATCACAAGAATTTAAAGTCACCTATATCACAAGTGGGATTTCTTGTGATTAACTTTTGACCAAATATGTGGTTACGTTTTGCATCTGCAATATAAGCTATAAAATTTTCAAATTATCCAATTATACGCACGGTTAATGGGAGTCGATGTGTTAGAACCTACTGAGATAAAGTACTATATATGCGACGGTCTAAATATCTACTATTATAATAGAAAGATCTCTATTTCAACAGTACAAAAGAGAAATTTCTCTACATATATGTGATACACATGATAAAATTTGAGCTCATATTAAAAATATGGAATGTGAGTTGCGTACTACTTGAATTAAAAGTCAATGTGCAATTTTAAATTTTTTTTAGCACATATTTAAATATAATAATTACAAAATCTTCACAACCCTGATGCGAATTGATGTGATCTCAAAGACTTTTAGATAACTAGAGATATGTTTCAACCTGTTGAAAAAGTTGATATTCACAAATATATTCTCGAAAAACTAATCTTTTATAATACACACCAATATAAATACATTCACACTCATAAATGAAAGGAGGAACAAAAATATGAACGGTAATATTAATTCTCCATAAAAGCTACCGAGTGCGTTGGTAAACTGTATTTTTAGTAGTGGTGTAAGTTGAAAAAACTATATTAAGGTATTTGATAAACTATATGACTGAACTGTTGTGGAAATAAAAAATAATTAAAATGAATATAATAAAATTACTTTATTTAATTTGTTAATAAAAATTATGTTTATATATATATTAAATATATTTAAATATTTTTACTTTAATTCTAAAATAAAAATAGACTCAATTAAATTTATTAATTATCTTCTAACCATAATTATAAAAACTAATCTTTAGATAACAAAATAATTAGTAAGTTTTTTTATTTTTTTTAAGATAAAAAAATTGGATATTTAATGATACTATTTTCTTTTTCATTTCAAAATATTTAAGTTCTTATCAAGTAGATATATAATATTTAGGGTTAGTTTTTTTTTTTTTTTAATTTTAATATAAGATGAAAGGTAATTTGGTTTAAAAAATTTCATTAAAAATTATGATCAGTTTCTCGCTTAAGTTAGGTTGGACCAATTTAAACTTTTAGCTGTAACTTTGGGTTAGTTCTCCAATAAACCACTTTTAGAAAATTTACTAAACAATTTTAAAATCTGACAAACAATTTTAAAATCTGACATCTTTATGGGTCAGACTCGATAATTGCGTTTTTATAGGCAATGATAAGAAAATATATTTACATGTACGTATAAAAATTTGAACTTTGGTGGCTTGGAGGATTTTTAAGCCTCCAACCACCAAGGCAAGTGACTTTGTATGTATTTACTAAACTATTTTTAAAGCACAAATTATTAAAGAGACTAAAAGCAGTTATTTAAAAACTATATTAAACTGCCCTACATATCTGGATGGCTTTTGCCTCCTATCAGTAGATCAGTTGATTTTTTTTTTTTTTTTTATAGTTCTTTTAGGTGAAATGTGAAAGTTTATTTATTCAACAAAAGAGATGTTAATGTATAAAGAGAGATAATAGCGAATAGAGAAAAAGAGTGAGTTGGTGAATTTTATTAAGAAAGGGCACATTTGTCAAAGTGGGCCAAAAAAAGATCAGGTTGCTAATTACTAATATTTTTGAAAGATTAATTTTTAAATGAGTTAAGTATAGTAATTGGCCTTTTTATGAAGTAAACTAGTGACTATATATTTGGCTTATAATTTCATATATTTGAAAGTAGCTATAAAATCTTGGGGTAGCATATATGAATTAGCTAATCTAATATTAAATAAATAAATAAATAAAAACGAAAATTAAAATATAACAAAACATATGAATTTATTATTATTCAAATTTCTTTTACAATAGAAACTTTTTTATAGGCATAGAATGTTACATTAAATTGATACACAAAGATATGGACAAACATAAAATTAAATATAAAGGTGTCCAAATAAATTAAGTTTTCATACTTCCAAAAGATCATCATGTCCCGCAGCAAATATAAGGGGGAATATTTTTAAATGTATATATATATATAATTTTATTTTGATCCCTCTAAATATTATATTTTATTACCTTGGTTCTCCAAATATAATTTTCTGCTTCCGTCCCTAATCGTTTTGTCGTTTGACTTGAGCTGAAATACGAGATATATTTACGCCTCACAAGGAATATGGAACGCAGCTTTATCAATAATGTTAAGAATGTTGTGAATGTTGAGAATGCCCGGAATGTTGAGAATGCTTAGAATGTTTAGAGTGTTGTGAATGTTGAGAATGCTTAGAATGTCCTGTGTGTGGGCGATGGGGGCGGTGTGGACTATGCGGGCGATGGGGGCGGTGTGGGCGATGTGGACGGTGTTGAGAAAGAAGCACCCGCCTGTTACCTGTTGGCAGGGAAGCAAATGCAGAAACCTCGGCAGCCACAAACATAAAAGCTATTGCCACAATGAGGAATAAGAAAAATGATCGCTTCATGGTGGCCATTTTAATAGCTTTTTTAAATTGTGATAAGTAAAGAACTTGACGATGAGGACATTGTTTGCATGGTCATTTATTTATATACTAAAAGATTTAACAATAATAAATTAAGAGGCCATAAAGATTTAAGGACAATCCTAAAATTAGAGGAATATTGTTTAGTTTGAAAGGCTAAAATTCAATAATTTGTTAAACAGAGTTTAACCCACACCCTGTATTATAATTTTAAAGATAAAATTTCTAAAATAAAAGTAAAATATTAGTTGTAGATAAAATTGATATATAATTTTTTTTTTGACAACAGCCATGTTGTTACATTACATGTCCAATTAACGGAGTTTGTTCGGATGTGTTTGTGCGGTTGTGCCTTAGTTATATACTATTTACGGACGAGAGTTATAATTGAAGTTAGAGAGCTATTTAGCTCTAGATAAATATTATCGAATTCATAAATAAATAGTAGAAATTAGACAATCCATGTTCTGCGATTACATGTATATGTAACTCATAATCTAAAGTAATTAATTTTGAAGGTAGTATGAACTCATTCGTATAAACAACCTTTTTCTTTTTTGATAAATAAATATGAGAAATATTAATTATATGCAAAATTAGTATACAATTTTAATTCGTAAGCCAACGAATGTAGTTTATGGTTGAAGATTCAAAATAAATTTTGAGTAAGAGTTAATTGCCCTAACAAAAATTTAATTAAATCTAAATGCTCTACATCTTATATAATTAAATTTGAATAAACAAATGACAAGAATTCACTTTCTTTTTTTTTTTCCTCCGCTCTTCATTGAATTGTATATCAACATGTTATAAGTACTGATGTATTCCATTAACATCAAGAAGCGTCTGTAGTCCAACGGTTAGGATAATTGCCTTCCAAGCAATAGACCCGGGTTCGACTCCCGGCAGACGCACATTATTTTTTCCTCTTTTTATATATTATTTTACTGTCAAATATAATTCTGAGTGGGCCTTGATGACAGCCGACTATACAAACAAAGCCCATTCATTTTGGCGCAAATTACTGTTAGAATTTCCAACTCTAGAAGTGACTGTTAAGTGTACATTTGTGTGGTCTATATTTACTCCATTTTCAAATATCAATAAAAACAACAAAAAAAAAGGGCCCTGGCTGATTCATTGCTTCTCTTCCCACTTTAACATTGTTAGTTTTGTTCCCACTCTATACCGCAATGGAGTGTTGTTTTTCTGCCAAACTATCATCGCCTTCCTATTCCTCGATTCTTAATCTTCAGGTATACCCCACTTGTCCAATTTATGCTGTGATTGTACACATCAAATAGTCATATTCATGTGATTTAGTTATGTTCATGTGTTTTCACTTATCCATTTATTCGGCTGTCGATGGTGTAGTGTGCAGCAAGAGAATTGAATTTAATTTGCATGCAGCGTGATATTTGTATATGTTGGTTTTAGATTGAAAGACATAAATTGGATTTTAGGAACTTGGGGTTTTGTGATGACAATTTTGAGTTTTGTATTATTTTGATTTTGGGTATGCATGTGAGATGAAAACTTAATGGTTTCTCCTTGCATAGGACACAAAATTACATCTGATTGTTCGATCACCGTTAATTCCTGGATTATCTGTTAAGTTTTCAAGTGGGTGCTGAATTTATTTGATTCGGTGAATATGTTTTTCATGTGATGCATTTCATATCACATAAAACTCACTGCTGAAGTGTATCCAATGGACACAATAATATTTTCTTAATTGATCCTTGACTTGCACTCATTTGGTCATTGATCAATGATTACTTGTTTGAAGTGTGTCTTTAAGACAACATTCCTTTTATAAACCACCCTCCTTGCTAACTGTGTGTGGTTCTTGTTAATCTAATTCATTGAAATTTATCTGCCCAGTAGATTGCAACAATTATAATTCTCCAAAATTTAATAGATAGAATATCGCAAATAGAGCCATTGCGGTCCAACAAAGGAGTAGTTCCCTGTCCAGGAACTACTTTACCATACTCCAAATTCAATGGTTTCAAAATGAAAAGCTTGTAGGTATATATATCTAGATTATAGCCGTTTATTTTGATTAAAATGAACATATTGCGTGATCGTAGTTGGTGTTTTTCTTTCTTTATTTCTGTAAATTTGTGGTTTTTTCTTTAATATTTTTTGCCCAATCAACTGCAGGGTTTTACATCACCTGCTGGTAGAAAATTATCTAAGAATTCTTTACATCCTCAGTGGCTGTCCTCTCCACTTCCTAAACCTTTTCTTCAACTTAATAATAAACCGAACACTTTTCTTTACCGACACAGCTCAGCTATTTCCCCTTTGAGAACATATAGAGGAGTCATATCAGCAGAAGCTTGGGATCTTGGTAGATTCTTGAAAACTATATTTTTTTTCAACCGACCTCCATCTCCTGCTAAGGTACTAAATTTTGATCACATCTAACGGTGATTGGTGAAGTTTGTAATGCATCGGCTAATGTGAATTTATTGTTTGGGAAGTTTGTTGAATCTCTATTCGAGAAACTCTCAAGTCCATCACCCAAAGAACCACCAAAAGCAATGGAAGATTCTAGCATTGTCCTGGTAGCTGGAGCTACTGGTGGTGTTGGTAGAAGAGTAGTTGACATTTTGCGGAAGAAAGGGTTGCGCGTCCGAGTATTGGTACTCTGATCTTAATTCTTTTTACGTTATCTACTATTTGAAGTTTTCATTTTGTAGTAGCTGCTAATGTTTTTATTCCATTTCTCAGGTGAGAAATGAAGAGAAGGCAAGAAGAATGTTAGGCCCAGACATTGACTTGGTACGTTAGCTACCATTATTTTAACTATCTTCATAGTGTTGCCTAAGCCCTTTCCAGATACAGTGGTTGCATTTTTACTCGTCTCACAGTCTACAAGTGTAGGTTCTAAATTTGTTATTTCTTGACAAGAATTTTCATCAGGCATGATGGTCTAATAAGGATAAAGTTTGGTGTTTGTGGCATTGGAAATAAACTTCCATTTCCGTTTGATAGAAACAATTGAGTTTAACCGTATAATTTAGAATATTTGTATATTTTAGGCACAATATTTCACAATCATGAGTTATGTTTTTGTTAAGTTCTGTTTTTATGGACTGAATAAATTGATAGGACGAACCTGGTCTTCTATTCCTGTGATATTCATCATGTCGGTCTGTAAACTGTAGGAAATTGTCCTTTGGTGTGGAGTTAAAGATATTTTTCTCCTATAATTCCCCAATAAAGTTGATTGGAATTGTAGATCTTCCCTGAACTTCCATTGCTTTAATGCATAGCTGAAACACCTTGTGGTGTTGTGTGCAAGTTATGGTCTGGAATGTTCATAGTTCATAGTTGCATATAACAAGCCCGTTGTCTTTATACCCTATTGCATATTTTTATTCATTTATTTATGTTTCCAACTGAGCCTGTTTCCATGGAATGTCAGATTGTTGGAGATATTACCAAGGAGAGCACTCTGATACCTGAGTATTTCAAAGGAGTGAGGAATGTTATTAATGCTGTTTCAGTTATTGTTGGACCAAAGGAAGGAGACACTCCTGATAGAGCAAAATACAGCCAAGTATGACCACAAGCATTTTAGTATTGCAATCATGATGCTTGTATAATTATTCTGTTATTTTACTTTACCTACTGGATTTTCCGCCTTTTTTTTTTTCTATATATGTTCTTGACATTTAAAACATAATTTTGTGCAGGGAATCAAGTTCTTTGAACCAGAGGTACGAACTAACTGCTATCTTTTTCACAGATTTGTTCTTTTTTAGGCAGTTCAATTGAGAATGTCGTTTGCTTTTTTGGTTTAGCTTCAAAGATGTAGTTCTTAGTAACTGTGAGAATTTTTTGATGAACAAAAACAGATTAAAGGTGATTCACCTGAAATGGTGGAGTATGTTGGGATGAAGAATTTGATTAATGCTGTAAAAGGGAGCGTTGGACTTCGAAATGGGAAATTACTATTTGGATTTGAAGGTCCAATTTTTAGTTAATTCTTATTGCTGACTAAATCTTTTTTATATCTGATTTAAATACATGAGATATTCTCCTCTTTTTATAAAAGCCCTAAAAAAAGATGTAGGGGTGATCTATGGCTGTTGAATTCTGTATTCTAGAATATAGATTAGTCAATAGTTGTTAGCATTCTAGAATATAGATTAGTCAATAGTTGTTAGCTTGTAGTCAATAGTTGTTAGCTTGTTAATTAGTTTTGTCAATGGTTGTTAGATCCAATCCCTACTTCTAAGGGATTGTGTTCCCTCTCTTTATGTATATATTCATGCTTATAGTCAGTAAAGAAATACAGAAAATTCAGAGATCTTTCAGAGATCTTCAATTCAGAAATCTTCATGGTATCAGAGCCTTTTCCAGCCTAAATCAGTTTCTAATTTATTTTTTTTTCGGCCAAAAATCAGTGAGGAAGTTCCACTTCGCAGCTGCTCTTTCCAGCAGCCCCTTGTATCCCCCTTCGCTGCTCATTCCGGCCGAAATCAGTCTTCCATTTCGCCGCTGCTCATTCCAGCAGCCGCACATCTCCCTTCGCTGCTCATTCCGGCCGACGTTGCTTCGCAGCTCCCTAGGCGTTCGAAGCTTGCGACGCCAGTCCACTGTTCTTGTATCTCCGCCGCGGTTCTTCATTTTTTTTTCGCCGCCGTAGCTTCTCTTTCGCAGCTGCTCATTCCAGCAGCCCCTTGGAATTGGCAGTGGTTTTTTCAGTTGCCAGATTACAATATAATCCCTAATTTGTTTGAATTGCAGCTCCTGCCCCTAATTTATTTAAATTACGGTTTCTGTCCCTAATTTATTTAAATTGCAGTGATTGCCAAAAAAAAAAACAAAATTATTTTTTTTTTCTGCCCTTTCCAGCAGCCCTGTACCCTTTTCATTCGCAAGCATTAGGCATGTCTGACGCATCCTCTTCAGAAGTCGCCTCTGGTTCTGACCCAGTCAACTCGAATAACAATGGAGGGGGAGGAGTTGACCACACATCTTCTCAATTCATCATATCCGGTCACAAATTGACTGGTAAAAATTACCTCCAATGGTCCAAATCAATCCTTATCTCCATTAGCGGGAAAGGAAAAGATGAATACTTGACTGGGGAGATACAAGAACCGACCAAGGCAGACAAAAGATATCGCCAATGGAAGACTGAAAATAACTTGGTAATGTCATGGTTGCTAAACTCAATGAATGCCGACATCAGTGAAAACTTTCTGTTGTATGACACAGCAAAGGAGATATGGGATGCAGTACAGGAGACTTTTTCTACTCATGATAACACAGCTGAGTTGTTTGCGGTTGAAGGAATCCTACATGATCTGTGTCAAGGTGATGATTCGGTCACTCAATACTACACGAAGCTCTCTAGATTATGGCAGCAGGTAGACATATTTGAGAAAGAAGTTTTCACCAATCCAAGAGATGAGGCCACACACAGGAAAAGCATTGAGAAAAAGCGAATTTTCAAGTTCCTGTTAGGGCTGAATCGTACCCTTGATGATGTGAGAGGACGAATTATGGCAATCAAACCATTACCTACTCTCCGAGAGACTGTTTCTGAGGTGGTGCGTGAAGAAAGCAGAAGGAAGGTAATGCTCGGCTCTAACAGCATCAGTACACAACCAGATGGTAGCGCCTTGGCTATCCATGGAGGGAAGTTCAACCAGCCTAGGAAGCGACCATGGTGTGAGCATTGCAAACGGCCAGGTCATTTCAAGGATAAATGTTGGAAACTTCACGGAAAACCTGTTGATGGGCAATTTAAGAACAGTGGGGACAGAGATACAAAAGGTTACATGGCCAGTGGGAATGAAGGTGTTGGAACAGATTCAGTTGTACACATTCAGGAGCAATTGAATCAACTGCAGAAAATGGTTTCGGGTTTAAATGCCTCAGTGGTTGGTGCCGGATCTATTGCTACTAAAGGTACCTTCTCCACTGCCTTGAATGTGAACAAGGAGGTCCCAGGTCCTTGGATTGTGGATTCAGGTGCAACTGATCACATGACAGGTGATGCTAGGGTGTTTAGTACTTTTGAGCAATGTCAAGGTAACTATAATGTCAAAATTGCAGATAGTTCTCTGTCCAAAGTCACAGGGTGTGGTTCTGTTATTCTTTCAAAAACTCTAACCCTGCAGTCTGTGTTATATGTTCCAAATTTAGATTGTAACCTTCTTTCCATATCCAAACTCACTTCTGCTGAAAAATGTGTGACTAAATTTTTTCCCACTTATTGTGTATTTCAGGACATGATTTCGGGGAAGACGATTGGAACTGCTGAGATACAATCTGGTCTCTATGTCATCAAGGTTGAAGCTTCTAAGGGTATACAAGGTCATTCTGCTGAGTCCAAAACTTTTTCTCTTGAGTCAATGTCTAAGTCTATGTCTAAGTCAAATAAAGAGAGTATTGTTCTGCTTTGGCACTATAGGTTAGGACATCCTAGTTTCCTGTATCTAGAGAAATTGTTTCCTGACTTATTTATTAATAAAAGTTCAAAAGATTTTCATTGTGATTTCTGTGAGTTGTCTAAACATACTCGTTCTGTGTACCATCCTAATAGCTATAAAGCCTCCAAACCATTTGCTTTAATTCACAGTGATGTTTGGGGCCCTTCTAGAGTCCCTAATATCACTGGTGCAAAATGGTTTGTCACATTTATTGATGATCATACCAGAGTCACATGGGTCTTTCTCATGAAAGAAAAGTCTGAAGTCACCAATATCTTCAAAAATTTTCATTCATTGATCAAAAATCAGTTTCAAACAAAAATTCAAGTGTTCAGATCTGATAATGGAAGAGAGTTTGTAAACCAAGGGTTGAGAGAGTATCTTTGTAGTGAAGGGATTGTCCACCAGACCACATGTGTAGACACACCTCAACAAAACGGTATTTCTGAAAGAAAAAACCGCCACCTATTAGAGGTAACTAGATCCCTGTTGTTCTGTATGAGGGTGCCAAGTCATTTTTGGGGTGCAGCCGTCCTCACCGCTGTACATCTTATTAATAGACAACCCTCAAGAGTGTTACACTTTAGAACTCCGTGTCAAACCCTACTTGAAACTTATCCTCATACCCAACTTATATCAACCATTCCTCTCCGTGTCTTCGGTTGTACAGTGTTTGTACATGTTCAACCTCATTACAGGGGTAAACTTGATCCTAGAGCTGTTAGGTGTTTATTTTTGGGTTATTCTCCTACTCAAAAAGGATATCGATGCTACAACCCAAACACCAGAAAAATTCATATTTCTTTGGATGTTACCTTTGTTGAAGATCAACCTTTCTTTCCTCAAACTCAAATTCAAGGGGGGAGTGAGAACGAATTTCAGGTTTTAGATCAGAGTCATAGTCATGTTTTCCATAAAAGTTCATCCGGACCTAACAGTGAGTCTCATCTTCCTAATGTGCATGAAATTCCTCTTTTTGAGTCAAACGTATCTCCTATTTATCCAGAATTGACAAGTAAGTTCCAAGCAGAACCTATTGTATATTCGAAGACGCCGAAAGAAAATGAAGATGGACCAGACAAGATTGTACCTCTGCATGACCAAGAATCTCAACTGGAATCAGTCCACATACCCGATTCCAATAATGAACCCTTGAGTGATCCTAGCACCGGCCAAGATACTAACCAGACCAATGAGGAAGTTCCTTCAGATACTGAAATACCTATCGCCCTAAGGAAACCGATAAGAAAGTGCAGAGAGAGACCTCTTTACCCTTTGAGTAAGTATATATCCTATGAGGGCCTTTCATCTAGTTACAAAATTTTTGCTCACAATATTTCTCAAGTGTTTGTTCCAGTAAACATTCAAGAGGCTATGTCAATTCCAGAGTGGAAAAATGCAGTTATGGAAGAGTTAGGAGCACTTCAGAAAAATAAAACCTGGGATATCACAGAATTGCCAAAGGGTAAAAAGGCTGTAGGATGCAAATGGGTTTTCACAGTAAAGCATAAAGCAGATGGCAGTGTAGAACGCTACAAGGCTAGATTGGTGGCAAAGGGTTTTACACAGACCTATGGGATCGATTACGAGGATACCTTTGCTCCAGTTGCTAAACTGAATACAATCAGAGTTCTTCTTTCCCTAGCAGTTAATCTCAACTGGAAGCTTCACCAAATGGATGTGAAGAACGCTTTCCTGAATGGAGAATTGGCAGAGGAAGTTTATATGGAAGGCCCTCCAGGCTTAGAAAATGCATATGGGGACAAAGTCTGTAAGTTAAAAAAATCTCTGTATGGGTTGAAACAGTCTCCCAGAGCATGGTTTGAAAGGTTCACGAGAGCCGTGAAAGAGTTTGGTTATACTCAATGTCAAGCTGACCATACCTTGTTTGTTCATCATGCCACAGGTGTTATTACTATACTCATTGTGTATGTGGATGATATGATTATGACAGGTAACAGTGAGGAGGAAATTCATAAGTTAAAATCCTTTCTAGCCAAGGAATTTGAAATCAAGGATCTAGGAAGCATGAAATACTTCTTAGGAATGGAAGTTGCAAGATCGAAAGCGGGGATTTGCATAAATCAGAGGAAATACATCCTGGATATTCTCAAAGAAACTGGGATGACAGAATGTAAGCCGGCTGATACACCTATGGACTATACGACGAAATTGGGTCTCATAGAAGAAAGTCCACCTGTAGACAAAGGAAGGTATCAACGGTTGGTGGGGAAACTGATCTATTTATCCCATACCAGACCGGATATTGCATTCCCGGTGAGCACCGTTAGTCAATTCATGAACAGTCCGAATGAAGAACATATGGGAGCAGTTTTGAGAATTCTAAGGTATTTGAAGATGACACCAGGACAAGGCATATGTTTCAAGAAAAGTGACGATAGAGGTGTTAGAATCTTCACAGATGCAGATTGGGCTGGTTCAGTGGTAGACAGAAGGTCTACATCTGGGTACTGTTCCTATGTTTGGGGTAATTTGGTCACTTGGCGGAGCAAGAAACAGTCTGTGGTCTCTCGTAGCAGTGCTGAAGCGGAATTTCGAGCAATGGCTCATGGAATTTGTGAGGGAATTTGGTTGCAAAGACTACTAAATGAACTCAAAGTTCCTATGGTTAAGCCAATGGAACTGTTGTGCGATAATCAAGCCACTATTAGCATCGCAAAGAATCCAGTGCACCACGACAGAACAAAACATGTGGAGATAGACCGGCATTTTATCAAAGAAAAGTTAGAAGCAGGGTCTGTCAAGATAAGTTACACTCCTACCAATTCTCAGACAGCTGATGTGTTTACTAAGGCTCTACCTAGAGCATCTTTCGAAGGATTGTGTTCCAAGCTGGGTATGATCAACATGTACTGCCCAGCTTGAGGGGGGGTGTTGAATTCTGTATTCTAGAATATAGATTAGTCAATAGTTGTTAGCATTCTAGAATATAGATTAGTCAATAGTTGTTAGCTTGTAGTCAATAGTTGTTAGCTTGTTAATTAGTTTTGTCAATGGTTGTTAGATCCAATCCCTACTTCTAAGGGATTGTGTTCCCTCTCTTTATGTATATATTCATGCTTATAGTCAGTAAAGAAATACAGAAAATTCAGAGATCTTTCAGAGATCTTCAATTCAGAAATCTTCAATGGCAAAATCTGTAAGTATGATGCGTAACACAAGCTAGAAGAAAAGTTCATGAAGCTACAGATGTCAATAAACAAGGATAAAAAATGTCTAATATGAATCTTGCTGATGATTTATTAAATTAACTTATTATACAAACATGTCAGCGTATTATTTTAGCTGATGATTTATTGACCACTCAAGATTCATGGTATACTTAGAAGAATTATGTAAATATGTGCCATTTGATATGGATTGTTGAGCTTAAGTAATCAATTGGTATGCTGCTTTATTCATCAGAATATCCAGATACCATGCGAGCAGAGCCCTTGCAATAAAGCCAAAATAAAAATGTAAATATTCTTCTGTTTCTGCACTCAAATATATTTCGACTGAGTCTTATTTGTCCCAGCTGCATTGTGCAGATGATATTCTTAAAGAACTCCCTTGGGGTGCTTTGGATGATGTTGTGATGGGCGGCGTTAGTGAAAGTACATTTCAGATTGACCGAACTGGTGGTGAAAATGGTGGACTAACAGGGCTGTTTAAAGGTCTGTTATTGTCATATCGTATTGACTGTGTTTCTATTGTTTTATCTTTCAGTTAATTTTGATAGAACTCCAGATATCAATGCAATTATTTATCTTTTTCGTTATCCTTTGGCTCTATCCTTCAGGTGTTGTTTCCACTGCAAACAATGGTGGGTTTACTAGTATCAGAACGAGGGTAAACTGCAACATCTTATCTTGAATTATCCATTTCCTTGCATATTGTGCTTCAATGGTCCTTGACCTAACGTGACAATAGTTGGGTGGTCTTTTTTTTTTTTTGTTCTTTTGCCACTTAAAAGATCGCTTGAACACCAACTATTGTTTTTGTAAATAATTAAGACAGATTACAATATTCCATGGACCTAAGTAATGTAGTATCAATTTGAACATAAACAATAGTCTAACATAGATTTTTATTGGGGTATATGTGGTCTTCCATATTATTTAAAGTTATTGAAATAATATCAACCTATTGAACTTCTTCATGCCTATACGGTATGGATAACAAAAATATGAAAACCATATCCATAAACGAAATTTATTGATAGTATGAGAATGATTCTTTTGTTGGCAATAGAAGGGAACTTTTTCTTTTTTCTTTTTTCCTGGTTTTCCATGTTTCTCTTGGGTTTTTAAAACAAACTTATCTGATTTAACTTTCCTTTGTGATAGAAAATTCGCTTTTTTGTTTCAGAATTTCTCTGAGCCAGAGGACCTTTCTGCATATGATGGTTTGGAACTGCGCCTAAAAGGCGATGGTCGTCGGTATAAACTCATCGTTCGCACTAGTGGCGAGTGGGATACTGTAGGTTATACAGCAAGTTTTGACACTGTAGGGGGCCAATGGCAGTCGGTAGGTACATTATGATTATTATTCTATGGGCTATGATAAATTAATTTTATACTTGATCTGTCATTTTCTTTTTTCCAGATACGTTTGCCATTCTCTTCTTTGAGACCTATATTTCGAGCTCGAACAGTATTTGATGCTCCACCTTTCAACTCAAGCAATGTTGTCTCATTGCAGGCATGTCTATGTGTTTACTATTTTCTCTATATTTGGCTTACAGACTTCTTTCTATACTTAACATTGGTTGCAAATTGTTCCAGCTCATGTTCAGCAAGTTTGAATATGATGGGAAACTAAATCCCTCTTTTGTGGAAGGCGCATTTCAGCTTCCATTATCAAGTATACGGGCTTATATAAAGGATCCAGTCACTCCCAGGTTCATACTTTTTATATGATTGAGTGTGGTTAATCTACCAACATATGTCCAATTATAAATTTCTTAATGCTTGCATCAATTGTAGGTTTGTCCATGTGAGCTCTGCAGGAGTTACCCGACCTGAAAGACCTGGACTGGATCTGAGTAAACAACCTCCTGCTGTGCGCTTGAATAAGGAACTGGGTTTCATTCTTACTTTCAAGTTGAAGGTTGGATTCTTCTCGATCCTTGTTTGGCAATTTTTCCTTGCTAAATGTCATGCATTCCAAGAGTTAACCTGAGTTTTAAGATCTAAATTTTGCATTGAACTTCTAACATATCAGGGAAAATAAAAAACTTCACGAAAATAAGAGAAATAGAAAAGAAATTATTTAGTACTTAAATGTAAAATATTCTAGTTTCAGGTTAGTGAACTGAAAATGAATCACTATATATACTCTATACAGTACATTGTTATTGTTGAAATATGTGTATTCAATGGTTGGTGAATGTTGAAATATGAGTAGTCAATGGTTGGTGAGTTAGGTGGTAAATTAGTGGTTGGTGAGTTAGGTAAGTTAGGTGGTAAATTAGTCAATAGTTTTTTCTATTTTTTAGGGATTATGTTTTTCCCTTCTTTGTATATATATTCATTGTTTTGTATTCATGAAATAAAAGAGAATTCACTCTTTTCTCTCAAATTCTTCATGGTATCAGAGCGTCTCTCAATTTGAGATTTTTTTTCCGACAGCCACCATAGTCCTCGCTGCTTATTCCAGCGATTTCCGCTGCTCATTCCGGCAGCCAAAATCCGAAGCTTTGTATGCTTCGTCATCACTTCCGCGAAGGAAATCATCAGCAAGCGGAGTATTATTTTGGTGATAACAGATTTGTTCTCCTCTCTTGGTGGTTTCCGAGACAAATCAGCCATCAAACCAGTATTTTTCGGCCTAAATCTGAGCCGATCTGTTTTCTTCTTCGCAGATCGGAGGATTCCGAAACAGTACTATTCACGCGTACTGTTCACGGGCTGTTGCGAGTCGGTTGACACCACCGGCACCAGAAAGTGAGAATAGTGCAGATTAGCAAAATCTTTCAAAGGTTCGTCGTCAACGGAGGCCGTTTGAGTAGTCAAAAGGCTAATCGAAATTTGCAAAAGGTGTTTTTGCCCCCTCTGTTTTTTTTTTCTCCTCCGATCTCGCCTATTGCCAGCGAATATCTTCTGTTTAATTACAGTATTACCCTCAGTGGATTAATTACAGTTTCCGCCCCTGATTAAAAAAAAAAAAAAAAAAAAAAATTCAGCATGTCTCACGAATCCTCTTCCGAACTTGTCTCTGATTTAGATCCGATCAACTCAAACAACAATGGGGATACAGAGAAAAAAGGTTACACGGCCAGTGAAAAAAACGGTGTTGGAACAGATTCAGTTGCACACATTCAGGAGCAATTGGATCAGCTACAGAAACCGTTTTCTGGTTTAAATACCTCAGTGTTTGGTGTTGGGTCTGTTGCTACTAAAGGTACCTTCTCCACTGTTTTGAATGTGCAAAAGATCTCAGGAACATGGATTGTGGATTCTGGAGCAACTGACCACATGACAGGTGATGCTAGGGTGTTTAGTACCTTTGAGCCGAGTCAAGGTAACTATAATGTCAAAATTGCAGATGGTTCTCTGTCCAAGGTCACAGGGTGTGGTACTGTTATTATTTCAAAAACTCTAACCCTGCAGTCTGTGTTATATGTTCCTACTTTAGATTGTAATCTTCTATCTATCTCCAAACTCACTTATGATGAAAAGTGTGTGTTTAAATTTTTTCCCACTTATTGTGTGTTTCAGGACATGATTTCGGGAAAGATGATTGGAACTGCTGAGATACAATCTGGTCTCTATGTCATCAAGGCCGAAGCTTCAAAGGGTATACAAGGTCATTCTGCTAAATCCAATAATTTTTCTCTTGAGTCAATGTCTGAGTCTATGTCTAAGTCCAATAAAGAGAGTTCTATTATGCGTTGGCACTATAGGTTAGGACATTCTAGTTTCCTGTATCTAGAGAAACTGTTTCCTAACTTATTTCTTAATCACAGTCCAAAAGATTTTCACTGTGATTTCTGCGAGTTATCAAAACATACTCGTTCTGTGTTCCATCCTACTAGTTACAAAGCCTCCAAACCATTTGCTTTGATTCATAGTGATGTTTAGGGCCCTTCCAGAGTCTCTAATATTACTGGGGCAAAATGGTTTGTTTCATTTATTGACGATCATACCAGAGTCACATGGGTCTTTCTCATGAAAGAAAAGTCTGAGGTCACCAATATTTTCAAAAATTTTCATTCTTTGATCAAAAATCAGTTTCAAACAACTATTCAAGTATTCAGATCAGATAATGGGAGCGAATTCGTAAACCAAGGGTTGAGAGAGTATCTTTGTAGTGAGGGGATTGTCCACCAAACCTCATGTGTTGACACACCTCAACAAAATGGGATTTCTGAGAGAAAAAACCGTCACCTATTAGAGGTTACTAGATCTTTGCTGTTTTGTATGAGGGTGCCAAGTCGTTTTTGGGGTGCAGCTGTCCTCACTGCTGTACATCTGATTAATAGGCAACCTTCTCGAGTATTACACTTCAAAAGTCCATGTCAAACCCTACTTGAAACTTATCCTCATACCAAACTTATATCCACTATTCCTCTCCGCGTCTTCGGTTGCACAGTGTTTGTGCATGTTCAACCACATTACAGGGGTAAACTTGATCCTAGAGCTGTTAGGTGTTTGTTTTTGGGTTATTCTCCTACTCAAAAAGGATATCGATGCTACAACCCAGGCACCCGAAAGATTCATATTTCTCTAGATGTTACCTTTGTTGAAGATCAACCTTTTTTCCCACAAACTCAAATTCAGGGGGGGAGTGAGAATGAATTTCAGTTTTTTGATCATAGCTATAGTCACGTTTTTCATGAAATTCCTCATTATGAGTCTTCTAGTCCCAACAGTGAGTCCCATCATCCTAATGTGCCTGAAATTCCTCATTGTGAGTCAAATGTGTCTCCTTCTGACCCTCCAGACATGACAAATAAATTCAAAGCAGAACCTATTGTATATTCGAGGAAGCCGATTGCAGCTAAAGATGGACCAGATAAGATTGTACCTCAGCAAGACCAGGAGTCTCAACCGGAATTGGTCCACATATCTGATCCAAACACTGAACCCCTGAGTGATCCTAGCACTAGCCCAGATACTAACCAGACAAGTGAGGAAGTTCCTTCAGATACTGAAATACCTATTGCCCTGAGGAGACCGGTAAGAATGTGTAGAGACAGACCCCTTTACCCTTTGAGTAAGTACATATCCTATGAGGGTCTTTCATCTAGTTACAAAACTTTTGCTCACAATATTTCTCTAGTGTCTGTTCCAGCAAACATCCAAGAGGCCATATCAATTCCAGAGTGGAAAAATACAGTTATGGAGGAGTTAGGAGCCCTTCAGAGAAATAAAATCTGGGATATCACAGAATTGCCAAAGGGTAAGCATGCTGTGGGGTGCAAATGGGTCTTCACAGTGAAGCATAAAGCGGATGGCAGTGTAGAACGTTACAAGGCCAGACTGGTGGCTAAAGGATTTACACAGACTTATGGGATCGACTACGAGGAGACTTTTGCTCCTGTTGCTAAACTGAATACAATCAGAGTTCTTCTGTCCCTAGCAGTTAATCTCAACTGGAAGCTTCACCAAATGGATGTAAAGAATGCTTTCTTGAATGGAGAGTTAGCTGAGGAAGTTTATATGAAAGGTCCTCCAGGTTTGGAAAATGATTATAGAGACAAAGTCTGTAAGTTGAAAAAGTCTCTGTATGGGTTAAAACAGTCTCCCAGAGCATGGTTTGAAAGGTTCACGAAAGCCGTAAAAAGGTTTGGTTATACTCAATGTCAAGCTGACCATACCTTGTTTGTTCATCATGCCACAGGTGTTATTACTATACTCATTGTGTATGTGGATGATATAATTATGACTGGTAACAGTGAGGAGGAAATTCAGAAGTTAAAATCCTTTCTAGCCAAAGAATTTGAAATTAAGGATCTAGGAAGTATGAAATACTTCTTAGGAATGGAAGTTGCAAGATCAAAAGCAGGGATTTGCATAAATCAGAGGAAATATATCCTGGATCTTCTCAAAGAAACTGGGATGACAGAATGTAAGCCGGCTGATACACCCATGGACTATACGACGAAGTTGGGTCTCATAGAAGAAAGTCCACCTGTAGACAAAGGAATGTATCAACGGTTGGTGGGGAAACTGATCTATTTATCCCACACCAGACCGGATATTGCATTCCCCGTGAGCACTGTTAGTCAATTCATGAACAGTCCGAATGAAGAACATATGGGAGCAGTTTTGAGAATTCTAAGGTATTTGAAGATGACACCAGGACAAGGTATATGCTTCAAGAAAAGTGAGGATAGAGATGTTAGAATCTTCACAGATGCAGATTGGGCTGGTTCAGTGGTAGACAGGAGGTCTACATCAGGGTACTGTTCTTATGTTTGGGGTAATTTGGTCACTTGGCGGAGCAAGAAACAGTCGGTGGTCTCTCGTAGCAGTGCTGAAGCGGAATTTCGAGCAATGGCTCATGGAATTTGTGAGGGAATTTGGTTGCAAAGACTACTAAATGAACTCAAAGTTCCTATGGTTAAGCCAATGGAACTGTTGTGCGATAATCAAGCCACCATTAGCATCGCAAAGAATCCAGTTCACCATGACAGAACAAAACATGTGGAGATAGATCGGCATTTTATCAAAGAAAAAATAGAAGCAGGGTCTGTTAAGATAAGTTACACACCTACCAATTCTCAAACAGCTGATGTGTTTACTAAGGCTCTACCTAGAGCATCTTTTGAAGGATTGTGTTCCAAGCTGGGTATGATCAACATATACTACCCAGCTTGAGGGGGGGTGTTGAAATATGTGTATTCAATGGTTGGTGAATGTTGAAATATGAGTAGTCAATGGTTGGTGAGTTAGGTGGTAAATTAGTGGTTGGTGAGTTAGGTAAGTTAGGTGGTAAATTAGTCAATAGTTTTTTCTATTTTTTAGGGATTATGTTTTTCCCTTCTTTGTATATATATTCATTGTTTTGTATTCATGAAATAAAAGAGAATTCACTCTTTTCTCTCAAATTCTTCAGTTATATATATTATGATGACTTATAATTATAAAAAGAAAAGAAATGTATAATATACCATATATACACTCACAAAACCCAAAATCTTACAGGAAGGAAGTACTGTGAATTCTGTAAAGTTATCAGGTGCTCAGTTCTGAGTTTGTATATAACAAATATTAGTTTTACCCTTTTGAGTTAATTCAATAATTTAAATCAGAATTCTGAGACATTAAGGACTGACGCCTACTAATAAAATAGAATTCAAAAAGTAAAGGGAAAAATAGAAGCACAATACAAAATACTAGATCATACTTGACTTGTATATGGCGTGTTGACGACAAGATATTTAATTTGTATAGACAGAAAGCAACATTCGCAGATGGATCATGCTTAAATGATGTTGTACATGAAATAATTATTTCTTAAAGCTGCTCCTGTAAAAGAAATCAATCCCAGATAATTTCTCATGGTTTCAAGATTGGAGAAGAGATTCCTTAGGAAGAAACAAACTTATTTCCATTTCAATACGACTTAGGGATGCTAAATGATACTAGCACGAGATAATGCTCATCAATAGGCGGAAGAATAGGTTTAATGTGATATTTCCTACTTTGAAGCTTTTACATCGTTGTTGCTTTTTATCGTCAAGTGTCAAAATATAACAAAACATATGTCATAATTTAACTACTTAACCCAGTTTGTCTAAGGCTAGAAAGTTTCGGAAATTTAGTGGATTGCTAAGCTATCTGCTAGGAAGTTTAGGTGCTTTGTATCATCTCTATTTAACTTTCTTATGACATCCACTTTTGATCAGGGAGAAGATTTAATACGAGAAAGTGGAGTTCCATATACCATTGTAAGGCCTTGTGCATTAACAGAGGAGCCTGCTGGGGCAGATCTCATTTTTGATCAAGGAGACAATATAACGGTACTATCTCAAAATAGATGATGAATACTACATTTTGTTATAGGTTTGCCCGGATATTGCTCAAGTTTTGAATTTTTTTTTTTTTGACACAAAAGTTTTGATGACTTGCACTTCAAAATTTAAAGAGAAAAAAAAAAGAATTTTGTTCTAAATTGAGTTGGGTTAGAGATATTGGTTTCAACCTCGGGCTTTATGGAAATTACCTTTCAGCATAACTATGTTTATTCTTTGATATATTCATCTGCAGGGGAAGATATCAAGGGAAGAGGTTGCTCGCATATGTGTTGCTGCCTTGGAAAGCCCATATGCATGTGACAAAACATTTGAGGTTTGCACTTGCATATCCTTTGCATTAACATTAAATTATAAAGTGTATATTGCACTGCCTGTAATCGTAGTAGAATCTAGTGGTGATCAATAAAGATTGGATGGTTACTGAATGACCCGAATTCTTTGTTTGTTCGTGCCCGTGTATTTCTGTTGCAGGTTAAGAGTACCATTCCGTTCAGTGGACCATTTACGGTTGACCCTGAAAACCCTCCTCCAGAGAAGGACTATGACATTTACTTCAAGACCTTGAAAGATGGCATTACAGGGAAAGAAATCCTGGACCAAAGTCCTGTTCCAGTTTGATGAAGGTCCACCTGACACTATTACCTTGTAAGTGCAAATATAAGGTTTTCAATCGGTTGAGCATGTAAATAGCATATCTGATAATCAAATGGTGTTTATCTTTACATGTTATGCTGGTTGTGGATGTTAACACTTCGAATTCCTTACTGCATTGTCAAGAAACCTGAGTTTTGCATCGTCGTCTACTTGTCTTGTTGCTACTGCACTGAGCTTATGGTTTACTGAAACGCCATTACAACCAATATAATTTCATTATTCTTGATTGCAGGAAATATCCTCTTAAATAGAGCAGAGGTGCAAAAGAGAAGAACAGATCATTAGGGAGATAAAATTGGCATCATTTAGGTAAATGTTAGTCCATGTAAATGTTGTACAATATGAATAACGTGGAAATAACTTTTCGTGTCGGAGGCTATGAATGTGTCACGATATACATGTACATTTTCATATGTGCATTAGCATATTAATACTAATAAAGATAAAATCAAAAGTTTTTTAAGTTATAGTTGTCTAAATCCCAGTCTTCCATAGAAGGATTTAATTGTTAGAATGCTTAAATAATGTTGTTATTGAATAATTCACCTCTCCTAAGGCCCTGTTTGGCAGAATTTTTATTTTGGACTTTTGGTTTCTTAGAAGCTCTTCCTGTAAAAGTCATATATTTTGGTTTTGTCTGGAAGAACTTTTAAAGCTTAAAAGCTTTTCTATAAAAACATCCAAACACTCCCAAAAGAGCTTTTGGGCTCAAAAAACCAAAAGTAAACTTCTAAAAATCCTGCTAAACAGGCCCCAAATGACTTATATAGTTTAGTTGGGGAAGAGGTTGAAGTGGAAATTCAGTGCTACGTAATAAAAAATATGGGATATAATTATTCTTTACCATGTAGTTTGGGATATTCTCCATTTTTCACACTTTAATTTTATTTTAATTTCTTTTACCTCTTCTACTAAGATTTATTAATTTTTTAGTAGGAAAGACTAGTTTACTCTCAAAATTTTAAAATAAAATAAAAATTAAATATTTTCACATATAAAAAATTAAAAATATATAAATAATTTAATAAAAAGATGAATTTAATAATTTAATTAAAAAATTGTTAAAAATTAAAAACACATAATAAAAATTAAATAAAATTAAAAATAATTTTTAAAAAATAATTTTAGATCTTGTAGAGATCCAATCGTCCATTTTTAAAAGATGGACGGTAGAGATTGGTCTCCACCAAATCTCGAACCAAAATTTTTTTAAAAAAATATGAACAAATAAAATTAAAAAAAAATATCACAGACCATACTATAAACAATTAAATAAAAAGAGAAGAAAAGAAGAAAAAAAATATATAGTGGGGAAGAGAGAGAGAGAAGATGTGAGAGTGGAAGAAGAAGATGAGGAGAGAGAGGAAAGAGGAAAGAGAGAGAAAAAAAAAAGAGAAGAAGATGAAAAAATAGAAGACTGAGGAGAGAGAAAAAATCTTTTTTTTTAATTTTTTATCTTAAATAAAATTTTATTTAATTTTAAAATATTTTAAGTATTTATTAAGTTATAATTATTTTTCTATCTTTTAATATTTAATGGCTAAATTTAAAAGTTAAATATGATGATGAATTTTAAGTATTTTTATAAATTAAAAGGAATAAAATAAAAAAAATAAAATTAGAAGGTAAAAAATAAAAATATTTTAAATTATACGGTGAAGAGTGACAATATTCCTTAAAAAAAAAAAATTAGAAATTGATGGGCGTTTATGTCGCCTAACTTGTCAGAAGAAAAAACAAAAATGGAAGAAAAGTTGTGAGGTGAAGATTGAAGAATACAAGAAAAAAGGTGGAGAATCTTTGTTCAGACACACAGCTGTCTTGGCACAAAAATCCAGATCCAGATGTATCTAATCTGCCTGCACTCCATGCTGCTACGAGCCCCATGCTTACGTGACCCCCTCCATCTCTACAATTTTCTTTTACATCAAACACACATTACACATGCACTTTCTTCTTCTTTTTTTTTTAGTGACTGCCCACATTTCTGTCACTGATAGTATTAGATTTGACCATATAACAGCAATAGAGGATTGCAAATCTACCGTCCCAATTTCTTTTACTCATCCTTCGTAATAGCATTTTATGTGTCATGAGCAGACAGCGTTTGTAGTTAATTTTTCTCTAGCTATACAACAATGCTTCTTATACGGAGGTGAAAACACGTGATTCTCTGTCTGTGAGATGTTTTCAGAGATTCAAACCAAAGTGGGATATGTCTTTACTTGTTAGTGAGTGGTGTGTGTGAAAACGGGAAGCAGACAGCAAAGTACTGAAGTAAGTCAGTGAAAGCTGTGTTGGCTGCAGTGCAAAATCTAAGCAGTAAATTGAAGAGCAAAAACAGTGATTTTGTTTTTTAACTTGTTATACTAAATAAAGGAATCTGGGTTTTGATTTTTGAAGGAAAAATGTACAATTTGGATAATAATAAGGCCCGTGTTCTGCATCAGATCAGTGAAGCAGCGCCCCACTACACTTGGTTTAAGTCTTTAAGAGGCCTAGACCTCAGAGGCACTGCTGACAGAGCAATTCTTGGATTTTGGTTGCTGATTGATGGTACGCATGGTTGGCTGCCTGTAAATCCACTTTGTTGTTGGTTCCAAAATTTTCCACTCTTGTAGGACCCATGACGTTGAGTTTTGATCTACAGATTGAAGAATCTGAATGGACCATTCATGATTTAGTGTAAACATATATGAAGAATCTGGGGCCCCTCTTAAAACATGTGATGTTAAATGTGTAAAAAATCAGAGTAATCAAAATGCCTTTGGATGTTGAAGCCTGAAGCCTGTGCTGTGGGAGACTTATTTCTGCAGATTGGTTGGGCATTTTACCTACTTAAAACTAATTAACTAGGCTTGCTATTTCCATGCAACTATGATTTAGTTTATATTAAATCTATGAATTCTCTTGGCAAGCTTGTTTCTCTATAAAAAAGAAAAAAGAAAAAAGGAAGATCAGTTAATAGTATCAAGTAATTAATATGAATTAACTTAAGAGGCAGGTTAAATAATAAATTAGTAATTAAATCATAGCTGTGACCAGACATGAGAGAGAGGATAAATTATGACATGAAGCAGTTGTCAGAATTTATAAATCATGTCAACAACAAACATTGGATACCTTTTTAGTTGCTTTTTTTTTTTTTTTAATAGTTGAAATTGTTAAAGGCAATCCATTATTTAGAAGTAAAATAAATTTGCCAGAGTTTTCAACTTTAATGGAACAGTCACCAGCTGACATGCAAATTTTCAAATACTCTACTTGCATTAATCCTTACAAAAGTGTATTTGATTAAAAGACAGTAAAGCAATGTGCTTACTGCTCAGATCCAGTTTTTGCAGCATATGCAATTACGCAGAGCCAGAGATCGATTCTAGGCCTTAATTTATGAGAAACAGCACATGAAACATTTGCAGATATATGTATTTCCATTATATTTCATATGATGAAGAAATGAATATTTACATCACCCACCAGCAAAAAGAGAAAGAAAATGTTGGACAATTTGTTCCTTGTATTTAAAACTAGAAAAAAAAAAAGAAAAAAAAAGAGAAAAGAGTAGTAATAACAACAATTCATGAAATAATAAAATCAAGTTACCTAGCTTCAATAATCTCCTTTTCAATACTTCAACAGCAAGAAAATGCCTGCCATGAAGATTTTTTGAAAAAAAAGGAACTTAAAAGCATGCATTTAAAATTGAAGTGACAAAATACAAAATGTGTTTTTTGAGTAATCTTACATTGAAACAAACATGGTGTCTTCTTCTACTACGAGCATCCATAACATTTCTAAGCTTGTCAAGCATTTGTTGTTCAGTGAATATTCTACCAGCTGGTGAGCTCATGAATGCGCTTCTCCTAACTGGGGGAGACCACAACCCACTTTGCTCATAATCAAAGTCAAATTCTGCTGCATCATAGAACTTCTGGAGCAGCCGGTCCGACACGGACTTGGATACCAGTTGGATTTTCAGATGATCAGAAGGAGGAGAAGAACCAGGCGGCGGCAACAACGAAGGCGAAAACGTTGGAGAAGTAGTAATAGTAGAAGAAGAAGAGATTTCAGAGTTTGACATGGAGAATTGCAATTAGATAGATGATTTAGAAACAGATAGATTAAACTTGGAAATATTGGAACAAAAAGAAAATGATGTTTGTGGTGATCAGGCCATTGAGAAGGAGGAGGAGAGACAACATTTTATTAGAGGAGGCTAAAAAAAGTGGGAGAGGTGGGAACTCCGACAAAGACGTGTATGGCTGTCTGTATGCAATCATAGTGATGGTGAAAAGGTCGTGGTTGGCATTCGCATATATAACTAAGAGAAAAACTTAAGGGGATGATATTAATAATGAGACCGCTCAATTAATTTGTATCACATTACATTAATTATATTGAGAACATAAAATGTACGTTCCACACAACCATGTGCCAATTTCATATATAATATACAAATAATATTTGGTGTGAATTTCAGGTGCTTAGTTTAGAGAAACCCCTCCACCATATTTGGCTAAACAATCCAGTTGAGCCATGGAAAGTTTTATTTTATCTGTATACTAACATGTGTTTGCTTGGTGGGGCAATTGGCATGGTTAGCTAGAGCACATATTCTCCTGTGGACCCTCTTAATTTCTTGCTGTTCTTTTTTAATCACTTTTGGGGGTGATCATCTAATAATGTATAATGTTGGGAATCCGATCCGATTCCCGGCGCATCGGAAGTTGCAAATTGTATGCAGACACGCAAATCTGCACAGGGCACATATATGTAAGCAAGCATAATAGTGAAGAAGACAATAATTTTTTACATGGTTCGGCAATCGACTGATTCCTACATCCACGGAGTGCACCAGCACTCAATCTACTATGAAAGAGGTATTACAACAACACTTATACGAAAAACTCTCACACAGTTTTTCCTCTCACGTGTGTTTATACTCTCTGCTCTCTCTCAGTATTTCCACTCACGGAACCGCATACTTGGGCTCCTCATCGGGGTCACCCCCCGGATCTCCCGAAACCGCACCTGGGCTCCTCATCGAGGTCATCGCCCCGGATCTTTCGGAACCGTATACTTGGATTCCTCATCGGGGCCACCTGCCCGGATACCGCCTAGGCCTTCTGCCCAAATACTAAGCCGCTCAACTCGAGCTCTCTCTGTGAACTCTCTCTCTCTTGGATGAGTTTGAGTTACTTTGATTATCACAAATGAGGGCTATTTATAGAAGATGTCTGGTTACTGTTCATGGCAATGTTCACGCGTATACGGTACTGTTCACAAGTACTGTTCCCACTATTCACACATGGGACCCACCTGTTAGGCACCGTCATTCACTGTTCACAGCCGCCCACTACGCGGCCACCGCCATTCACTGTTTACCTCTCGGCATCACAGTTATATACTGTTCACTGTATATTATTCACGTATATGGTATTATTCACCATGTACTCTTTATGTGTACAGTACTGTTCACCTAGGCCAAATCTTGGGCCTGCTCCTATGCCTCTCATAGGCCTCTCCTGGGCCTGCTGTCTGGGCCTCTCCTGGGCCTGTTGTTTGGCTCCTCTCATGGGCTACTCTATTTGGGCTTGCTTCTGCCTGCTCCCAGAGCCTGCTTTGAATTAACTCAGGATTCAAGCTTCACAATCCCAACATATAACAATCCACACCTACCATATATATGTATATATGAATGATAGGCCTATATATACCAGCTAATTAGAAACTCGACGCGTGTCGATAATTAGTTGGTTTACATAGTAATTAACTCATGGCATGATCCCATGATCGAGTCGGCTGGTTCTACAGAATATATACACTACAGGCAAGTAGAAGATAATGGTGTAGTATAACAACTGTCACTAGATATCCTATCATATGTGGTCTCATTTTTTTTTAATGCATATATAGAAACTCTCTTGTGTGCTTTTGCTTTCTACCATTATTTGTAGGAGCTGCTCTTAAGATATTGGTGATTACATTAAAAAAAAAAAAAAAAGCAGCAGCAGGTGGGAGATGCTCCATTAGTTATGATTTCATGAGATGGATAATCATAATTTCTCGTGCAACAAAAGGAAAGAGGAATCTGTAGAGTGATCATTTTTTCCACAAACTTACCAGAAATTTATGATGAATTATCATCATGTGTCAAAAATGGTAAATCATTATCACAGAGAGTAAAAAAAAAGTTTGAAATTGTGGGCACCAGCTACGAGATTGTTTTTTGGTTCAATCATTTATGTCAACCAAATGTTTCTTTGTGACTTTTAAGAGGAGGTCTTTGACAAGGAAACAAAAGGCTTGCGAGTTGTTCTATCTGAGAAGGAAAAAATTCCAAATTGATAGCTCATGTCATGTTTGTACATAAATTTGAGCGTGATTGGAGGAATATCTTGGAACAAAAATGGATGATTTCGCATATCCCACCACGATGGCCCATGTTATATGGAAGGAGTGGTCAGGGCCCAAACCAATTGCTTTGCAGTCTTCCTCATTTGGTTTTGTGAAGCCATTGATGGACTAGTTTTCTGCAAAGCTCCTAGGAAAAACTATGTTTGAGCAAGAAAATAAATATCAGTTTGGATAAAGATAATGGGGGTCTAAATTTTATAAAATTACGGTAAAAATATTAAAAATATCATCAAATCCTCAAAATATGGAGAACACGAATGAAAGTATCGATATTTACTTCCTTCTACCTTCCTAATCCAAGATAAAGAAATGACAAATGGGCTGAATCTATTTGGGTTTAGCCGAAACAAGATTCTGTCAACTTGAGCAAAGCCCAAGAATATTGTAATCCCGGGATCGGCCCATAAACAAAACCCAGATCGATCCAACTTGCAAATTACAATCACAGACAGAGAATCATCATCACCTACACAATACTCAATTCACTCTCACATGCAGTCAAGAGATACCAAATCAACAAATATAATTTTAGATTGACTATGTACCAAAATTCATTGGTTGAATTAGAGGTCATATTTCACACAATATTAAGGTTTCAACCAAGTAGTCAATTGTTGGAAATAATTCCAAAAGAGGATCCAAGATATAATCAGATGATACAATTTTATTTTTAATTTTGAGAATTGGGGTTGTAAGGAGTTTTGTCTAGTAATTTGAGTCACGACACACGAATTCAATACAAACTAGAAGCAAAATAATCGGGTGAACCTATTTAATTCATTTAATAAACATATCATATAGGGTTTAGCGTAACAAATTGTGGGTTGACACAATTATTAGTATTAAGATTAAATTTGTAATTTTAAAAATTAAATAAGGGTTGTACATTAGTATATAAGGGTCATTTCAGGTCAAATGGGTTAGAATTCGAAACTACTTGTTATATAAACGAGTTAACCAGATCGTGTCGTATAACTCATTTAATAAATGTCTTATATCCAAGTTGAGGAGATTGATCCGTTTAATTAATCGTATTATTTCAAGTTGAGTAAAAAAATAATAATATGAACTATCATATTGGATTTGCTAGCCCTAATATGGAGTTGAGTACTCAACCACGTCAACTTTTGTCATAGTTAGACCATGCTGATATTGGATCTTTAATTATTGGTTGTAAATCCAACAAGTTAGAATGTTAGATCAAATTTGTAAGGTCTCTAGATTTGCTGTTATTACAAAGCATCATGTCCTTAATCTCACCCATAATCACCAACCAAATACCCAAGATGATAGATAATCGCACCATGTTCAAAGACACCTATACCCTTATATTAACACACTTTTTTTTTACAATTTATATTAGGGTTAATTACACTAATACTCATTTATTATCACATTTTTGCACATGCAGACAAGTTTACATTTTATTGTACAAATCTTCCCTGAAAAACGTTAATTAACCATAAAGTTAACGGTTTGGTATTGTAGTAAGGGCAAATTCATCATTTTCCCATTAAATCAATTAAAATAATTAAAAAAATAAATTAAAATAATAATTTTTTAAAAAAAAGATCAAATCAAATCTGATCCTCAAGGGAGATGTAGCCAATCATGGATACCGCCAGAGTAGTGTCGGCGTTCCGACGGTTCATGAGATGGAGCCTAGTGGTCCTTGGAGGCTGGGCTCCATCGTTTCCTTTTTTTTTTTTTTGATTTGTGGTTGTGATGGTTGTGGTAGAGGTTGTAGTTGTTGAGGTGGCGGTGGATTTTTATTTTTTTTGTATTCCGTTTGTATTTGGGTCGACGGTGACGAGATCTCCAGAATATAAAATTGGTTCAAAGGTTTTTTTTTTTTTTTTTTTTTTTTTTTTTTTCAATTTGAAGGTGGACATTCCATCTGGGATCTTCACCTTAAAATTTTTTTTTTTTTTTTTTAGTTTTACGGTGCAACTATTTTTTTTAATGTTTTTTGTTAAGGGTAAAATAGTCTTTTTTTCAAACAATTAATTTTATAGTTACCTCTCTATATTATACTCACACGTACAAAAGAGAAAATAACGAAACGATTCATTACAACAATGAAGGGCAATAACCCAAATTGCCCTTTTTGGGGTCCAGCCAAGCAGACAACACTCAACAACGGTCTCTAACATTTCTAATCTCACAACAACAAAGTCAAAAAAAGAAGCAAAGCTTCTACGGTTCTACCTTTACCTTCTTAGAGAGAGAGAGAGAGAGATCTATTGAATCCTGTTACTCTGAAACACCAAGCAAGAGGGTGCAAAGAAAGCACCGCGTTGTTGCTGTTGTAGAGTGATATATATACTTAGAGATATATATCACCATCTATGGCAGGATATAGAGCTGAAGATGATTATGATTACCTTTTCAAGGTGGTCCTGATCGGGGACTCTGGTGTGGGCAAGTCCAATCTGCTCTCTAGGTTCACCAGGAACGAGTTCAGTCTTGAATCCAAGTCTACAATTGGAGTAGAGTTCGCTACTCGTAGCTTGAATGTTGATGGCAAGGTAATTAAGGCTCAGATTTGGGACACTGCTGGTCAAGAAAGGTATGCCCTTTTTTCACAGTAATTCTGTTTCATTTTTTTTGTTTTGTTTTGTTTTTAATCTGGGTAATTGTTGTTTGCCAGATTTATGCTTTATATTGTTTTTTCTGTGATCCGGGTGTTCTATGTTTCATAGTATTTTGTGTGGATTTGAAGTTTTTAGGTGTTCTAGGAAAATAGTTGTAGATCGGGTTGTGATGTCTTGGTTTTTCCGTGATCTGGGCATTAGTTATTCTGTGTTTTAGAGAAGAAACTGAAAATTACGTCTTGTGTTGCACCCAGATATAGAAAACACATCTCAACTTAGATATTGAGCTGGGCGATATCGAGATGTGTTTGGTTTTTCTAGATCTGAAAGCTTTAAATTAAGTGATATCTGTCTAGCTCATTTTCTTTGTTGCATGACAGAGATTTGTAGGGTAGATATGCCTCGATTTTGTTTTGGTTTCTGCCAGATCAAACTTAATTATTCTGGGTTCACTGGGCTTGACCAGTTGATCTCTAATGCAATTTGTTTATTACCTTGATGATGACTTAGATATAAAGTGAAATGTAAGCTCTGCATATGGGTTACTGTAATCTTGCTTCTTATTTGTTGTGAGGCTAATTTATGCAGAAGCTGTTGTATTTGATATACTTTTTTGGCCCTTTATTATAGAGGCTGATCTACGGAAATACTGATTGGGATCTTGACTGTATAGTTTGTAGTTAATAGTTCAAGCAAGTTGTTTTGTATACTTTCTACATAACTTTCTGTAACTGCACTATTGATCTAGCATTGTAATTATAGATTTTAAGTTCATACTGTTTTTAATGGTACGAGGAATGCAAAGCTAAGCTTGCCTCTTGTCTTTGGTTTTGACTGAAAATAGATGAGTAGAATGCTTGTGGATTCCATACTTGGGTGTTATTGAATGAGCTAGAGTTTCTTGTCCAAGAGTTTGGTGGCAGCACGTGTTTGCCACAATTTGGATTATGATGGCCATTGCCGATCACTAGTGTTCTGGCATATATAACTTTATAGCTTTCCAAGTGTGCAACATTAATGATAACTGATGTGGTTGCTAATTATAAATATAAATTGTAAACTAGGCTTATTCCAAATGTAATAAATAGATGGTGCTACTATACATATGCCAGTCTCATGTATGTATTAATGGTTAATTACGTAGGTTGCTGATGATACGGTTTGAACAGAAAACCAGGTTTTACATGCTTATTGCAATCTAATCATGATTGTATATATGTGCTAGTCTATGCATGCATAAGTAGCTAATTAACTTCATTGTTGATGATGGGTTTGAACCATAAGCCAAGTTTTGCATGCTCAATGTATATTATTTATTTATTTTTTAATATATTTCTGCTTCCTGTGCATGCGGTATTTTAAAATTAACTCAGATGTTGATTATTGGTTTGAATTATGAATGGTTTTTCATTCCTAATTCGCGGATGCTTTTATAATATATCGAAGAGCTGAGGTCATATTTTGCTGCAATTATATCTTCCTATAATCTATAATGTGGTTGGCTATTTTCTAGAACAATTTTAGTTCTAGGAATTAATTTGGTATAAAGTTGATTTTTCTGGTTTCCAACTTGATTAAGCCTAAAATGATGTAACTTTGGAAAAAATGTGGTTGTGAATTGAAGAGCTTGTTGTCAGAACAGTGTGGATGTTTTCTGGGTTTTTTTAAAGCAATGGCAACATTGGGCAACCAACTTCTTCTACCACTGTTAAAATGTAAGTCATTTTTTGTATGGCTTCAAACTCAAAGCCAAAGAAAATATTTCTAATCACTTGGAATTTCCTCTCAAATGCATGAACCTGAAATTAGATGAAAAAGAAGGAAATAGTTTTCATATGAGAGGTGCTGCGGATGTTGGATTGGAGAAAACTCAGTGTTAATATTAAAAAGACCTAGTTCACCTCACTTTCTTAGAGAAGAAGGGGGATTCTGTCTATGAAAAGTTGGAACAATGATAACTTTCAAACAGCAAGCAGCAGGTGCCATTCCTCACATAGGCATAGATTGGATCTGCTTTATTACTACACATTTTAAGTTATAAACTTACCTTATTCAGTTTTTTCATGTTTTCACATCCATGATATAAAACTAAAAGAGTTTGTTGGTGGTGAAGTGCTGGTTTGTTATTTCTTGGATCTAAGAATTGTTTTCTTCAAAAATTCTTTCAAGAAAAAAAAAATGTACAATAAGTTAACAACAATAAATAGTCTCCCTGAAAATTTATGTTGGAAGAAACATTAGGAAATTGCCAATTGAAGCTGTGATTTGATGTGATAAGGATTTAAATTGTTGGTGGTACATGCAGTGGAACGTGAGACCTGGTGGATCTTCATTATCAATTTTTTACCCACAGGGGCATTTGATGCCATTTAATCGTTTATGATTTAAGAAATCAATTGGATGCATAGATGTTTTAACTTGAGGCTAAATGGGTTGTGTGGACCTAGCCCATGAGATGAGGCTTAGTTCGACTACCTGGGTACATCCTACTAGATTTGTCGTCAACTTGGTCCAAACCCTGTACTTGCAAACTTGAGGTTAATTTTTTGAAAATTCTAAATTTATTTTACTCTTTTTTCTCTTTGTAATTTTTTGTTTGAAGAATTGGGCACTATTATACCTATACTGGTTTCTTAATTGCATGCTCTGGCCATGGGCATAGCTGGCTAAATTTTGGTCAGCTTAGCCTGGTTTCAAAATTAATCATTTAGATTGTTTTTTTGTTTACAAGATATTGAAGAATTGTCCATACGTAAAATCATAATTTTTGATATGGGCCTTTTCCACATAAAAAGGGAATCTTTTTTTACAATAGAAGCGGAAGCGGTGTGGATTATTCAAGAATCGAAGTCGATTTGCTTTATAAAAAGAAGATATCAATGAACTTTTGTGAAATGGTTTCACAGGATTCAGCCAATTGTCTTGATCGTGGGATATCATTGAGAAATAGGAATCCGTTTTAATTTTGTAATCTTTTGTTTGAGATACTCAACCTTTTCTTTAACTTGTTTTTTGATTTGCTTAATTTGATTTGGACATGTGAATTAAACTAAAAGAACATAGGAAATACATAAGAAAATACCGGTTGTTTCATTCATTATTGAAAGATGATTTATTTATAAATCAAGGGGCAGAATTATAACATTATAGTCTGAATGGGTCCAACTAAGTTGACACCTACTGAACTGTTAATCATTTGTATTGCTTTACCAGTATATGAAAAAGGAGAAAACTAGATATAAATAAGATTGTCCTAATTAATTTCACTAATTCCTTGTGGTTAAATTTGAAAATTCCATCTTTATGTCCATTATATTGCATATTTCCAATGCTTTAGGCTTACAATGCACTGTAGTATCCTAGAATTTGTTTGCTTCCTCAGTCATCTAATATTCTCTTCCCTGCATCAAAAGGGAATTGTGATATGGCATTTCACACAAGGGAAAAAGTATATCATGGGTTGTTTGGTTTCTACAAATCATATAGCAGAAGGACAAAAAAAATAAAAAAATTTAAAAAATCAATTCAGGGTCCATTGGGGTAGTGAGTTCAAGGCGGAGTCACTTCTGGCTAAAGTTTACTTGGATGTGTCTTGACCTGGCCTGCAGCCTGACTGGGTCTCATATTCAGGGGCCGCTGTTGCCCTTGCAACACCTCTAATGGAAACTTGCAAAGTACTTCCAATGATGATTATTTATGCATTCTTGCACTGAATTTTATTTATCCTTGAAAATTTATGGCACCTTAAATTATACACAGTTTCTCTTCTAATATCAATCATAGTTGTCAGAGGCGTGCCTAGGCACAAGGCGCGATCAGGCGTCAAGGCTGCACGCCTCTTTGAATATATATATATATATATATATATATATATATATATATTCTAAAAAAAGGGGTTAACAGATTTGAAACCCTAAACCCTGAGGCACACCTCTTTGATATTTCATAGCTTTGATGTTTTTATATTTCATTTTGTCATTTTGTTAGCTACAAAACAGTCCACAACAAAATAACAAGTGAAAAACCTTGTTTGCGTAGCGCAACATTACTGATTCAGACTTCACAACCAAACACTACACAAACAATTATGAATTATTGATGAAGAATGATGATGTTATGATTTATGAATCTGTGGCTGTTTGAGTTAGTGCGGGAGAGCTAGAAACTTAATTAGAATTTTTAACATGTTTTGATTTTTTACTTTTGGAATTAATATTATGCATTATGACATGTTTAATGTGATTGCTAATTTTGCTTATTGGATTGAAATTTGTAGGATAAATTAGGTTATTACAATTTATATGAATTCCTCAAAACTAAAAAAAAGAGCGGGTGTGCCTCACTTGCAGCTCACCTTGCGTCTTGCACTTAGGCTCCAGGCGCATCTTGGCACCTTGGCGTGCCTTGCGCCTTAAACAACTGTGATATCAATATTTCAAGTAGCTACCAAGATAATTGAGAGAAATTAATATCAATATATAGTTTTTATTTTGTTAAACTGAATGTCTTTGAAAAGGTAAACTTTTAGTTTCCTATGAGTTTGTGGATCGTGCCCCATGCAAGTACAAAAATCGTATTTGTACTCTTGCTTTTTGATTCTGGACTAGCATATGAATTGTACTTATTCAAGATCATAGGTTTTGCCATGCATTTTGACATTTTCTTACAGATCCTTCGTCTTGTAAAATTTTATTTTATCTCCTTTCATTGCTGATGGTATTTGGTAATATTGCTTTTAATCACCTAATTTCTTTGGTACTGACATGTATTTGTGAGTACCTCTACCTATATTATTAGATTCGTGCGAAAGCCTTATAAACAGTGAAATAATCAATTATTATGCAATCTAAAGGCTTTCATTACTCTTCAAGCAGAAGATTGGTTAAAATCACTGAAAAAGTACTCTTCATTTGGGACTAGGATAGTAATTTGGAATATATGTTGGTGTATAGTTGAAATAAAGTTTAATGAATGCTTTATTCCATATTATACGTTGGTGTATGTCTCTTTATTAATTTATTTTTATTTTGGGAGTTGCATCTGTATGTCTTTCTTATGTCATTTGAGTATGCTTTCTTTTGGTGTTCTAAAAGCTATTCAAAAAGACGTTTTCAGAAAATTTTGCTGTCTTGAGTTCTACTAGCCAACGCTTTTGTTTTCATGATAAATATAGATGATTTTCCAGTTATGTTGGCATCTCATGTGTCAGGAGTTGCCATGTGCAATTGTTTAGTTGTGGAAAGTAGTTTCTATGCAGAACAAGAATTTTGATCTAAATGGTAATTGATGAAATGAGCAAATTAGTTAGTGGATCAGACATGATCATCTCAATATTCATATGTTGTGTAATATATCGAATATCAAGGAGGCAATTTCTCCATTTAAATGTGGGATTAGCATCAATATGTTGCCACTACTAATGATGTAGGCAACAATTTCATATGGAGTTCTCAATAAATTACCAAATAAGTCTCGGACCTTATTCCTAATTACAAGTAGTCTGCAATTTTTGCGTTTTTTATCAAATTGGTTCCCATATTTTTCACAAGTACCAAATGAGCCCATGACTTTTCAGAAGTGACTACATTGGTCCCTCTCGGTCAAATCATTGCTAAGTATACTGTTTGACTTTAACAGAATTTATGAAAGTATTTTAATACCTCAGGTTTGTCTTATTAGAATAAAATTGATTTTTTTTTTCTTCTGTGCATAAGTATTGTTTTACCTGTAATTTGCCTATATAAAATTACAGTAAAACCCAAAAAGATTCTAATATTGAAATGTCCCTCTTTCTAACTTGGGTAAAAACACAAAAATCAAATTTACTCGGATAAGACAAATTAGGGGTATTAAAGTACTTTTTTAAATTTTGTTAAAGTCAATTGTTATACTGAACAATGGTTTGATCCCTTCTGAAATGTCATGAGTACTTGTGAAAAATATGGGGTCTAGTTTTGTCAAAAACAAAAATGTTGCAAACTATTTGAAATTAAGAAAAAAGTCCAGGACTATTGCCCATATCTAATTTATGAATGTTGGAGAGGTATTTGATGTCAAATCAATTTACTGGTTGATTAGATGGTGATTTCCAATGTTCTTTGAGTTTATGAAGTTCTTGTTCTTTTTTTTTTTTATGTTCCATTTTAAGGTTGACATTGCTGCCAAATTATTGAGATTGAATTTGCAATCAGCTAGTGTTTTCTTCTGTTCTTATTTGATCATCATATTCACTTATCTTTGATGTCATAGGTATCGTGCCATAACCAGTGCTTACTACCGAGGGGCTGTTGGTGCACTTCTTGTGTATGATGTCACTCGGCACTCTACATTTGAGAATGTTGAGAGGTGGTTAAGGGAGTTGAGGGATCACACAGATCCCAACATTGTGGTCATGCTTATTGGTAACAAATCAGATCTTCGTCACCTTGTGGCTGTGTCAACTGAGGATGGGAAGTCATTTGCCGAGAAGGAATCTCTCTACTTCATGGAAACTTCTGCCCTGGAGGCTACTAATGTGGACAATGCATTTGCTGAAGTTCTGACTCAAATCTACCGTATAGTGAGCAAAAAGGCTATGGAGACTGGTGAAGATGGAGGTGCTTCTGCTGTACCGTCCAAAGGAGAGAAAATAGATGTCAGTAAAGATGTTTCTGCTGTGAAGAAAGGGGGGTGCTGCTCAAGCTAGGATTTTGATCTACTATTAATAGGTGTGGCTTCATATTGCTGCAACTGGTGTTGTATTGTGTAAAATTTCTGAAAGTTGGCCACATTAGTAGACGGGCAAGGATTATTTTTCCTTGATATTCAAAATTTTTCCTGATGATTATTGTTTTTAACTGACTAAGAGCTGAATTAGGAGCAGAAAATTACACTTGCTTTTGGTTAGGTATTTGAGTGGGGATCGAAGTTGCAGTGAGAAAATTTTCATTTAGATTCTTGTTAGGATCCAATATTCCAATCGTGTTGTCCCATTTCAATTTCTTTAGTCTACTGTGAAAGCTACCTATCTTTAAAATTTGCAGATTCCAGCAATTTTATGGATTCCTGTTGTGTGTGATTAGTCATTGCATCAGAAATAGAATGGTGAATTGTTTTTGGCTCCACAGTGAGCTAAGTGTTTCAAGGACCTCTTGGTTTTGTTAATATTCTTCCTGTGGATTGTGTTTATCATTTCACAGCTCGTTGGCCAATTATCATGAAAACAATGTTTGTGGGTTCAGCATATTATATTCTGACATCGTGAGAAACAGAAAGATTTTCGAGTTGTACTTTTGGACAGAGCTACATTTTGGTGGTTCATTTCAAGCACATTAGGTGTTTCTTCGATTTTAAGAAGGGTAAGTTTTATTTTAATCCCTATCTTTTTGTCAATTTTTAGTTTTTTCATGCCGTTTATTTTATTAGTACTCGTGGACCCTAAATTTTTGTAAATATATTAATTTGATTCTTCTGATCAATTTTTTGACGGTCAAATCTTACAAAATTAAAAAAATATCTATTTTATCCTTATATTCTGTTTGATGACCTAAAAAGATTATTTTACCCCTAAAAAAGTATGATAATTATAATTTTACTAAAAGTTTGTTAAAACTAAAATGTCATTTTATCTTAATGCAAATACAATTTTACCCTTACTTTTGAGGTCAAACCATCTTCTTGTCAGATCAGATCAAATCCCCACCATTAATATCACCCTCACCTTCATCCATACCATCATTATCTCCATCTCCAACTCCAACTCAAACTCCAATCTACCATCACTAACACTCATTCAATTCATTACCATCTTCATTTTTGCAATTCAAAATTACTAACTCCTGCATGGATCTGCAATGGAGACCCACATCGCCAAATTGATGGAGGCGATGGAGAGACCCAACTGAGTCTCCACCTCAACTGAGGGAGACCCAGCTGGGTCTCCATCACCAAATCGAGGGAGACCCAATTGGGTCTCTGTCGATCTACAAAGGAGATCCAAGTCTATAGAGTCGATGAAAATCCAGCGGGTTCTCCATCGATCCCAAATTGATGGATCTCCATCTCCAACGATGGAGGCCTAGGGTCTCTATCTCCCCATGATTTTTATTTAATTTTTATTATGTCATTTTTAATTTATTTTTTATTTTTTTAGGTGTTGACATATGGATGTGCATGCGTTAAAGATAAAATTACTCTTAAAAACTATTTAGTCTAACTAACGGTTGATTAATAGAATGACTTATTTAATGTATTTATGAAAAATTAAGGTCTAAAAATACCAATACAAAAAATTAAGTTAAAAAAATTAATAATTTACTAATAAAAAAAATTAAGTTAAAAAATTAATAATTTATTAAAATTTAGGAAATAAATTAATGATTGTCCTTTAATAGAAGTACCCTTGTGGCTTGTACTGCAACAAATCCCTTGTGTACTGCAACAAATCATTATTAAAAAAAAAACGTTTTTATTTATCCTAAAAGTCTAAAACATTTTTAACAATATCAAGTATAAATCCAAAAAGAAATTTAAAAAATAAAATAAAATTGGCGGAATTATCTGAAGCAGACAACACCGAAATCGACAGTTAACCAACCAAAATCTAAAAGAGTAGAGATATTAAGTTGCGGCAATTCAATGGTGATGGACAAGGTCAAATTTCTCATGCCAACCCTCACTTTCCTTATCTGTGGTCTGATTGAAACTGGATTTTTATTGAACATTCATGTTTTCACTTGCTTTTTCTCATGTCATTTGATGGATATAACTCGTTCTAGTCATCGTGGAAACTACCGATACGAGTTAAACTATCACTACTCATTAGTTCGAAGATAAAAATTCACATCAGGACAGCATTACGATATCAAAAAGATAAGAACAAATCGAATTATTAGACATGTAAGAGGAATTAATGTCTTTTCACATCGACTAAATTGGGTCATCTCCATATTTCTTTTAACGTGTCAGATTAATAAATATGATTAATAGGTGATGATGATAATTAAGTAACTAATTAATATGATTAATAGCTTTCATTATCAGTAAACCCCAGATGGTTTAGCTGGCACTAAACTTAATTAATGTATCCCAATGCTATCATGCATGGATAAGAATGAACAATATTTTGAAGTTGAAACTAACAAACAAATACTTAAATTAGGATTTTATGATATAATTATCCAACAAACTACAATGATTATGTATTAATAATTGGGACTGCAACCACTCCCAGAATTTATTAAACAAGTAACAACAATAAAAAAAAAATGTGAAATATTTTATTATTAAAATCATGTGCTGACTGCTGACCCCTGAAATTATAGTAATGACCAAAAATGGAGGTGCAACTTGTGGAATATATAAAATTACAGCTATTTATTGTGACCTAAAAGTCAAACACGTCGATTGGTTTGACTTTTATGGTTAGGGCAGCCAATCAAATGATTAGAATCTTGCATTCATTGTATAAAATTTCTGAGAGTTTAGCCCATCCAGGTTTGTTTTTGGTAGAACAAAAAAAAAAAAAAAATGAAGGCAGCCAGGAATAATAGGACCCAATCCTGGAATCACTCGTTTTCCGTGGAATGGGATAATTTTCTTGGAGGATTGCTGTGGCTATTCTTTATTTTATTCTGTTTAACATCCCCACCTTTTTTTTTTTTTTTAAGGGGTTAGATTAAAAATCTATCGGTATCTGTCGAGATTAATTACTAAACGCGATGCTCGAATGTCTATTCCCACGGGAGATATTTATTCCCATAATAAGGGAAAAAACTATTCACACATAATGGTAAATGTGCATGGTGGGAATTGAATCCTCACCACTGAAGTAGAATGGAGATAAACAAACTACTTAAACTATTAGTGGATGTGAATGATGCCCACTTATGATGTGTATTTTAATATTTTTTTAAAAATAAAATATTATTTTATTTACTTTTTTATTTATTTATAATAATGTGTTTTATCCATATTATTTGGATTGTGAATAAATAAATAAAAATAAAAACCGAATGGGATGTATGGTAAAAAAATGAAAATAAAATAAAATTAAAGAGTGAAAGATATTCCATTACAAACTAATCGTACAATTAACTTCAATTGAAACAGATTATGAAAAATTTAATAAGAGAAAATTGATACCATTTTCGAACAAAATTTTTTCCCAAAACAATAGAAGGTTAGGAAATCCTAATGTTAAATTTTTAGACAATATAATTTGTATAAAATGAGATAGTTAAGATATGAAAGACTAAATTGGAATATTATCAAATATTAACTCATTTAGTCGAATAATGTCTTAGTAACTTAGTAATAAAAGTATTCATTCAGATCGATAATATTTTAAATTTAAAACGTCACAAATATAACAGTCTAAAGTTTGAAAAATTATATTATTTTTGAATTTATAGCTAGACAGAAAAATAATTTAATTTTAAAAAAATTCATCAATTGGTAAATGTTGTATCATATAAAAAAAAAAACCACGTAATCTGTGGTGACAATTCAGAAGTTGACAAGGTGGGTCAGAGACGGACGGCTGTGATGCTACTAACTACAACGAGATCACGACAGATTTTCGAATCGGGGTCTTTTATTTATTTAACTTACTACACTGAAATCAAGGCAAAGAAACTATAAAGAAAAAGAAGAAAAGATAATAAACTGAAAAATATAAAATTAAGAAGAAAAAAAAAATGATTTTGTTTTTTTGCCTGTTATCTTGTAACGTACGATACGCAAACCCGTCCGCGACACGTGTCAGCAGATCGGGACCTCTGGTCCCAAGTTCCTGTGCCGAAACACCACGGAACACTCCGGCAACTCGCCGAGATCGGCGAACAGCGACTCGTCCTCTTCTCTCATCGGGAAAAACATCGCTACGTCGGCGTCGCTTTGGCTCCTCTCGGCAAAAATGGGGCTCTCCAAGACGGTGGACGTCGTCGTTTCCATGTCCCCAAACCACGCGAATTCGTCCGGGCTGGTGGTTATGAGCGTGTCGTCACCGAGATCCGCGAACTTCTCCTCGGGTTCTGGTTCTGGTTCGGGCTGGGGCTCGGGTTTGGTGGGTTTTGTACTGTTGTGGTGGTGGTTGTTTCTGGAAGGAAGAGGCCAAGGGTGGTTGTGTTCGCAGGAGTAGGTGATGACTAGCATGGTAGGGTCCACACTGCTTCTCTCTACTTGTTTTCTTGCAGGACAGCCTTTTGAGCTACTACACCTGTAATATCCTCTGCAAAAACCATTTTACCAAATCAAACCCATGTAAGAGAATGAACTGATTCGAATGATGTGACAATTTCAAATCATCGGGAATCGTATATTACTGACCTCGGATAAGGGGATCCTTTGATGGGTTTTTGGCCGTACTTCCTCCAAGCCCAGGAATCGGCCGGCGGAGCACCCTCGCCCTTGAGTCGTGACCCTTCAACGTCTTTGATTGGCACAGATACAACTCTCTTCTGCATGGCTCGCCTGCTATTATAACAATTAACAAAGACTATACAGTTAATGATAACAACTTGTACTATACATGACTACTGTATACTTGATAGTTACAAAGAATATAATTTTATATATGGAGCAAAACCTTTTTTTAGGTGAAGAAATGGAGGTCATCTTCATGTCGTTAAAAGTTGTAGAAGGAGGCGATTCGGAGCCGTTATCATTCTCCTCTTGCTCACCAATAAATGGGTTGCTGTTGAATCTGCCCTCCATGATTTAAAAAAATTATCGGTGGCCAACACACTGGATCGAATTGAATTGAATCGAATCGAATTATCTTGACCGTTGATGGTTGCCGGCCGGCGTCTTCGTCGTGGAAGATGATGATCCTCTAGACTCTAGAGAGAGATAGAGAGAAAGTGATGGTTGATGATGGGAGGAAGAAGAAAAGAGAGAAGGAGGAGAAGTAAGGGAGGAGGGTGCTAGTTGTTTAAAAATTGGGGCGTCATGTTGACAGATGGGTTTTCGTGGTATTATAATTCAATTTTTTATTTTCCGTATTTGTTTATAAAGGACGTGCAAGCAAATGTGTGATATAATCCTTTTTAACTTTATTATACAAACAACTTGAAAGCAACCTTTTCATTATTTTAAATTTTAATTTCAATTTTTCAAAATTTGTAATCTTTGATTATTTTAAGCCCACTGATTGAAATGACTTCGCATTCCCATCACTTTCAATCCTTTGATCATGTTCATGCCCCTCCCATATCGTTATTTTTACCGTTATGAAATTATTTCTATAACGTTATAAAATTAGACGTTTTGTTTCGTAATATTACAGACTCGGTTCCATAAAATTCTGAAATAAAATGTTTGAAAAACAATTTCAAAATCGTATTAACCTAATACCTACTCAAAATTTGGTCTAGGTCCAGTTCATATTTAAATTATTTCCTATATAAAATTGATTTTGGCTTTAATTATATACTGTGCATTTGGTCACAGGCTGGATGCTAAACGACATTGTACTCAACTAGATACCATTAATCTGGAGTGCCCTAATCAAACTGATCAATTTCTTAATCCAAATTAAACCAAAATTAAAAGGTTGTTTGTCTTCAATGAATAGTTAAAACCACTTTAATTAATTAATTTTCTTGTGGTCCTTCACTGCAATTGAAGGAGAAGTAGGTAATGTTATCCATTTACATAATTAAATTAAATTTATGATGATGATTTCATTAATTTTTTTTTTTTGCCTTGTTGTCGTTCAAATAAGGGCACTAATTATTACTATAAATCCTCCCTCTCTAGAAGTTCTAAGTTTTAATTTTACAATTAAGAAAAGTCAAATGGGATTCTATCCACCTAATTATTTTTAACCTTTAAAGTTGTAAAAAACTATGAACAAGTATTTAATTAATTCAAAACAATAAAAAAAACAAAAAAAGAAAAAAGAAGAAAAGAGTATTTAATGAAGACAAAAAGGCTTGAACTTATAATAATCTAATTTTTTCTCTCCTACTTGAATGTGTACCTATATTATGACTTGATCCATGAGATAAACCTATTTATATTATTTAAACTTTTACATTTGAGTTTGATTTTAAGTTTAGTGATTATATAATATTAAATAATCTAATTCCACTCTATAGGGTTTGATATTGTTAGGTCCCGTCAATCTTATGATCGGTCAGGTATAATATTTAAAAAAAATAAAAAATTAATAATCTCATTTTTCTCATTTATTTTTTGAGTTATTTATCTATAACCAGTTCAATTCCACCCTAGTACTATATTTTCCAAGCCAGATAAAACCACTCTATGATAATAAAAAAATGAAGAACTGCAAAAACTGACATGAGATTGATTTTTTTTCTAAGATAAAAAAACCACATTCCTATAGGGTATTTTCATCAAAAAGTTTTTAAAAAATTGTTGGAAAGAAAAGTCAAAATTTAGGTAGTTTTGAGAGTGTCCCTAATAAAGAAATAAATGAATAATATATATATATATATACACATTTAAGGAACTATCAAGAAAATTTCAAAGAATCACTATTTACATCAGGCGATATAATTTAGGTTATCTCTCACTGTTAATTAAATATATCTAATTCAACAAGAATGTTAAGGGCACATCAATGTATTTCCACCCTTAATTTTACAATTGGTGTATATCAAGAAGTGGGAAGTGTTTTATTTGTTTGTATTATATGATAAAATTAATAAATAATTGTTCAGTGACATATGCAGGTTAAGGAGTTGAAAAATACATGTACTATCATCACCATGATATCATCGCCCATCAATCATCATTGGTTGGTTGATGGGATTATTATATAATATATGCTCTAATACCATATAGTACGATCATATTATTTGATTATGATCTGATCAAAGCATCTGGTTTTGAGTACCGTTAATCTCAGAAACCAAGAGTGGAGTTAAAAAAAAAAACAAAACAAAAGAAAAAACACAAGAGACAAAACTATGCTTTAGAATTTGGTGTCATGTTTGATTTCAATGAACTATTAACCACTCATTTGACATGATATGACGAAAGAAACACTTAAAATAAAAGTTGTATTTAAAAGAGTAAACAAATCTGATGCCATCAAACAACAGGATTATCTTTACATTACATTACACAATCCAAAATTCTAGAAATTTGGCTTGGTTTTTTTTTTTTTAATTTTATTTAATTTTTTTTGACTGGGTCAGTTAATGCTGTTCTCTCTCTCTCTCAAGTGAGAAAGGATTGAACAGAGCAAATTAAAAATAATATTAAAAGTGTTTTTTTTTAAAGTCTTTTAGGGTTCCTTGATGCGTGAAGCAATGTGATTGTGACTACTATATAAAATTATATATAAACAACTGGGGTGTATTTGTATTACCAAGTCATGCATGACTTCTACTAACAAAAAAATATATATTAATAATATGAATTAATTTATTTGTTCCCATCTCTGACTTTCCCTCACCTTCGCCATCTTTCATGCTCCCTCCCTCTCTCTCTATCACAGACAGTTCAATACAACTAGACAAGTCATTAATGAATAATGGTTTCTGATAACATATTTTCCATTTTCAAAGGAACAGAAACTTCCTCATGCCTTCCTTTTAATTCACAGTTAAAATATCTCTTGGAAATATCTCTTCCTCACAAGAGACCCAGCAACCACGCATAAACTTTTATACAACACGACATGCATGCATGATGGGCCAGAGTCTTTCATTCGTATAATACTTTCGCTATCTTTTCGCGTCAATTTTATATTACATGATATAATTTGAATAGTACATCAAAATATCTCTCGTCACATAAATATATATATACACTCTCTTCATGTGATAAGAAGGGTACACAAAAATGTGGATGTGTACATGACATTAAAAAGAAAGACCCAATGGAATGTGGTTCACGTGTTGTGATGATCTCCGTGTAATATGGGATCATGACTCCACAATTTAATATGCTTGGGCGGGCTCGAGGTGGATACCTTGCTTAATGGGTGGAGATCACCCGATTTTGATCAAAGTGTGGTAACATCTCAAGTACATATGATGGAATATTGTTATCTAATAATCTCTTCAACTTATATAAAATTAAATTTGTGATTTAATTGGATTAGTAGTCAATATATTAAATTTGTGATTTAATTGGATATAATAAATACATGGTTGATTAAAGTGAAATATTCAAATGACAAATTAAAGATTGCCTTTTTTTTTTTTTTGAAGCTGAATAATATTAATTTTTTTGTTGATTGATGGATTGAATAGTAAAATATTAACGGGAGACATCTACTCCTACAATAAGGGGAGAAAACTACCCATACATGCTGGTATGTGCATGATAAGAATTGAACCCCTCACCACTTAGGTAGGAAGAAGATGCACTAACCACTTTACTACAAGTGGATGTGCAATGATAAATTTTTTTCTAAAGTTAGAAATATCCAAAAATATATAAATTTATATCTATATTCCTTTAACTATTAATTGTTATATGTTTAAATTTTAATTTAAAAAAACTAAAAAAAATAATTTAATTGATTGTAAAATGAAATTATTTAATTATTGATAATATTTTAAAATTATATATTTTGAGAAGTATTTACAACCGGTCTATGCTTACGAACACATTTTATAAGTATTCTAGAAAAATAATATTTCACATAAAAGAGATTAAAAAGTCATCATGTACTTTTCATGAAATTTTGCCTATATATATATATATGTTGAAAAGTATACATAAAAAGAAAAAAGATATGCTAAACTTATGAGGTATGATGAAAATGTAAATAAATAAATTTTATGAGGATAGTAAAAATGCCATGTGCGGTTCAGTATTTCTCTACTAAATGAAAATTGAAAAATTTTCACTTTTTAAATTAAGTGACTTTAGGAGTCATTTCCGATAAGGATCCTATAAGTTTCATTAAGTGATAAGTTTTTTTTTTTTTTTCACTTATCACTTTATGAGTATAAATTAAAGTCATTAAATCGTTTTTTAAAGTGTTTATTCAACTGAAAAATACTAAAAAAAATTTAAAATTCATCACTTCTCACTTACCAAATAACTAAATTGTATTGCACATCCACTTATAGTAAAGTGGTTAGTGCACCTCCCTCCCACCTCAATGGTGAGAGTTCAATTCTCACCATGCATATTTACCAGCATGTGTGGATAGTTTTATCCCCTTATTGTAGGAGTAGATGTCTCCCGTTATGGGAGTAGATATCCGGACCGTACGTTTAATGATTGATCTCAGCAGATTTCGTGAGAGTTCAATTCCCACCATGCATATTTACCAGTATGTGTGGGTAGTTTTCTCCCCTTATTGTGGGAGTAGATGTCTCCAGTTATGGGAGTAGATATCTGGACCGCACGTTTAATGATTGATCTCGACAGATTCCGGCAGTTATAGTTATTAATATTGTAATTGTATCCCCTATAAATTTTCAGTCTTCTTCTTATATTCCTATGAAAGTGGTTCTTCAGTATAAAATTTTAATCATGTATTTTTTTATAAATGAAAAAGAATACATTTAATTTTGCATTATATGCAGTTAATCTTTTCCTAAAATATTATTAAATAAAATAATATTTTACTTATTCTCATCAATAAAAAAAAATTAATGAATGAAATTATATCAATATTTATGTAATTTTGATTCAGGATTTATGAAATATATGTTTTTTTTGGCTCTTTGTATCATAAAAAAAGATTAGGATTCTTTTTTTTTTTTTTAATAACACCTATTGGTGCTTGATGTTTGTAACTGTCCCCGATTAAATAATATGAGTTTTTATAGAATTTTAGAAAAAAAAAAATACCTTTGCTTCTCTTTCCAATTCAAAAAAAAAAAAAAAAAAAAGTTAGAAAGAGACAGAAAGTACATCTAGTAAAAATAAAAGAAGAGGAGATGTTACTTTACATAGTGGTTGGAGCCTCCCAAGCTACTTTAAATCTTGCCGTGTATATATTGTCTTACTATTGCGTATAAAAACTTAATTAGTGTAGGTAGACTTCTTCCGTGTTAGGAATAGACTATTTTTAATATGGAAGTAGATATCCTAAACGGGTGTCAAATCTAAAAAAAAAAAAAATATTTGGAAAAAAAGAAAGAAAGAAATAAATCAGATCTAAAAACCAAAACAAATAAGTGACCAAATAAATTTAAATAAAAAAAAAACATAAATGAGTCTCCTCTGTAGAGACTGACTTATTTAAAGTCTTGGGCTATTGGCTATTTGGTCAAGACTTCCAAAGCCAAGACTTTGAATAAGAGAGAATTATTTAAGTGGCTGAGACTTGTTTAACTTAACTTTGTCAAGACTTAAATGATTTTTTTTAAGACTTTTATTTTCAGATTTTTTGTATCTATAATCTACAAAATAATAAGGTATTAATTTAAGATTTTAATTTTATTTTAATCCACAAAATTTAAAAACTTTTAAAAGTCCAAACTCGAAATTAAACAAAATACAATTTTAAAGAAATATTTATGGATTCGAACAAGAAAGGAAATCTTATATTCACTTAAAAAAAATAAAAAAAATCATAAATCTGAACACCAAATAAGTTTTTTTCCAAAGAAACTGACATTTGTATAGAGACGTAAAGTGAGGATCAAGAAGGGACAAGCAGAAATGGTGAAAGAAAATTAAGAGAAAGAGGAAAAAGACTCCTATAGTTTATGATGGAAAATGTCATTTTGATGACGTTTCATATACGTATGTTGACACTTAATTTTAAGTAGGATTTCAAAAGGTGGAAACAGAAGATTTTAGGGGTGCTCGATCGAATCCAAAGGCTTATGTGCGAGCGTGTCATGCAGACACGAATGTCGCACCAGTTTGGATCGTGGGCTTGCACCCGTGACCCATATCAATTTTACTGATTTTGCTTTAATTTTTCCAATTGAATTTGAATTAATTGATTCCATAATAAATTGATTCTATAATTAATTGGGTTGAATTTCAAGAGGTGGTAGCAGAAGATGTTTTTCTACCTGACCACTCTAAATCTTACGAGATTCTTGATTGAGGAGACTCCAAAGCCAATTATGACAAGCTAGATGTGCAAGTTATCATTGCAATTGATGCAGGAAAGCATTCTGACTTCCTATGTCACAACTACATCATGAATGAATTACCGGATTCGCTTTACAACGTGTACACTGCGAAAAACATAGCCAAGGAGTTGTAGGAATCCTTAAACTGGAAATATAAGATTGCTGATGCTGGGGCTAAGAAATTTATTGTGGGCTTCCTGAATCATAAGATGGTGGATTCGAAAACCGTTATCAGTCAAGTGCAAGAACTCCAGGTGATTTTTCGTGAGATTCACTCTAAGAGGATGGTTCAGAGTGAAACCTTCCAAGTAACTGTTGTGATTGAGAAGCTACCTCTTACATGGAAGGACTTCAAGAACTACCTTATGCACAATTGAAATGAGATGAAGCTTGAAGAATTGTTTGTCAATCATAGAATTGAAGAAGAAAATAAGAAGTCTGAAAAGAAAGGGTCAAGTTAACATAAGCCGAAAACCAAATTTGTGGAGCTTTGTAAGAATTTCAAGTTCAAGTTAAACAAATCTGGCAAAAGGTCCAAGCTGGGATAAAAAAGATGAAGCTTTAAGAAATACAAGTTTCAAACGAAGTGTTTTAATTGTGACAAGATAGGTCATAAGTATTATGAGTGCAGGTTGCCAAAGAAGAAAAAGAATAACCACGAGGCTAGTATGGTGGAGGAAATCTCCAAAGATGTTTTTGAGATCATTCTCTCTATAGTGGTCTTTGAGGTGAACATGATTGGGTCAAACCCGAATGAGTGGCAGATTGACACCGGTGCCACGAGGCACATATACTCATATAAGAAAGTGTTCTCATCCTTCAAATCATTTGAGAATGAAAAGAAGCTGTCTATGGGGAACTCAACGATGTTTGAGATCAAGAGCCAAGGGAAAGTGGTCTTAAAGATAACCTTTGGGAAAGAGCTGATTATGAACAATGTAAAGGCTGGAATCTTCTGATAAGATTCGGAACCTACGGTCGGGTTGAAATGCGATCAACAACCTGTAAAAAGAGATTAACAAGGTCAAACTCTCTGGGACACCGGGGTGGTGCCAGCCAAATATTCTCCGACGCCTAAGTTAGAAGGTGAAGTCGAGTGAAAGAGAACATGTAAAGGAAATTATAACCTGGAATAATTGAGTGTCGAACGTAGCGTAGTTATCTGTATGTCGAACGTATGACACTCGAGGGCACTGCTGTCAACACGGTCAAACGTAGTGTTAAAACCTTGTCGTTGACTATGTCCAGTAAAGGTTGGATCACTTTGAGTAGAGTAATGGCTTTTTTGTAGCAAATTGCATGTCCTAGTTTATAAGCCTTAGCTTCATTTTTATAGGGTTAGTGATGACCGTTTGAGAAACGATCGAGAAAATCATGCTCCGAGATATCAGGGATTCCTGTTATCTCGGAGCTATTAGGATAAAGTAGAGGCTTGGTTTGATTGGGTTAGTGTGACTTGTATGATAAGTCTTGACTAAGTCACTGTTGACTTGATCGACCAGTTAAATGAATGATGGACTCTCTAGTCCGTTGGGCCTGTTTTGTGCTGTATTTTACTCATTTTGGGCCAGTCTTCTGGTCTAAGTCTTTTGAGCTATTTTTTACCACTACAAACAACGTGCTGTATATACCGAAAATTTGTAAGAACTTGGTGTCTGGTTTATTGCTAAATCAACACAGATTCAAAATGGTGTTTGAATCAGACAAGATTGTTTTGTCTAAGAGTGGAATATATGTGGAAAGGGACTATGTAACTATGGGCTTTTTAAGCTCAATGTAATCGCTGTTAAGCGTAATAATAATAATAAGAATTATTTTGCTGACTTGCTTTAGTCTTCAAATTTATGGCATGGTAGACTAGGTCATATTAATTATGATACTCTACGAAGATTAATTAACTTAAATCATATACTCACATTTAATATTGAATCCAAAGACAAATGTGAAATTTGTGTAGATGCAAAAATGACAAGGTTGTCATTTTAAAGAATGGAAATGAACACATAACCCTTTAATTTAATTCACGGTGATGTGTGTGATTTTAAAATCTATACAAACATAGTGTGGCAACAAGTATTTTATTACTTAATTTTGTTGATGGTAACACAAAATATTGCTGTGTGTATTTGTTAAAAAGCAAGGACGAAGCGATAGGAAATTCATTCATTATAAGAATAAAGTTGAGAATTAACTCAACAAAAGGATTAGAGCTTTAAGGAGTTACCGAGGTTAGTATAAAGCACCATTTGATAAATTATGTGTACAACACGAAATATACATCAAACCATGACACCTTATTCGCTTAAGCAATATAGTATTGCAAAACAAAAAAAAATCATACTCTACCTCTACTTTTGGTGGATTTATACTTTCCTTCGCCGATTCTAAATTCTCCGATGGTATCACCTCTTGAATGTAAATCTTATAATGACTGGACTGAGAACCACCCGCCTTTATAGACTTCTTATTTTCTTTTCTCCACCGTCCCTCCCCCCAATCCCTAACCTATTGTAACATCCCGGATTTCGGGTAATGAATTTTTGATATATGTGAAATATGTGAAAATAAATTTTTACTATTTGAGGGGGTGTAAACGTAATTAAATGTATGTTTATTTTATAATTTCCAGCGGACCGGATTGAATAGTGAAAAATGAGAAAAATGGAAAATTGGAAAACTGGATCAGAGAGCATCGCGACCTGGTCACCGCGACCACAGGTCGCGATGGCTCACTCGCAGTGAAAAAACGTAAAATCTGGCAGTGAGTACCGCGACCAGTCACCGCGACCACAGGTCGCGATGGCTTGCTCGCGATGAAAATGGCAAAAACAGGCAGAGAGCAACGCGACCATTCGCGCGACCAGGGCGCGCTCGCGACGAAGGCGGTGCGCGCACTCCAGTGAGTGTCGCGACCTGGTGCCGCGACCACAGGTCGCGACGGCGGTCGCGGTAGCGAAAAAAATATAAAAAAAAGAAGTGGCTTCTCGAAGAAGCCAGAAATCATCACAGAACAGAGAGAGAGAGAGAAGAGCGAGAAAAAGAAGAAGAAGAAGAAGAAGAAGAAGAAGAAGAAGAAGAAGAAGAAGAAGAAGAAGAAGAGGAAAGAAAGAGAAAAGAGAGAAAGTAAGTGTAGGAGAAAGGAAAAGGAAAGACGAAATCGTAGAACCGCGATTCTCGAACGAAAAGACGGTACCGAGGTTGGTGTACGTTGTTTTTCGAAATCGTTACGAAAAGCATTTCGTTATCGTTTACGTTTTTATTTTTGTTACGTTTCTCGTTTTCGTTTAGATTTCGATTTCGTTAATTGTTTCCGATTTCAATTTCGTTCATTGTTTTCGATTTTGATTTTGTTAAATGTTTTCGATTTCGATTTTCGATGTGTAAAAATTGATGATTGATATACTTATGGTTGATTATGGAAAGATTTTATACGAGATCGCATTTGTTTGTGTTTCGAATATTTCCGACTTCGTTTTAAACAGTTGATTTAGACTTGTATGTGAATATTGTTCATATTTCTTGAAGTTTATTATGTGACTTATATGACTATTGAATGATTATCGATTTTTGAGTAATTATTGCGAAATTGATTGTGAATTTGGTTTATCGAAACGGCCCTAGGATACGTAGACATAGAAATGGATATAGGAGGTTGGTATACCAGCTGGGTTTTATTGAGCAGTACTGCGCCGATATTGATTGATTGATATTGATGATATTGATGTACCTCCTCTTGGATTCGTCCAGAGGCTGGGAGATACGTACCTCCTCAGGATTCGTCCTGGGGGTTGGGAGTTAATGTACCTTCCCAAGGATTCGTTCCTGGGATAGGGAGCTATGTACCTCTCTAGGTTCCGTACCCATGGTCCTAGAGTTGGGAGACACGTACCTCCTCAGAATTCGTTCTGGGGGTTGGGAGCTTGACCCATATTCCAGTCCGTATATGTTTAGTATTCTAGTGGGCCAGAATTGATTGGAATTGAAAAGTGTATTGAATGTTTTTATTGATCGAAAATTATATATTGACCTCATTATTGAAGTTCAAGTGCTTGAAATTATTATATACTTTGATTCTGCAATTTAATTGTTTTGAACATGATTTGAATTGATATATATATATAAATTGTGATTTGTTATTATTAAAAGTTATATATGTTTCCATATTGAGATTTTAGTACACCCACTAAGCTTTATGCTTAGCGCGTTAGTTTTGTTTCTAACGCGTAGGTACCAGGAATCTGGACGAAGCTAAAGACTGAAGAACTGGAAGAATTGCAGACCGAGTCACAGGATTGTACAGTTGGGTAGCGATATTTTGTTATGTGTATATATTTTCTGAAAGCATGCATATACAGGGAATTTGTAAATATGTTTTGTAAAATGTTTTGTAATTAATTAGTTTATGATTTATGTCTTTTATTATAAAAAAAAAAAAATGTTTGTAACTATTAAAGTCTGTTTTGTTTTATTTTATAAATTGTGATTAATAAGTCGCACTAAACGGCAGAGTGCGCAATTGTTTGAAATTGTTATTGAAGTGTTATTGAAATTGGTATTGAATTGATTGTGTAAAAACAGGTTTTGGAAAGTCCGAAAAACAAACGGTACTCTGCCAGATTTTCGTAAAAAAATTTTATTATATTGAATGGGCTCACTCTGAAAAAGGATTTCTAAATTGTTTTATGGGCTCACAATGATTTTTGAAACGTATAGAAAAGTTTTTGAAAGTTCTGAGAACCGGTAGCGCTCCCCGGGTCGGTCCGGTCGGGTCGGGTCAGGGGGTGTTACACCTATATCCTTTCATTGCTCCTCTACATTCTTTTGTGTGAACTACGTTCTCGTAGGACTAGAAGCACGTAACCAGGACCCAAACTTATGACTATGATCGGAACTTGCCATTGTGCCTTATGCTGCCACAAGATATTCCCTAAAATTATGCCATACCAGTCCATACGTAAAACGAAATTATGGTAACTTCTCATACTTTAATAACATAATAATGTTTTTGCTTGAATCTGATAATTGAATGTGAAGGCATCGTTTCAAAGGTTTATCAATCGCCACTTCAACTCTGACACGTAAATATTTGCCCATGCAATCTCCCGAGGCTCTCGCATAAATATATTTGACCACCCCCATCTGAGATCCTAGGAACATTCCAATTTCCTTTGTCATACATAACAATGGAACATTATGAATTTGAATCCAAAATTATGCTTTATGAAACTTCATAGTCAGAACATCTCCCACGTCTCTAGGTTTTTCCAAAATCAGTAGGGAGTTATCTAAGTTCCACGGTCCTCCCGTTGCTACCCTCCTCTGATCCATCTAATTCTGAAAGTAAAACCCAAAAGTATTTTCCCTAATCATCTCGATTTCTACCTCTTGTGTTGTTTGCCAAATCTTAGGAATGATCGACCGAAATGCATCCATATTCACCTGCTTGGTAGCCAAGAGATGTCCAACTAAACATAAATCTAGCTTCTTGGCACCCACTTCCTTTAGCCGAGTATCAAGTTTTGCTTTTGGATCCTCTTCAGTAGATAAAGAAAACATCTCACAAAGACTAGCTATCTCATCAGAATTCATGGTAGATAGAAATAAAAGAAAACCAGCTGCATTCACTAGGAATGAAGAAATTGGCCCGAAGACCACCAACTATTTTCAGTACTCAAGAGTTTCAGAGAAAAAACTCGAGACTTCTATTTTCAATGTCAAGTCGTCAGCCCTAGCTGGTTGGTGAAAGGAAATTTCGTGTATTAATTTAGCCATATCTACTCATGCTTAGTAAAAAAAATGAATTAATTCGTAACTTGTCAAGAAAGTTTAGGGTGCATTAAAAATGCTACATATTAGGATATTATATGATATATTTTATCTAATGATTAGATTTCAACACATGGTGACAACTTTCTACCAATTTTACAAATGTACTCTATATTTGTTATTATTAAAATGGTCATATTTATCTATGCCATTAAATTAATTGAATAATTAACATAAAAATAAAATTGTACAAATTCTTAAATTTATACAAGTTTTAGATTTCTTTATCTTTATTCCAATTTTTAGTATCGAGAATTAACTTTGGACGCACATTGACAAAGTTCTTATTTATATTTTAAATATAAAACTTTAATTTTATTTTTCTCTCATATGTATCAAAATCTGATTAGATCAAATATTGACATAATGTGTCTGAATGCATCCTTAATTCTCTATGACTTGAAGACCTTCCTGGGCTTAGACTTAATTGTGCTATGTTTTTATCTTGGAACTCTTATTGTGCTAATCTTTTTATTTTTTATTTAAATAATATTATTCATGAATTTAAATATATTTAGGTTGTTTGTTAGAACCATTATATGAATAAAAAGGGAGTGGAAAAAGGTTACAATGTGAAATAATTATACGTGTATTTTTTTTAATCATAAATTTGAGAGAGTTAGGGGATGGAGATATGACTTACTGAGTTGGAGCACCTTAACTTTTGTTCGAAGTAATTATACCTTTATATATGAAAACACACACACACATATATGTATATATTATTCAAAACAAAAGTTTTCGTATTTAAATAGAGATTTTCAACATTTATTTTAAGATTAAAAATAAAAAATAGTGTAACTTTTCCAATCCAAATGCTCATAAAAAGATGTTAACAAAGTGAGAAAAATCTTTTATATATATATAACCAAAAAGTTATGCAATCAGCCAATTGGCTTGACAAAGCTCAAGTTAACAAGGACGTGGGGACACACATAAACTCAATTATAATTACTAATTTTTCTAATGAAAATATAATAATATACATGATATACAAATCCACCATTTTGACAATCTGGTGGGTAACATCCATTGTTATACTAATTAATAATAGAGTGTCTAGCTAGATGATTAAGACATAAATATATATAATGTAGACTTACTTGTTGGATGGTGCAGGCCTTGTCTAATTATGATCAGAGCATAAGAGATAGAATCGACAATAATCGACATTGATAATGCTATGGTGGAATTAAAGTTCTTTTGACCTAATGCTTGTGATTGGTTTGGTTAATTTAGACACTTAGAGACACAACTTATTGTTGATAAAGGTATCCACGGTTCCTTATTACCAACTCATAAATTGATCATCATTCGTTACATTTCTATTTAGATGAATCTCCACTTGAATTGATGCATTACTTAAAAAATAATAATAATAATATTGAAAGCTAACACGACCGTCAGTTTAGTAGAATTTTATTAATGAATGAATAAATAAAATTGAAATTTTTCATACCTTTTAGACCAATAAAACTTGAGGTACTTATAAGCAAAATCTGATGGGGTTCATGAAATTTATGGATAAGTTATGTATAGTATTGTAGGGGATCGATATTTGATTAGTAATTAATCTAAGCATAATTCTCAGGTTTGATTAGTGATCGATGTTTGATATATGGATGTTGTACATTTAAATCATTTTTTTGGTTAAAAAGATTTGTCGATTTTGTTCCAATCATTGTTTAAAACTTAAAAAAAAATTATCTTAAATATTATAAACTATAAGACAAGATATAAAACAGTTTTTGCGATGCTTATAGGTGTACAAATTTGAATAAGATAACGGTACTATCTTCATTTGCAGAATTTTAATTTTTAAAAATTATATTTAATATTCGTAGAAAATGACACGATCATAGTCCATATTTGGTCTGGTTGTGGCCCAATGAAATGTCAAATTTATCAAATTTGTACACAACGTACGTAGACTGGACAAAGTTGGTTATTTCACTGTTTTCGTTTTGGTGGGTAGTAAAACATGGAATTCGAATATTCAAGTAGGATCAAAAGGAACGAACATATATGGCCCATGTCTTCAAGTAGAGAGATGGGTTGCAGTAGGACTACCCGTGACCCCAGATTTAAGATTTTGAATATATAAACACAAAATAGGATCTATAGCTAATGGTTAAATTTTTTCTCTATCGTTTTATCTACTAGATTTTCTCATTCCCTAAATCATGTCTGATCTTGCTATATTAATTAAGGTAGTTAAAACCGCAAGAGAAATGGGGAATTTTAACAAATTAAGATAATATATATATATATATAAAATGTTAGAACAGTGTATTGAATTCTAGGTGACAAGAATTGATTTAAGATTTAAGTGTTAAATTATTTAAATTATTGACACCGGATTGGTGGAGTTCCTTCTTAATTAACATATTAATCTTACCACCAAACTCTGTTGTTTCATAAGCTATTTACTCACAGGATTTGAGATTTTTGGTCTCCCATGACAGGTAAACCCCGTGTGTGTCAACTTGCAAGAAAAGAAGAAAAGTAAACATCCTCTATCTGGTTTTTATGGTTTTCTTTTCATATATTTAGCTTAGTAAATGCTGGTAGTTGTATTATATCCGGTGAAAGCTATTTAAATAAAAATGTGAAGGGAATCCCACGTTTTCATATCGTATTTGTAGTAGCTAATCTCGTTAGATCCTCACACACACTTAGATAAATAAATATATATATATATATATATATATATGTGCGTGATAATAGAAAATGATAAATAAATATCATATGAAATTCCTAGACTCCATCTCATTTATAGTTTAAAGACAGAAAAATTACATATTTGAAAGAAATTACCATAAATAATATACATCGACCTCAACAGATAAAGATTTAAACTACAATGAGTTGAGTAATATAGCCGCAAAGGTCCTGCAAGTTTCTTGTCAACCTTACTTCTCAATGGCCTTGCTAATAACTTGAGTGACTTCTCTCACATCCACGGCCTCTGGGTTTTGTGCAGCAACAATTGCTTCCATTTCAAAAACATAGTTGCTCGAAACACTAGCTCGTACAACATTGAGACCCATTTCATCAAACACTTCTAATATGGAAACCAGCTTACTCTCAGCTCCCTTCTTGCATGTCACCCTCACTAAAAGCATCTCCCCAACCTTCTCCACTTTCACTTCCTGTTAAACAAATACACAGAAGTTAAAAAGAAAGTACAATAATTCTACAAATATGAAATAGAAGTAACCACAGAGTGATGAGACGGAGGAGAAACTGATCATCACCTCAGGCACCTGAACGTGTTCCATTAAGTATAGGTATTGTCTTTTGATTGCCATGAGGTTTGAGTACTCTCTTTTGATGGCTTCCAACTTGAGTTTCAACTTGTAAATGTAGATAAGACTATCCATGATGATGGAGCTCTTTTTCACCTTTTTATAACAAATTACAAACAACAAGAGAGAGTCAAGCTTTGTTATTAATGCAAATATATGAAAAGAAACTAATCAAGTAATAAGAGGAGAAAATAGATAATTAATATCTCTAGCTGTTGTTTGTGGAGTATATTACAGATTTGGAGTCGGTGAGGGTTCGCAGAATTTGAAGCTTCCTGCGCAATGCTAATCTCCTTTGAAGGCTACTAGAAACCATCTCTTTTTTTTTTTTTTTCCCTCTAGTGTTCCAATTAGTAAGTGAGATTTGATAATAATGTGGATGTGGTCGGGCTTTTATAGCATGGGAAATGGATGAGCATCGAGTAGGTATGCCTTGGGATCTGAATTTGCCGAGCTACTTTATATATGCTAGCTTGTCTTATATGATATTGGAAACTTAAAATAGAGAATTTAAAAAGACAAAGAAAGAATGGAAAGAGAAGGCTATTGCTTAGGCAATCATAATAAAACCATTTGAATATCCCATACAATTCATTAATTTACAAAAGACATAGAAAGAATAATGATAATTTCGCTATTAAATTGGTAGACATCAATTTTCTTCTTAAATAAAATTAAGGAGTTATAACATTGCTTTCTAAAATAATTAAGGGTTGAACATATTTAATTTCACCTTATTCTAATTTTAAAACTTCAACAAAAACGATCTCAAAAAAAAAAAAAAAAAAAAACAAAACTTCATTAAAAACATTTATTTTTGTTAGTGTATACTCGAACACTATTATTATTATTTTTTGGTTAACATGGTACTAGAGACAATTTGATAAGAGGACCTCATGTGCAATATCCAAATATTAGTTCTATTAATAATAATAGCCATAGTAAAAATAGAATAGTAGAAAGTAATAATGAAGCATATAAAAGACAAGGCAGGCGAGTACAAAATGATACTCTTTGCATGGGAAGGGATGTGGGAATTGATAGAGTATCAGAAGCTAGTCATGGGGCGTGATCTGATTGAGAAGCATGCAGTACGTGACTGAGTGATCAGTGAGTCAAGACACATTTGTGATTCGTACATGTAAACACATATGCATATAGATATGCATGAAGCAGCAGAATTGCAGAAACTTCACGGGCCTCTGGTTTGGTTCTACGCTTTTGTCTCCCAATACAGCATGCATTAGATGTTTGATGGTGCTGGTAATGGCCTTTATATATAGCTCACATGCTCTGACACTATATCTTCTGTTTTATTCTTTATCGTTCTTTCTACATCTGGGGTCTATTTCACTTGTTTTTCTATATATTTAAAATTCATGACTCTACATACAAAACCTTCTTTGCACTTGAGACAACTCCTTTTTATCCTCCATTTGGTTATCTTTTTGTCAGAGTGAAAATGTTTCACCTACAGAGCTAGCTTGATTTTAGATTCAAAAGTTTTCTTGTCAAGTGCATACTTTTCTTTTTGAACCATACCTGTTTTTACATTTTAAAAAGCTATTCCGCTTTCATTATTGTTAACTAGGAATTAGCCATGTTTCAAATTATTGCAGTGGAAAAAGTATCAATCCATGTTCTTGTTCATATATATGTTTATTCTCTGGGTTCATCCCAAGAATTAATGGGATTCTGAGAGAATAAAACTAAACTAGCTAGCTAGATCAAAATAATAATAATAACAGTAAAATAATTGGATAATCAGATCATAAAGTACCGTTGGATATAAACAGTATTGGATTTTATGCTGAATTGATCATTCCCTTTAGCTAGAAGAAGCCAAGGATATAGCACACCCTACTTCAACTTGGATGTATCATGACAAGACTTGTCCAGTTATATAAAATTTGTCATTTTTTATAGTACTCACAGGCATACAAAGATGCCCACAAACACAAGAAGGCAAAAAGGGGCATGCACTTTTTCGGATTTTAGTACTTGCAAATCTCCTTAAATCACTCTTAATAAAAATCTTTTTTATTTTAATATGTGTACATTAATAATGTACTACTATCTCTCTCTCTTTCTCTCTTTTGAGGGTCGACATTAGGATCATTTTTAGGGGTCCTTTTCTGTCTCCTTATTTTTTGATATTTCAATGTTACAAGCCCATCTTTCCATCTTTTTCCTTTGTCTCCTTGTGCTTGACATCTCTCTCTCAAATGGGCTCAACTTTCTATCAAATTGTTGTCCAGATGTTGTTGCTCTTTGCTTTTTATCTGTTCGTCCATGGAATCAGGAGTCACATGAGCTAATTGTCACTGGTGTCTGTAAGGCGCAGAGGTTTATGATGGAAAAAATTTGGATTTTTCTTTTCTAAAATCAAAATCGTGTCCTAATGCTTGTTGGTCTTATCATTTTGTTGTTTGTGTAGATAAATTCCCCGAATTAACTAAGATATATTCAACAGATTTGAATTTGAAGTTAACTGTGCACCTTTACAGTTAAAATTCTTCCCATTAAAGCCTCTAAAAATCGCACCAGTACAGCCAATCCATTTGTGTTAACTCAATAAATTTTTTTGAATATGTACTCTTTATATTATTCTTAAAGTTGATTACAAATTTACAATTCCATGACACCAGCTATCATGAGTATGGAGATTTGGCACGAGGAGTTTTTCAAAGAAAGCTAGCTAGGGAAAGACTTTACCTGAAAAGAAAGGCATTGTTCCATGGATATTATATACTTGTTGAGTGACAAAGAGGGCATGTCCAAAATTAAGCTCCTAAAGCTTGTATATAATGTGTGTTTGCTTTTCCCAGCAATTTCCAGGCTACAGTAGTAGGGTACAAGTCATTGTGTTTGGTTTCCAGTGTACAGTTACGCGCACTGCCAAAAGGAGACTTGTTTCTGCAGGTCTTTGCTGTTTGTATAACAAAAAATGATTTATTGATTAGTCTGCAAATAATGCAAAATGATCTTTTATTGTATTAGCTTGATAGGGAAATATTATGGTTATGTAATCTTCTTCATGTTAGAAAAGAGCAAACCAGTCCTATGTTACTTCCATTTACCTTGTAACTTCTGCAAATATATATATGGATTCTTCTTACAATTATTATCAAAGTAGTTAACATTTGACTTTTATAAAAACAGACACTATGATTAAGTTATGAGGTTTGTCAAAATCTGCGTGTTTAGATTAAATAACTACTCTCACAATAGAAAAGAGATCGTACACTTATTATTTTATAAGGAAGGGTGAGACTCGAATCTCCAATAAAAGAAGGGGGTGCATGAACAGCTAACTCAAGTACTCAACCAAATATTGATGTAGATATATATAATCTGTACTTTACACAGATATTTAAATATTTATCAAAGTCACAGCGATTTAAAAGCGCAGCATATAGGATAAAACACTGGTGGTTAAATTTCCAACCTGCCTGCAGATTTCTGTAGAACTCGAAATGATTTTTCTAATCGGTGCTTGACATTCTCTAAATGAAACCATTCTACAGGGTTATGTTATGTGACCACTTATATCATTGATGGATTGAATTATCAAGTTACCAGTTGGGTCTAGTGAAGATCTTGTTGCATGTACTGTTATTGCCAATACTTAGATATTGTCAAAATTAAGCAAATTAAGTTTGGAGGGATTAACTATAAAATTGGTTGTTTACTGCAGTACTGGTTCTACATAGCACTATAGCAGCGTTTTCTTCGGATATATGATTGTATGTACTTTAAATCTTTAATGTGTCCTCTTGACCTGTGCTGTGCACTCTGTATAAGATAAGTATTTTTTTTTATTTTTTTTTCAATCTTTAACTATGCACTCTTGGAATCTTCTCTCTACGGTTTTCTCTGAAAACACTAGGGTGGAAGGAGTAAGGGGTCCTCGGACTTTTCTTCATTCGTTTCTGAATGTAGTTTGGAGTTAGCTCTATTTCGTCTTCTAGTCTTTTTTCTTTCCTTTGTAGGCTGTGTGAGACATAGTATGGATCCTCAGGAATTTTCCAAACTTTGTGAAACCTTGTCTATCTCGGAGGTGGATGGCCCCAGAATTAACTTTTCAGGGGATATTAAAGAGGCTGGTTCTAAGAAGATTTCTTTATGTTTGGTGGGTAAGATTCTAGCGAACAGACAAGTGAATCGTGACGCCTTTCGAGCTACGATACCAAAAATTTGGCGGATTAATTCGGATGTGGAGGTGGAAGTCGTCCGTCAGAATGTATTTGCCGTTCACTTCAAAGATTTGGTCGATCGTCGATGGGTGTTATCCGGTGGACCGTGGAGTTTTGATGGTGCCCTTTTGGTTTTGGAGGAACCTAGCGGTCTTGGTGATTTTAACAAAATGCAGTTTGATAAGGCAGATTTTTGGATTCAATTACATAATATCCCACTTTTCTGTATGACTAAGGAAGCTGGGTTGCAGTTGGGAAGTAAAGTGGGGAAAGTGAAGGATATAGATACCGGACCCTCAGGAGATTGCATGGGGAAGTTTTTACGCATTCGGGTTAACATCGATATTTCCAGGCCTTTAAAACGAGGAATTCGGGTTAGTCTTGATGAGTCGGAGGAGTCCGTTATGCTTCTAATTCGATACGAACGTCTTCCAGAATATTGTTTTGGGTGTGGAATGGTTGGGCATCATGTGCGCGATTGTCCTAGTGCTCCAGCAGGGGCAGATTTTGTTCAGGCAGATAATCAACCTTTTAGTCCTTGGCTTCGTGCTTCTAGCTCAGGAGTGTCCCGCCCTAGTAGAGAGAATACAGGTAGGGCAGCTCCAGTTACTCCAACTGAAAATATGGCAGGTTCAGGAGAGCGGAGGCTGGTGGTAGCAACGGCAGCGAGGTCCAGTGAGGTGGGGTTGCAGGTTCATGCAGCGGTGCATGGTGATGCCTCGCTGACAGAGACCGCGATTTTGAAGAAGAACAGCGACTTGATGGCTCCAGCAATGGCGAGCAGCACTGAGGGAGAACGTGCTGCTTCGATAGGGGCTGCGAAGGGCGTGCTGTTGAGGGTGGAGACAGCGCCTGGTGGCATGGGCAAGAGTGTTGCTACAGTGAGTTTGGGGGCTGGTGCTGCAAGTATTGTCGCCCGAAGCCCCCCTCTCGCTGCCCAGGTGCATGGCCACCTTGCGCATGCAGATATTGTTCAGGTGCTTGGTCACCCTACACATGAAGGTGCTGCCCATGTGCACAGCCACCTGGCGCATGAAGGTGCTGCCCATGTGCATGGCCCTCTAGCGCTTGAGGGTGACGCCCAGGTGCACCCGTGCGTGGCCTCTATCTTAGGGCTTGAGAGTGCTGCCCATGTGCAGCCTTACTTGGCCCTCCCCGATGGGCACGCCTGTGATGCATGTGTGCACCCGTGTACAGCTTTGGCGTGTGCTCTGCCCGTGCATGTTGGTGCTGGACACGTGCAACCCCGTGTGTCTCTCTTGAATGGGCGAGATAGTACTGCTCATGTGCTTCCGTGTATGGCTCAGGTCCGAGGTGTTGAGATGACCGAGGAGGGGTCTGCTGTTAGCTTCACTTTTTCTACACAAGCTGATGCCTCAAACACCGGGCTCTCTCCTCTCCATACTGTTGCCATGGAAGTCGACCGGAAACACTTCAAGTGGAAGCGCGTTGCGAGGATGGGGATGGTCGGGAATGGTGATGGTGTTCAGCTGTCTGGTTTGGGCAAACGAGCAGAGCTGGAGCCTTTGGAGGGTGAAGGCAGTGATAGAGTGAAACGGAGTCGTGGATCTAAGAATGAAGAGTCTTCTTTGCTGAAATTAGCGGGACCTGGTGTTGAGACCCAGGCCTGCCAGGAGCTATGAAAACTCTATGCTGGAACGTTCGGGGTTTGGGCACCTACCGGACGTTCCAAGTCTTGCGCACCCGAGTGCATGAGTGTAGTCGAGATTTGGTCTTTCTTATGGAGACCCTTTCTAATAAGGATCGAATGGAGCAACTCTGGCTGTTTTTGGGTTTCAGTGGTAAGCTGGTGGTTGAGTCCGTTGGCCGGAGTGGGGGTTTGGTGTTGTTCTAGTCTGGTCATTTTGATGTTAGTTTGCTTTCTTTTTCGCTTTTTCATATCGATGTTAGGGTTTTGGCCTCAGGTTGTAGCCCTTGGAGATTTACGGGTTTTTACGGGGCTCCTAAAGCTTCGCAGAGAAACCATGCTTGGCTTTTATTGAAACATCTTTTTGCGTTGTCTTCTCTTCCCTGGCTTTGCGGGGGTAATTTTAATGAGATTTTGGTTGACTGTGAGAAGGCCGGTGGCCTCCCTAAGCAGCGTCGTCTGCTTTCTAATTTTAGAGAGGCTCTAGATGCTTGCTGTCTCCAGGATTTAGGCTTTGAGGGGCCTATGTTTACTTGGTGCAATGGTCGTGGGGGTGATGCCTTTGTCCAAGAACGGCTCGATAGATGTGTTTGTTCTCGGAGTTGGTTATCTCTTTTTCCTGGTTCTCACGTTCAGCACCTTGACTTTTGGAAGTCAGATCATCGTCCGATTTTGCTTCACATTGCGGTTCAGGGGTTGGCTTCGCCCAATGTGGGAAGTGGTCGACGTACTCGCTTTCACTTTGAGGAATCTTGGGTGGGTTTGGCGGAGTGTGACCAAATTATTAAGAATAATTAGGGTGTCCTAGCAGCCCCGGTGAGACTTGGTGGGGTGTGTGCCAATATTGGGCGTTGTACTGCCTCTCTTGGGAGGTGGAATGCCTTGAATCGTGCTTCCCTTCGGCGAGGTATTAACACCAAGCGGTTGGAGTTGGCTTCCTTGACCCGCTCGGTCTCGCCTGTCTCCTGGTGGGATATTCGTTTGGTGGAGAAGGAGTTAGATGATCTTTTACTTCAGGAAGAGATATACTGAAGGCAGCGCTCGAGAGTCTCCTGGTTAAAATTTGGTGATAGGAACTCTAAATTCTTTCACGCCAAGGCTTCTGCTCGGCGTAAGCATAATGAGATTCTTGGGTTATTTGATGAGACAGGCTGCTGGCACTTGGATTCAGGTTCGATTCACCGTATTATTGGCAATTATTTTTCCTCCATTTTTTCGTCTTCTTTTCCTTCGCAGGATGCTATTGGGAGAGTGATCCAGGCTGTGGAGCCACGGGTTTCTCCTGCTATGAATATGGTATTGGATGCCAAGTTTTCCGCGGAAGAGATTCGCCAAGCTTTGTTTCAAATGTACCCCACCAAAGCGCCTGGTGTGGATGGCTTGCCTGCCCTTTTCTTTCAGAAGTATTGGAGCACTGTCGGGGATGGGGTTGTTGCGGCCTGTTTGGGGTGTCTTAATGATGGTCACCCGATGCATGAGGTTAACTCTACCTTGATCACTCTCATCCCGAAGATGGAGCGGCCTCGGGGAGTGTCTGATTTTCGCCCGATTAGCCTCTGTACTTCTGTCTATAAGATCATTGCTAAGTCCATTATGAATCGGCTCCGTTCTATCCTTGGGGTTGTTATTTCTGAGTCGCAGAGTGCTTTTATTCCGGGAAGGCTCATCTCGGACAATGCGCTGATTGGTTTTGAGTGTATGCACCTTCTGAAAAAGAAGAAATTAGGTGATCATGGTTTTGCTGCTTTAAAACTGGACATGTCTAAAGCCTATGATCGCGTTGAGTGGGGTTTTCTGCAGAGTATCATGCTCCGCCTTGGTTTTTCGTTGAGTTGGGTTGACCTGATCCTCCGGTGCGTCTCATCGGTTTCGTATTCTTTCTTGGTTAATGGAGAGGTTTTTGGGATGGTTCAGCCGTCTCGGGGTTTGCGTCAAGGAGACCCGCTCTCCCCGTACCTCTTTATTATTTGTAGTGAAGGTCTTTCCGCTCCTGCTAGGGCGGCCGAGTCGGATGGTTGGCTCTTGGGTCTTCGCTGTGGGCGTTATGGGCCTCAGATTTCTCACTTATTTTTTGCTGATAATAGCCTGCTCTTCTTCCGAGCCTCGCCTATTGATTGCTCTGCGGTGGGGTCAATCCTTGGCACCTATTCAGAAGCCTCTGGCCAGAAAATCAATTTTGACAAGTCTGCGCTTTGTGTTAGCAAGCAAGTGGCTCCCGGGGTGAGTTCTGCCTTGGCTTTATCTCTAGGGGTTAACCTTGTCCCCTGTCATGCGAAGTACTTGGGCCTGCCGTGTGTTGCGACCCGAAATCGGCGTAATCTTTTCGACGGTATTAAGTCTCGGGTTTTGCAGAAGCTGTGTGGGTGGAGTAGTAAATTATTCTCTGCAGGGGGTAAGGAAATTTTGAGTAAAGCTGTGATCCAGTCGATCCCGTCCTACTCTATGAATCTCTTCCGTCTCCCTTCCTCTCTTATTGGGGAGCTCCATCGGATGATGGCTCGTTTCTGGTGGGGTAGCTCTGATGATAAGCAACGTATCCATTGGTGCCAGTGGAAGTCTTTGTGTGGTAATAAGCTTGAGGGAGGTCTTGGTTTTCGAGATCTTTCTCTCTTTAATCAAGCCCTCCTCGCTAAACAGGGCTGGCGTCTCATTAACCAGCCGGGTTCCCTAGCTGGTCGGGTTTTGAAGCATATCTACTTTCCCTGGACCTCTTTCCTGCGAGGTAAGGCTCCTGCTTCGGCCTCTTTGATGTAGCGCAGTATCCTCTGGGGTCGTGCGCTTATTGAGAAGGGTTCGCGCTGGCGTGTGGGGTCTGGTTCCTCTGTCTCTATCCTTTAGGATCGGTGGCTGCCTCACCCGTCTTCTTTTAAGATTATCGCGAGCTGCTCTCTTGCAGGGGATTCTATGGTAGCCTCCCTCAAATCTGCCTCGGGAGCCTGGAACACAGCTTTGGTTCGCAGCAGTTTCACCCCTATTGATGCTGATTGTATCTTGAGTCTCCCTACCTCAGTGCGTAGCTGTCCGGATAAGCTGATGTGGCATCATACGAAGGATGGTAAGTACTCGGTCAAGAGTGGGTACTGGTTGGCGTCGAGTCTGGCCCGGGATGGGACGTCCTCGTCCTCTTCCCCTGCTGGATCCAGCTGGTGGAAGTTTCTCTGGGGCCTGAATATCCCGACGAAGGTTCGGATGTTTATGTGGCGGGCCTGTCGTAATCTGCTTCCTACCCGGTCTCTCCTGGCTGCCCGTAGGGTCCCTGTGGGAGCTGGGTGCCCGCTGTGTGGCGCTGATGTAGATTCTGTCCTTCATTCTCTATGGCTATGTAGGACGTTGGTGGAGTCTAAGGCCACCGTCCCCTTCCTTGCCGGTTTGCGCCTCCCTGCTGTGGGTTCGTTTTTTGATTTTATTATTGCCTGTTCTAGTGTTTTGTTGGTGCAGGAGATGGAGTTGCTGTTGGTTCTGCTGTGGCGGTTTTGGTTCCGTCGTAATCGCGCCGTGCATAGTGCTCCGCTGCTTACTGTGGAGGACACGGTTGGTTGGTCGGAGATGTTCTTAGCAGATTTTCAGGCTGCTGCTGCTGCTGCCCCCCCGTTGCGCTGCCCCCCGCCTGTTGAGAGGTGGCAGGCTCCTAGTCCAGGGTGGATTAAAATTAATTCGGATGTTGCTGTTGATGCCCGGGGTCGTCGTTTGGGGTTTGGCGTGGTTTTCCGAGATTCTGTGGGTGAGGTTTTGGTTTCCTATACGTCTCTGCTTCCTGGGCTTTTTTCTTCAGATATTGGCGAAGCTTTGGCTATTCTTCTTGGTCTCCGTTTGGCGGGTGATATGGGGTTACCTTCTGTTTGTGTTGAATCTGATGCTGCGTCTGTAGTGAAGCAGTTGTCTTCCAGAGCTCCCTCTTGCTCTGATATTGGCTTGATTCTCGACGATATCCTCTCTCTTGTTGGTGGTTTTGCTGATATTTCCTTTTCGTCTGTTCGCTGCAGTGCTAATAAAGTCGCTCACGGTCTTGCTAAGTTTGCCCTGTCTCACCAACCTGTTGGTGTTCGACTTGGGGGTGTTCCTAGCTCTGTAGCTCTTCTTGTGTTGGATGACTCCCGTAGTTATCCATAGTTTGGTTGTTGTTCTCTTTTTTATGGAAGTTCTCTTTTCAAAAAAAAAAAAAAAAAAACTATGCACTGTTGGATGAATAAATAATGGGATATTATTAAAATCTTTTCTATTGTTTGACGGATTAGATAAAATTCACCTTATAGTTTTATGTATGATCAAAATATCTCTATAATTTCATTTTATAATCAATTTATCCTACCGTTAATTTATGTTGACTTTATAAGTAAAATTACTTATTTGCCCTTTAAGAAATAAAATTAAAATTGGTGGATCTCCAACGTCCATATGGACGATGTAGATAAAAAATGGAAATTATTTTTTTAAACAATTACCAAAAATATAAAACAATTAAAAAAACTAAAAACATATAAATTTTAAAATTTTAAAAATAAAAATAAAAAGTTAGATCTACACTTGCCCATCTCGTCCATCTCAGAGATGGACAGCGAAAATCATAACAAAAACAATTAAGTTTTTTTTTTTAAAAAAAAATTCTTTGTTATAATCTCCACTGTCCATCTCTGAGATGGAAGGTGGAGATCCACCTTTTTTAATTTTTTTTTTGTTTATGATCTCCATCCATCGTCCATATATGGAGATGGACCATAGACGGACGGTGGAGATCTATATTTTTATTTTAAATTTTTTTAATATTTTATATTTTATATGATGGAAGGTAAATATTCATTGATATTATATATTAAAAGTTTTTTAATTTAATATTTATAAACATTTACCTATATAGTGCCCTAAAATTTTTAACAGAAAAGTTAATGGGCAATAATATATATCTTTTGTCTAATACCCTAAATTACTCTAAATTAATGGAGAGATTTTAATAATATCCTATAAATAATTTAAATATAGCACAACCCTTTGTTACTCATGTAATCTCTAACTCACCAAATTACATCGGTAGTTAAGGTTTGAGTCCCACTATGATTTATTATTATGTGTGAAGAGTTTTTTTTTTTTTTTTGGTATTTAATCATTTTGGGGTCACCTTTAAAAAAGAAAAAAAAAAGTCACATTAACACAATTAATCTTCATATCCAGGTGTCCACACAAATTAAATATCTTCCTCAGCTCTCAGCAGTCATCGATCTTTGAGTAAGAATCCAGTTAAAGGTGATGCAAAATAATAGTAATGACATTTTATTAATAAACAAATTCTAAGATCATCTCCAATATTTGTGCATCAAAATTGAACACTATTTAAGTGTTAAAAGACCAATTTTATGAAATATAAGTACATTAATTTTTTTTTTTACAGTCTGACGTATTAAACACTAAATTAGTGTAAATAATATCTTTAAAAAATATTTTAAAACAATTCTTTATACAATATTTAATTAATTTTTATTAAATAACTTTAACAATATTAATTAATTTCCAGGCCAATTCCCTCTTGGACTCCGCCTACTGGTGGTTTTTTCAAGCTTAATACTGATGCAAGTTTAGGTGTTGCTTCTGGTCAGGTTAGTTTGGGTTTAGTCATCCGCAACTCTTCGTGTCTGATCATGGCTGCTGGAGCTGTTCCCTTGCTCACCTACTTTAACCCCTAAGTGGCGGAAGCTTTAGCCATTCACCATGGCATTCGTTTGGCTGCTGATATGGGTCTAGTTCCCATTATGATGGAGTCCAATTCATTGTGTTATCAATGATCTCCGTGATTGCTTAGTCCCTTGTTTTAATTTAGGTTTGGTGATTTCTAATATTTTCCAGTTGGTTCTTTATGTTAATGTTGTTAGTTTTTCCTCTGTTCATAGGACGGCTAATAAGGTAGATGATGCTCTTGCAAAGTCTGATCTTTCTCTTCGTTTCTGAGTTGTTTTGGGTTGAGTCTTGTCCTCCGTTTGTGGATGTTTTGGTCCAGGAGGATTTTACTGGAGAGTTGTAGTTTGGTTCCTCTTTAATATATTATCATTTTCTAAAAAAAATAATATTAATTAATTTCTTTGGTATAAAAATATTATTCTTAAATAATTAATATAAAAAAAATACTCACATAATTTTTCCTTAATTTTTCACCTAATATGGTTCCACCTAATTTTTCTAACTAATTTTTTGTCCACCTAATTTTTTCCACTTAATTATCATTTTTGGAAGATATAAGAATATAATTTAATGGTTAAGATGAAATATCATTTTTCATTCAATGGTTGATCAATTAATACTTTAGCTTAAACATAAAAATTCATAAGCTTTTTTTTTTTTCTAATTACTATTATAATTATTAAAAAATTAAGTTAATATAAAAGTTCAACATTAGTTAAATATATAATTAATAAATCAATTAAATAAATTATCTATATATATGTATGTATATATATGCATCATTTTAAAGATTTCGACAAAGTCTTTTCAATGATATATTTTTTATAATAATCTAATTTATAAATTTAATTATGTATCAAATTTATAAATATATTAAATTAATAAAAGAATAAAAAAAATTATTTGAATTAACTAAAGAAGGACAAAATGGAATTTTTTTTAAAAAAAAAATTATTTGGTGTAGTGCTACATTACCACACCAAATTTAGTGTGGTACTCTGGAACCACACTGAATTTATTTTTGGGGAGAAGGAATTTAGTGCTACATTGGAGCATCAAATCCCACCAAAATAGAATTTTGACACCAATTTAGCATACATTTTAGATACTCAAGTAACTAGGAGATCAAGTTAGGAAAATATGAAAAAAATTATGAGGATGCTATTACAACGTTATCAGTGAGATCATTGAATTACATTATCTCGTGTCCTTATTTATATTGGGACTTGATGCAAACTAATGTAATTTGAATGAACAAATGTCACTTGCCTTGGCGGTTGGAGGAGCCTCGCACGCTCCTTCAAGTCACCAAGGTTCAAAATTTTTATATATATATATATATATTTGTCACATAATTACGTATAAAAGCGTAATTAGTGTTGGTAGATCTCTCTTGTATTGGAAGCAAACGACTTTCACTATAAAAGTAGATGTCGGGACTCTCGGTAATCTTCTAATCCGTAAAATGTCATATTAAAAAAAATTGTAATTTGAATGACTCTTCAGTTTTTATGTGGGGTTATTTTACATTGTTGGACTTGGGTTTATATGTATGGATCGTCATCTAACCCAGAAAAGAAACCTAGTAGGTTATGGGCCTAGTTAGTATATCAACTCTTCCAGCTCTATTTATCATTTAGAGTTGTGGTATCTTTCCTCGTTTTCTTCATCTAAACTCACATGTGATTTCCATTTGCAATAATAAAAGTAGGCCAGATGTGAGTATTGAACCCCCACAATAAATATTAAAAGAGATGCACACCACTTAAATAAGAGGGGATGTGCACCAAAATATTAATAATTTTCTATTTTTTTTCTATTTATTTGTTAGTGTTTTGCTTGCTCCTCCACCTCCCGTTCACATATCTGATATCTCTAGAACTTAGAATATGAAATTGTCAAAACATAGTATTCAGATTTTAGATTTACTATGTTGGATTATGCTTGTGAATATGCTGAGCATATACGTCTATATATTTCCTTTTTATATTTTTTTCAACTGTTCTGTTCTGTACGTACGTCTCTCTCTTAAGAATCTCAATCAGCTAGAAATGAACTTTCCATACACGTGTTGCTGTTCTTTAAGCTGCGTTCAGTACTGCTCCCTGTTGGAAATAAAACACTCAAAAAACTTTTATTTAAACTCAAAACAAATATTACAATAACACTCTCACTCAAGAACTCACTCACTCTTTGCTTCTTCTTCACTCACTTAGAAGCTTTACTTCTTCTTGATGCCTAAACCAAAATGGGGGAGGGGTATTTATACTACTTAAAAACAATTTTAAACCACACAAATAAACTAATCCAAAATTATAATAACCATACACCTCATCCTTCTACATCCTTCTACATTCTTCCAATTGACCACATGATTTTTATGCCTAATTACCAAATCCTAGAGAATTCTAGATAAAGGGCTTGGGCCTTATTTATGGATTTGGACTCTAATTTATTTGTGCTTGGGTTTGGGCTCCCATAATAGTTTAGGCCTTCACCTAGTTTGGGCCTAAAACAAGTTTATACTTCAACACCCCCTTTAAACTTGTTTTACCATCCCAAGCAAACTTCTTAATCTCAAAAAATCTTCAAACCTTAGTGGCTTGGTGAAAATATCTGCAATTTGATCTTTGGACTTCATGTACTCCATTTGCACATCCCTTTTCGCTATGCACTCCCTTATGTAATGGTAACGAGTATCAATATGTTTGCTTCGATCATGGAACACTGGATTCTTTGCTAAGGAAATAGCTGACTTGTTGTCGACACAAATCTCAGTTGGCTCTTCTTGTGGCAAACTCAATTCCTTCAGCAAATTTCTGAGCCATATTACATGACAGACGCTCGAAGTAGCAGCTACGTATTCGGCTTCACAAGTGGATAGGGTGACAATCGGTTGCTTCTTTGACATCCATGTGAAAGCTGTATTTCCCATGAAGAACACGAACCCACTGGTGCTCTTCCTGTCATCTATATCTTTACCCCAATCGCTATCGCTATATCCCACAAGCTTGTAATCATTAGAAATTGAATAAAACAAGCCAAAATCAAGCGTACCTTTAATGTAACGGAGGATTCTCTTAGCGGCTTTGAAATGGGTGGTTGTTGGATTCTCCATGTATCGACTTACAAGTCCAACAGCATAAAGAATATCTGGTCTCGTGCACGTCAAATAGCGTAAGCTTCCAACTAAACTCTTGAAGAATGTTGGATCTATGCTTTCACCTTCACCATGCTTCGTTAGTTTGATTCCGCATTCTGCTGGCGTGTTTATCGGCTTACAATCATCCATCTTGAACTTCTTGAGTATCTCCTTTGCATAATTTTCTTGGGAGATAAAGATGCCTTCTTCTTTTTGCTTGACTTCAATACCAAGATAGTACGCCATTAATCCGATGTCAGTCATCTCAAATTCCTTGGCCATTGCTTTCTTGAACTCTTCAATCAGGCTTAGGTTATTGCCGGTGAAAATCAAATCATCCACGTACAAGCATACTACCAGAATATCTCCATTCATGATCTTGATACATAGGGCGTGCTCGTAGGGACATTTGGTAAAGCCATTTTGTTGGAAGTACTTGTCAATTCTGCTATTCCATGCCCTTGGTGCTTGCTTTAACCCATATAGAGCTCTTCTCAGCTTCAGAACTTTGTCTTCTTGGCCTTTGACTTTATAACCCGGTGGTTGCTGAATGTAGACTTCTTCTTCAAGAACTCCATTTAGGAAGGCAGACTTTACATCCATCTGATGTATCTTCCACTTGTTTTGCGCTGCCATAGAAATGATTAGTCTTATAGTTTCTAATCTAGCAACTGGAGCAAATACCTCATCATAGTCTATTCCAGCTCTTTGACTGTAGCCCTTCGCAACTAGCCTTGCCTTGTGCCTTTCAATCTCTCCCTTAGAATTTCGCTTTGTTTTGTACACCCATTTGACACCAATTGCCTTGTGTCCTTTTGGAAGTGGAACAAGTTCCCAAGTGTTATTATTCTCAATGGCCTTGATTTCCTCATCCATCGCATCTCTCCATTTCTTTTCTTGAGCAGCTTCTTCAAAACTTACTGGTTCACAATCAGCAAAGAGGCAAAAAAGAGTAAGATTATCAGATCTCTCAGTTACCTCGTATAAATCTTGAAGACCTCTTGTTCGCTCCATCGCTCTTTCTTGTAAAAATGATGGTGGTGAATTTCCATTATTTGTTGAAGCTGGTGATGCTGGTGGTGTAGTGGGTTCTTGTTGAGGTTCTTCTAGTTGCTCCACTAGCGTCTGCTCTGTTTCTTCAAATTGTGAAGTGAAGTTGGAGTTGTCTACATGCGATCCAAAATCCCATTCTCCTTCTTCATCAAAGGTCACATCTCGGCTGATCACAAACTTTTTGTTGTTTGGGTTGTATAGCTTGTAACCTTTTGAATAAGCGGGATAGCCGATGAATATGAAACTTTCACTTCTATCGTCAAGCTTGGTTCTTCTCTCTTCTGGTACATGAACATGAGCTATGCTTCCAAAAACTCTTAGGTGGGAGATGCCGGGCTTTTTACCACTCCATGCTTCTTGAGGTGTCTTTCCCCACACACTTCTTGTTGGAGAGCGATTGGACAAATAGACTGCACACGCCACTGCTTCTGCCCAAAACTCTTTGGGCAATTTCTTGCTTTTGAGCATGCTTCGCGCCAAATCCAGGATTGTTCTATTCTTTCTTTCTGCAACTCCATTTTGTTGGGGGGATCTGGGAACAGTTAGAGGACGTTTAATTCCATTCGCTTCACAAAACTCCAGGAATTCCTTGGATGTGAATTCTTCTCCTCTATCGGATCTCAGTGCCTTGATTTTATGGCCACTCGCTTTTTCCACATCGGCTTTGAACTTTTTGAATACTCCAAAGACTTCTGATTTCTGCTTCAAGAAATAAACCCATGTTTTTCTTGAAAAATCATCAATGAAGAGTAGTAAATAATTACTGTTACCAAGAGAGCTTGGCTTGATCGGACCGCACACATCGGTATGGACTAGCTCGAGTGGCTTCTTGGCTCTTGAGTCTGACTCTTTTGGAAAGCTATTTCTAAATTTCTTCCCGAGTAAACATCCTTCACAAAGTTGGTCAGGATGATTGATGCATGGTAGTCCTCTCACCATTTCCTTCTTAGATAGTAGCTCCAAGCTTCCAAAATTGAGATGCCCAAATCGAAGGTGCCATAACCAAGATGCATCTTTGTAGCAGGCTTTTAGACACTTTGCAACATCGTTTTGAATATTCAAAGAAAATAATCTATTCTTTGACATTCTTACTTTGGCTATTAGATTTCCTTTGCCATCTCTTATAAAAAGACTACAATCCTTCATATGAATATCATAGCCTTTTTCTAAGAGTTGACCCATACTCAGGATGTTGCATGTCATATTGGGCACATAGTAGACATTTGAGATTAATTGATGACTACCATTTTTAGCGCGGATAAGGATGTTACCTTTTCCTTTCACTGATATTTTTGAATCATCTCCAAATGAGACATTGCCAGCCACTGATTCATCTAGCTCTACGAACATACTTCTTCTTCCACACATGTGGTTGCTTGCACCAGTGTCGAGGTACCAAGCATTTTCTTGGTCTCCATTATTGTCTCTACAAGCTAGTAGCACTGTCTCCTTCTCTTCGGTTTTGACTTCCACATAATTGGACCTTTCATCAACCTTACTGTTGGGAGCTCTACATTCCGAAGCATAATGCCCAAATTTCTGACAATTATAGCATTGAACTTGAGATTTATCGTACCTCGAGTTTGAATTGCCTCTCCCGCGGCCTCTTGTTGAGCTTTCTCCTTTCTTGTAGTTGTTGAGGTTGCTGCTGTTAGAATTCCAACCTCGTCCATGACCACGGCCTCTACCTCGTCCTCGGCCTCGGCCTCTACCTCGACCACGCTGGCTTCTTTCGTGGCCTTGACTTTCTTCCTTCTCCTTCAGTTGCATCTTGAGGAGTTGCTCGTTAATCCCTTGCTTCCTCTTATGTTTTTCTTCATATGCTTGCAATGATCCTTGGAGTTGCTCGATCGTCATTTCTTCCAGGTCTTTAGTTTCTTCTATCGTCACAACAATGTGCTCAAATTTGGGATCCAATGATCGGAGTATCTTCTCTATTATTCTTACATATCCTAACTTTTCACCATTTCTTTTTAATTGGTTAGAAACAGCTGCTACTCTTGAGAAATAATCTGAAATAGATTCAGATGCTTTCATGTGTAAGGATTCGAATTCACCTCTTAATGTTTGGAGACGTACCTTCTTTACCTTTTCGACTCCTTTGTAAGAGATTTGCAACTTCTCCCACGCTTGCTTAGCGGAGCTTGCACTCGAAATCTTCTCAAAACCATCATCATCTAATGCTTGATAGATGAGATAGAGAGCCTTCTTGTCTCTCTTCCTTGAGTCTTTTAAGCTATCCTTTTGAGTTTGGGATAGAGTAGACTCATCTTCTGGTTCGGAGTAACCTTTCTCTACGACCTCCCAGACATCGTGTGCTCCAAGGAGAGCCTTCATCTTGATACTCCAATTATCATAGTTTTCGTTCTTGAGTGTTGGAACTTGAAACGACGCCATACCATTAGCCATAACTCTCAATATAGTGAGAATTTCGAAATTCTGACTACACGGATGAACTCAGAACGTCGAAAAACCTTAAGATGAACTCAGACAAAAAAATCGATTTTTTTTTGTCAAAGTCAAAGTCAACGGTCAACCTAACCTGGTCAATAGTCATTTTTTTTTTTACAGCTCGGTCAACTGCTTGCGGCTCGATCAGCGGCTCAGTCAACAGGCTTGGCAGCTCGGTCAATTCGGCTCTAACTCGGCTGGACTCACTTCCAACTCGGCTGACTCGGCTTGAACTCGGTGAGTTAACTCACTTCCAACTCGGCCCGTGGCGGCTCGTTTGAACTCCGATCGGGGCGATTTTTGCGGCGTCGGCTTCGTCTCTTCGAGAACTTCAATTTGGATATGCTATAGTGCACACCTTCCAACTCGGCTCTGATACCACTTTGTTGGAAATAAAACACTCAAAAAACTTTTATTTAAACTCAAAACAAATATTACAATAACACTCTCACTCAAGAACTCACTCACTCTTTGCTTCTTCTTCACTCACTTAGAAGCTTTGCTTCTTCTTGATGCCTAAACCAAAATGGGGGAGGGGTATTTATACTACTTACAAACAATTTTAGACCACACAAATAAACTAATCCAAAATTATAATAACCATACACCTCATCCTTCTACATCCTTCCACATTCTTCCAATTGACCACATGATTTTTATGCCTAATTACCAAATCCTAGAGAATTCTAGATAAAGGGCTTGGACCTTATTTATGGACTTGGACTCTAATTTATTTGTGCTTGGGTTTGGGCTCCCATAATAGTTCAGGCATTCACCTAGTTTGGGCCTAAAACAAGTTTATACTTCAACACTCCCATGAAAATACAATGAGTTTCAAGATCAATTATTAGCAATGTCAAGTGATCAAATGTTACGCTCTCTTTATAATTATTGTAGTTTTAAAAAAAGTAGTGACGTGTTGCTGTCATGCCATTCATCGTTTAAAGAATGGAATAACACATTCTTTTACTTTTCTACCCTTTTCCTTTAAGGAGGATTTCTGTTAATTCAATCCTGAACCAAACTTTTTTGTTGGTCTTCTGTAATAAAGTATTTTTGTTATAAAAAAAAAATAGTGACTGATAAACCCAATATAAGAATAATAAAATTTTAAAAAAAATCAATTAGGAAAATATGTTTACTAAATATTAGTTATGTAAGCAGATACAATAAAAAAATGTCGTGTATATTTAATTTTTATATAATTTTAAAAAATTGGTATAATGTTGAAATATTTTCATTATATTTATAAATAAAAAATAAGTTTATCAGATTTAAATAAAAAAAGTTATAAAAATTACATTTTTAGAAAAATAAATAAGTCGGTGCTGGAGAGACCGATCCTCTTTCGGCAACGCTGACTTTGCCAGCATAGTTGGAGGAGGATTTAATCTCTTTTGGCGTTGAAGGAGAAACTGATCGACTCATCCATTCTTTGGAGTGATGGCGGAGGCTTCGGCCATGGAGGATTCCTCCATCGCCGGCACGGTGGCCACTACTTTTATTTTAGATTAACTTATTACAATAAAAATGTTTAAATAAATTACTTTTGTTCTTATTTTTAATTTTTATGTTTTTAATATCTTAGATTTTTAAAATAATTTTAATATATATGAGGACGCTATTGTCTTTTAATATAAATAATATTACATTTTAATATAATTAATAATTGTATTATGAACATTTCGTAAATTTTTTATTAGCTTTTGTCATAATCAGATTAAAAAGCAGTCCCTAACCAACCTTTCAAAAACGAATTATAAGAAAAATATATTAAAAAAAATTAGAAAAAATATGGTGATTTGTATCAAATTAAAACTGGTTCTAATTATTATTTTTTTCCCACAAATTGATGAAGAAAAATTATTTAATATACATTAGGTTACGCATCCTTTTAGATTATTCTTTGCAATTGAATAAGTTCTATCGGTCATCTATAGGGATTAGGGATGGAAAAAATTATCTATAAATATGGATAATTATAAAGATCCGTTTCATTTAGAGTGGAGATGGATACTATTTTGTCAGATTTGGGGAGGCCATGATTACTATTTTTATATTCATTTTATTTTTGGGATTGAGGATAGATATGATTCATACATATCCGTCCCGGCTCCATAATCAATTTTAATATTTTATAAATATAAAAAGTTAAATTTTATTATGTAATTATAATTGTTAACTCTAATTATATTAATGTTAAAAACTAACTATATAAATTGCTTTTATTTTTGGATAAATTGCAGTTAACTTACCTGGGATTTGTTTTTTTATAGGCGGAATCAACTTATTGAAAAACTAACAGATAATCCTCTTGCCGTTAGTCAACCGTTAAAAAATATTAGTCAAAGTCAACTATTTCAAAAGTATTTTAGTCATTTTAATTTATTTTTAAAATATTTTAAAAAAGAAAAAAATTTAAGATCTCCACCATCCATCTCAAATGAGAATTTAAGATGGATGGTAGAGATTTATTCAAAACTAAAATAAAAAATAAAACACTTAAAATCTCTTTGTTCATCTCAAATGGATGGTGGAGATTAAAAAAAAAATTGAAAACCTATCTTGATGGATCTCCATGGGAGATCCATGAAGATCAGCGAACCAGGAGAAGCTAAGAGCCTTCTCCGGTTCGACCTATGCGATGACCTTCGTCGCACGACGAAAGGGAGGTTAAATATTTTATTTTAAATTTTTTATTTTGAATAAATCTCGACCATCTACTTGGATGGTAGAGATTTAGTTTTTTTTTTAATTACGATATTTTGGTCTTTTTGCACTTTTGAAACAATCAATGGTTAATGCTAACGACATGGAAGTTAACTGTTAATTTTTTAATAAGTTGATTACATATGTAAAAACTAAACCTCAGGTACGTTGGCTGTAATTTATCCTTTATTTTTCCTCACAAAAAACCTAGTATTATCGTCTAATGCATAATTATATTTATTGTTCTTAATATTTATTTTTGTGGAGATATGTAGAATGTTTAATGTCATAGAAATTTTTAAAACACCTTTAAATTTGTTTTTACTTTTAAATATCATTTGAATGTACGATTATAAATTCATGTAAAGTATTAAATTTTAATATTTTTTTTTATCGAATATGAAGACCGAATTTAAAATGGACATCCCTACCTCAATTTATAAATTATTCAGTTCCGCACTGCTAACTTAAAAATGAGAGTGAGAATATATATATCAAATGAATATAGAAATTAATATTGGGGTATCAATTCTAAATCCGTTCTATTATCATCCCTAATAATCTATTAGCGCCAATATTGGAGGAGAATTTAATTAATTTAAAATATATGTATTTGCACATCGGACAGGCTGGAGTAGGGTGTGGAGTGTGTGGCACAACGGATCCTCCTGTTATATACTTTTTTTATTCCTCATAGGAGCAATGTGCTACTTTTCTTTGATTTTTGTTCTCTCTTGGTTCAAGTGGCCAATGCTGCTACAAAAATTTAATAACATTGTTTTTTTTTTTTAAAGGGGTACAATTACAATATCAACAACTGTCCGGACCTGTCGAGATTAACCACTAAACGTATGGCTCAGATATCTACTTCCGCTAGTGCGACCCGGATATCTACTCCCATAGCGGGAGAATACTACTCTCATAATAAGGGGAGAAAACTACCCACACGTGCACATGGTGGGAATCGAACCCCTCATCACTGAGGTGAAAGAGAGATACACTAATCACTTTACTACAAGTAAATGTGGAATAACATTGTTTAAAATTCCATTTTAGGATATCTAATATGATATGCATATATATATATATATATATATATATATATATATATATAGTTTGTGGAGTGCCCCCACATGCAATTTGTTGCTCCACACTTGTGAGTACTATTAACACTTTCCTCAATTTGTTGCTTGGACCGTGATGTTATATTATTAATTTCCAATTAAACATATGAGTAGTTGATATTGAGATTGAATTTGTTTTCACTGCTACTTTTCCAAATATAAAATTGAACACATCTAGCTTTTTTTTACCTGATACATTAGGATAAGAAAAACAGTCATGTAGAACAAACAATACTCATTATAGATTATATTTACTACGGGTATATAATGTCCGTTGTGTATTAATCTGTAATAAAAAATAATAATTTTTCATAACAAGCTTCGAACGGTATCCGTAATAAGATAATGTAAAAGACAACGCTAACCTAAAGTGTCCACTCGCATGTGTGAAGGGCCAATATTGATATTCATTGCCTTAAAAAAGCAAAGAAAACTATAATGATTAGTAGTTGACGTCAAGCCATTTGCATATGCACCCTCGAGTTTCTGCGTATATATATCACAATTTTTTGGGTCCAGTTGGCGACTCGGCTGGTCCTCACATCAATATAAAAGATTTTTAGAACATTCCCCGGATCTTCCATATGAAAGCATCCAATATAATCTCTTCTCTTTATTCTTTCTTTCACTTTCTATCAAAATTTCCAATTAATTAATCAGTTATGTTCCCAAATTAGTTGGAATTATGTGCTAATCAGATATCTAAGAAGCAAAGGTCAGAACTCTAATTTTATGCCCTTAACTAGTTGAGTTAGAATAATCACACTAAAGGGAAGGATATTAATAAATTTATACAAAGCTAATTTTAAGACTTTTTTATTTTTTGTGTGCAAATAAAGCAGAAGAAATATCAGATATAGAGTGTATGTGTGTGTGTGTATATATATATATATATTTATTTATTCTTAGTCACTAATTATTTGTGATGTATATTTATTATCTTTTTGAATTAAATATGTGTACGGGTGGTGGATATGATATATTGACCGAATAAAGTGATGAGAGGCAAGAGTGGCACCAGAAAGTATTGTGCCAAGTATATGCTTGTTGAAGGATGGCATAAATAGGGAGGCCTCTAGGACATGTTTCTGCAACACACACCCATCAGGTGCAGTGGCATTACAGGGCAAAGTCTCCGTTGGCAGACGGCCACTTAAGATTGTATATGCAATAATCATTAGTGTGCTCTCTGCCAAAGGAGATTTGCCCGGCAATTCTTCCGCATTATCACTTCTGCACGATTCAAAAGTAATTACAGGTCGCTTTAGATTAATTTTTCAATTAGATTCATCTGTCTAAATTAAGTATAGTAATCTTACAATTTGTAGCATCAAGGTTTGTCCATGTAAATATTAAATATGTGTTTATATATATATATATATATGCAAATGCACATGCATACATGTTAAAGGAACAGTGTTTGCAGGGAACATGCATCTTTATTACTACTTGCAAACTAGTTATATGCATGCATTACCGGCCATGGGGTATCAATACTTTTCATTCTCATTTTAATACAATCTCTTACTCCATATATCCGTTGATGTTCTAATAATGCAAATGTTTATATATGATTCTTTTTTATTAAAAATATAAATGATTTGAGTAATGCAAGTACACTTCAAGTACAAATAACCAAATTTTTAATATTGTTAATTGATTATTTATATATCTTGCTGCGGTTTACAGTTTGATGAGTACATGCAGTTGATATATGGTATCTCCATCAGTAATGTATCCTGAGGATAAATAGAGCTTCCTTTGGCGTTTTCCATGGCTATTTTATGAAGTTAATTTCAAGAAACATGATAATCTGTTCCTCTTCTTTTGTTTTCGAGTGACCTTAAGTACTGTGTATTCATATTGTGTATATATATATGTATGGATGCACATGTTGCCATTTCAACATTTTTCGCGTAATTCCCTTCTGCACAATGTTCCCATAACTGTTTAAATCTATGCATGCACCATATATTTATGGCAAGTCTATGAAATTGTTGAAGGGAGGACTTCAATACAAGTCAAGAGTAGATTACACAGTTTTGATTACTAGAAGGTTATACACACTAATTAAATATGAATAATGTTTGTCTCTAAGATTTTTAAAACTTCTACCCAAAATAAATAAATAAATAAATATCTGGTGCAAATTATGCAACGTGTAGTAAATACTCTCCAATCTTTTATCTTATATAATTGAAGTACATATATATCTACAGAATACATATATATATATATATATATATATATATATATAAATGACCCTTCTTTAATATTAATTTCTATTACGTACTAATTAATCCACATTACACTTCATTCTTTTTTTTTTGTGAGAACCATCCGGTTTCGATGACATGTGGTCTGATCAACTATACGGTTCCAATCTACCATATAAACCCCGACTATTTCGGATTTTGAGCCGGGAAGTACCTGTTAGGGCGGCAAAACTCTCCCAACAATTACAGCTGTGTTCCCAAGACCCGAACCCGAGACTTTGTGGTTAAGCTAGCAGAGCGACTTACACTTCATTCTTTTGTTAGATGAAAGGACACCAAAAAGAAGGAAAAAAGAAAAAAAGAGTAAAAGCAACAATTTAAAAGCTATAAATCGAATCATAAATAGAATATTGTACAATATTGAAAAAAAGGAACCAACTTGTATCCCAATGTCATAAGCTATATTTTTGTTTGTAGCAGAGATGATCATATAGAAAAATATATATATATATATATATATATATTATATATATATATATATATATATATTCACAGGAAAGCCTACATACAATCACACAAGAAGGGCATTATACATTTAGATTTCCATCTTTTAAACGAACATTAATAATAACATGCCTCCAGGCAATCTTATATATAGTATATAGACGCATCCATGATCCATAGATATGCATGCTTTCTGTGTACCATGATAATACAAGAAATATTAGTAGATCCCATATGATCTCAATTCTGCTTGGAATTTTGCCCACGACAAATCATTTTGTTAGGATCGTGTATTCCAGGCTTGCAGATCTTTAATGCCAAGAATTAACTATTAATTAAGGAACATATATATATACACACAACACACACACCACGTAGAAGATAACAATACTGAGAACATGCTCCCGAATCTTCCATTTTAAAGCATCTGTTACAGCCTATTCATTTTCTCTTCCATGTCTTTTTAGATTTCTCAGTCACATTATCACCTATATATGTTTTCAGCAAAATGAAGCCTCAAACAGATGCTATATGTGAAAATTTCACTCTTGTCATTTCTAATATTATTTAATTAGATAGAGACACCCATGAAGAAAATTATAATATTTGAAAGGGATGTTACTGATATTTGACTAATTATATATCTTTTTTGGATTCCAATCACAAATCTCCATTAAGTATTCTATTCCAAAGTTATCCATGTTACAGCTATACATGTTACATCTGTTTCATAGAGCAAAGCAGCATACAAGTCAATAACCTTTGAAATCTTTAGTCTTAAACCATTTCACTTCATATCAATTTTTGCCAAATCTTCTGTGAGATATCATCAATTAAAGTAACAATGTTTTATTACAGGAGTGGTTTTTGAATTTGATGTATCATGTACGGAATAATAACTTGATCATGGAAGCTTTTAACTCACAATTAATGAACGGCATTTTTCAAATTTCTATTGTATAATATGCTTCTTTAAGGATCGCTTAAATAAGATTGTATTTTTAATAACTCTGCAACTTCAAATTACGTTGCATACTTACATCACTACAAGATTTTCTGTAAAAAAACATGAGCCTTAAGGGATTCAATAAAATTCTTGAATACATGATTTCCTTCTTTTACCCGTAGTTCAGATGTTCAGCGTCATGTTCTCCCTCGAGTAATGTTTCAAACTTTCAATATAATATAGAATGTTTTAGTGCTAATTAGAATTCATTATATCTTGAAGTTTCTGATGAGACATGAGATAGATTTCTTTCAAGATAAGGTAATCACAGAGATCATAGTACACATGAAATCCCTTCAAGGGCTGGCAGTTCCCTATATCACTGTTCCAATAACTAGAAGGACAACCATTCACAAGAAAAAAATTGCTCTTGTACGACCATTTTCCTGGTCCTATCTTCATACCTTGAGCATGTACCAACCAGGAACCAACTGTATCCTTGATTGCAGAGAAACAAACTACTAGCGTAGAACTTGAGGCGGACAGTTGGCTTTATCGGAGTAAAAAGCCAATGCAGAATCTGTATTATTACAAACATGTTTGCTTCAGGGTTTTCTAATTTGGGTTTTCAATAGTTGTAAGGTTCATCAAAACAAGCATATATATATAGGATAATTAAAGATAATTTGCTTCATTCATGGGTGTGTATTGAGATAACTAAGCATTGAAATTCAGTATATATAATATATGTATGTACCTTATAGTACAAGGTCCATTTTGCAGTGTCCACTTCCACCCATACTGCAGCTTCTAGAGCAGAAGATGTACTACATTTAGACTTTTAGCATTATGGTGATAACTCCTCTTGTTTTCGAATGAATTCTTGGATTAGAGTAAGTCCAATCTAATTTGCTACGACCTCTGCTCTGGCTTTGATGACCAAAATTGTTACCTTGTAGAATTTTTAGAAAACTCATGCTTTAAATTCTTCAGTTTGGGTTATCAGATTGCCCTCTCCACCTCTGTCACCTGCTAGTAAATTTAAAAAGAAACAAGCAATTAAACACAATGGATATATCAAAGAAGAAAATAATACATAGTAGGTGGCACTCCAGCAGAATAATATATGGTAGTGTTGAATGGCAGGGCAATTCTCCTTTGGCGGCAAATAGCAATAGCACCTGTGCTCAAGTGCAATATTTGCTGCCAAAGGAGAATTGCCCTGTGATTCTTCTCTACCCCAAGAACTTCCTTGCTCTCTTACTGTTTCCAGAACTTCCATTTCCACTTTTATTGCTGCATGATTCGCATATAACCCGGATATTCGATGAAAATTAACCAGTATATGCTAGGGATCATTCCTCTTGAGCTTGCCCTTCACTTCTCTGTTGGCTTCATGGCCCCCCTTCTCTTCGAAAGGGCAATGTGGAACTTCCTTTTCTCATATCTCAAGGCATATTTACAAGCATATCATGTAATCGTATATGTGATGTTGCATTTGAATTGTTCCATGTATTTTCCTTGGTCATTATGATTTCATGAAGTCATTTAGCCCCATCACTTAAGATGGTGATATAATAATGTGTCTGCAACAAGAATTGTAAACTTAGACTAATTATCTTATATGATATTTACTCTGGTTATATAAATGTAAATGATCACCCAAAAGCAAGCACAAAACACTAGTATCGTGAGTTTCCATGCATGTACCAACAAACAACTGCTGTCAAACTCACATTTATGCATAGAAGATTGTTAAAGATAATAGAAACTGAATTTGTTTGAGAAGATGCTGATGGATATCTTCCTTTATTGTGCTAGCTGCTCCTATCCATCATGCTTTAGCTGTCTTCAGTTTTTCTTTGCGATAATCCTATTGTAAAAGCAAACGCATGCAGCCACCTGTTTTGATTCTCATCTTAAAGGATAGGGTTAATTGCACTAACACTCCTGTTGAATGGTATTATTGTACTCGCTGGCAAATTTTCCGTTTATTGCACAAATCACCCCTCGATTTCGTTGACTACCGTTGACTCACGGTCAAATTAATATTTTGGTCAAAAAGACCATTTTACCCTTAAAATTTTATTTTATTTCTATTTTATTCAATAAATTATTATCTTTAATAATTATATAAATATTTAATTATATAAAAATAAATAATTTATATAATTAAAAAATAAAAAATAATCTATAACCAGATTCATCAACTAAATCACCATCTACATCATCAATTCCAGATTGTTTTTACCTAGGTTCATCATCAATCAAATAACTTCAATCCCAAATTTTTTTTTAGATTCATCATCAATCAAATTATTTCAATTCCAGATTTTTTTTTAACCCAGAATCATCAACTAAATCATCACATTCATCATCAACCAAATTAACCCAAACGTTTTTTCATCATCAACCAAACCCAGAATTTTTTATCCAGATTCATCTTCCCTTCTCTTCTTCTTCTTCTTCTTTGTTTTTTTTCCCAGAAAACCTTTGCGATGGAGACCATTGCAGAGCCATCTGCGATGGTTTCCATCGCAAAGCCACCATCGCAGATGGATCTCTCATCTGCGATGGCCTCCATCGCAGATGGAGCTGCCATCTGCGATGGATCTGAGATGGACTCCATCGCAGATCTGCAATGGAGTTGAAGGAGAGGGATTTGAGGGTCTGTGAAGATGGCAGACTGAACCCAGAAGAAGAAAACGTTTTTTCAACCTAGAAGTTGCACCATCATTCACAAAAAAATTAAAATGGAAGCAGATCTGTGCATCTGTTCCATCTGATGGACGATTTGCGATGGAGTCCATCACAGATGGAATGCGATGAACTCCATGGCAAATGAAAGCTCCATCTGCGATGGAGACCATCACAGATGGCTCAGCGATGGATGTGCGATGAAGTCCATCGCAGATGGAAGCTCCATCTGCGATGGATCTGAGATGAACTCCATTACGATCTGCGATGGAGTTGAAGGGGAGGGATTTAAGAGTCTGAGAAGAGAATGAGAGGGGGAAAGTGGAATCGAATGAGGGGATGGGAGGTGGTGGAGCAATTCTGTGGAGAAAAAAAAAAAGAATGAAAAAAGAAAATCTTTATTATTATTTTTTTTTGAGCAATGGACTAGATGATCTGGTCCATTGGATGAGATATTTCCCATCTAATGGCCCAGATCTCATCTGGTCCATTATTTTTTAAGGGTTTTTTAAATTATTTTTTTATTATATAATTAAATATTTATATAATTATTAAAGATAATAATTTATTAAATAAATAGAAATAAAATAAAATGGTAAGGGTAAAATGGTCTTTTTGACCAAAATGTCAATTTGACCGTGAGTCAATGGTCAAGTCAACGAAATCGAGGGGTGGTTTGTGCAATAAACGAAAAACTTGCTAACGAGTACAATAGCGTCATTCAACAGGGGTGTTAGTGCAATTGACCCTAAAGGATAAGTAGGCATCGAAGCTGCTCCTGACTTTAGTTTTGATAACGCGGGAGTGCTTTTCGTAGGTAGGACCACATATATATGTTGGACCACCGCCATTTGGGAAATTTTCAAGTATGTCATTCCTTGTGTTGTATGAATGGCAAAACCATTACATTTAATGTTGTTTTATGACACATTGACACTTATCTACAAAATCAGGACTTCTTCCGAGGCGCATTTCACACAAAATAGAATTTTTTTAGCAAGACTTAGTACGTACGAGGATGCATTATAGATAAGCGAATAAAGGTAGGGATATCGACGTGTAATTCTATCAACAATTCCTATTCCCACTGCTTGAGGGCACATCAATCTACTCATTCATTAATTTATTATAAATTTAGATATCTGATCATTTGCTCCATAGCAATTACATTTCACAAACTGCAGGGGATTGCTGAGCAATTCTCCTCCTTGGCAGGCATCCATGCAAACTGCAATATTACCAGAGACATAATTTCTCTGAAGAAGCTTGCCTGCCAAAGGAGATTTGCTCGCCAATTCTGCTGCAATATATATGATCTCCCAGCTCAAGCTCATCCAGAGACAATATCTGCTTTAACAGTAATAACGGAGAGTACATGAATTATCTGTTGCTTGTTTTATGTTCACCGTATTCTGAGTGTTAGAGATTTTAGCTATGTAGGGACAAAATAAGCTCAACACGAGCAGTCACTTCTCACTTGCATGCGTAACTAGAGGTTGATAATGATCGCATCAAAACATTTTTATTAAAAAGTTTTCTAATGCTTAATTGTGTTTCCAGGATATACTGATGAATATGTACAGAAGAAATAGTTATGGATCGAGAAGCTATTGCATCTCATAATGCTGCATGGATGATACTTCATCACAACTATACTGTGTACGCGCGTATCAACACAAAACAAACATATGTATGCTGAACTTTTTGACTTGTAACTTTGTGTGAAGAAATAATTAGCACCGACCTCCAAATTTTCTCTCATCTTAACAGATCTAAGCTCAATTCAGATAGCTGCCGACTTTGGTATCGTTGTTGATTGTCATTATGTGACGCTCACTATTGGTGTTAGAAGGTTCAATGATGGAAATATATATTTTAAGGATTTATAGTTTTAATATTATGATTCTATTTATTTTCTATTCAAGTTTACTTCTAACCCTTTTTTTTTTTTTTTTAAATATCACCTGCAATGGTGACTCGATTTTACTTTTGTGTTGGTCTTTATCAATGGTATTAAAGCCCCGGTTTGATTCCCAATTAATCCACCTCCGCAACCTTATTCACAAACCCTAAAACAGTGTCTGAATCACGATTCGCACCCCAAGTGTTGTTACATGTGTGGTCGCCTGTTCTGCTGGGCGTTACACTTCACCAATTATGTGATCAGAATATTTAGAATACTATTATCACCATGATTATTGAGGTGACTTATAACAGAGATTTTTGACTATGATCTGACTTATTAGCAGTCTTTGCGCAATACTAAAAATAATGACAACACCTATGATTATATCGCCATTGTCCATTCGCTCCAAATGAGCAATACTTCCGCCTACAGTGGAGAATGAGCACACCAATTTTAATACCACCTGCCATCGCCGTTGACAACAATAACAAAAACTCATGGTTTTATCTCTTGAGACTCTTTTGCATGAAACATTGAAGATATGAGACAAAAGTTTGCAAAAAATAAATTTCATAATCAACCTAATACTTTGATCGGAGAGATAAGCAACTTGAGAAAAGGGATAGATATAAGGTACATGATGCTACGGAATTTGTTGGTCATGAGATTATATACAACCCAATTCAAAAGTAGATGGATCGCATTCTATCACTAAGAAATCATTTCAAGATCCAATCATCCTCTATTGTAAATCAATCATCCTCTGTTGTAAAAGAAGGATAGTGTTGATGTTCTTGAAGTTCAAGTGGTAAATCAATCATCCTCTATTGTAATACAAACTCCTGCAATGGTGAACATGGTTTTTTCATAAACCTATCAAGCTTGATGAAAAGAAGCTCAAAGGGGTATTGAAAATACCATTGAACGTTTAGGAGATTCTTTTGTGATTCTTGCAGATTTTTCTGGTATGATCACTCCAAGAAAACTTCTTCTCTCCTTTCTATACGGAGGCTAATGGAGATAACAGTGAATTTTGAGATTACTCAGTTACCTTATGTTTGTGAAGAATGAAACTTGCATTGATAAATTTGTTGGACCGACAAGGAAAGAAGATTTGGTATTTTCATTTACTGGATGCAACCTATTTCACTCGCTAAGAGTTCAGTCTTTCGCAACATTGGAAAATGATTAAAATTGGGAATAATACATTTTAGGGACTTATAACTTTTTTATTTAAGATTTCATTTATTTCTTAGTTTCCTATTTTTATAAGTTAGTAGCTTATAAATCGGGCTCTCGATTGGATAGGCATACTATGTGAAAGTGCATCAATCATCTATCATGTTAAACCTAGATCGGGTGAATATATGTTTCTCCAATTTTTTGACCAATTAAAAACTTATGAACACAATCAAACTGTTGAAAAATTGGCAAAATTGTGAAGCAAATGAGAAGGTAATGAAGGGATATGAATCCCACATTGAAAAAATAAGAATATGTCAAGGCTTCTCAAGGCTATATAAGGAGATCAAGTCCTTAGTTTCTAATTGCACCAATTAAATACACTTAAAGCATTGTATTTAATTCTAATTAAATTCCTTTCTTGTTTCTCTTATTTTAGAGTGTAGAGAGGTGTGAATTATTTTATGCTTTGAGAGAGTGTGAGTGTATTGGTGTGGTAGTCTTGAAAGAATAGTCTGTGTGATTGTAATAATTTATCACATAGTGAATTTCTTTCTGAGGGCCGTAGTTTTTCTCATGGTTTTGGAGTTTTCCACGTAAATTATTGTGTTGTGGTGATTGTTATTATTTTCTATTTCATTTCTCTATAATTTCTGATATTTAGCATATTTCTATGGAGGTTTTGGGGAGGTTAATTTTCCCAACACAAACAATAAATTAATGCACGGAAAACCCAACAAGGTACAACTGTGGGACCAAATTTCTTTAACTATTTTTTATTCCAAAATCCACTAATCGATAAAATAGATACAGCCTCAAGTTGATTCACCAATCACTTCTATTGAACTATCTTATTTTATCTAACAACAACCATTTGAGTACTATTGATTCCCGAGTAACTTGCCTGCTCATCAATTCATCTTCAACGAACTAGCAAGTCTAGATCTAAATCTCAAAAGATTAGTCCAAGTGTTTAATGATGTAATTAATTAGCAAAATACATGAATGCATAACCAAGATACTTTATTAAAACTAGCAGATACATGATCAAAGTCAAGAACAATCAAATAGTAGTTTTTTTGTTTTCTGTCAGTTTTGCATAAGTCGTCATTGCTAAGGGCTTTGGTTTTCCAAGTCTAGAATTCATCTATAATCTCAAGCTTAGGGTAAGTACTCTATAGCAAAATCTGATATCTTGACAGATTCTAGGATTGTACACACAACACACATTCATCTTTATGCATATTATCTCGCATTAGTTAAGTTTAATCGTGTTATTACATTTCGTATATGTTGTAAATGTATTTCATTGCGTTGTACATTATGATGGATTTGTTCTTGATTTTTGGGGATTCAGAAATTGTTGAATGATAAGCTTCTGGATATCATTGAGAACTTATAAAGTGAACATAGTAGGTATAGATGGGTCTAGAATATTTCTAGAACACCAGTCCCTAGTGCCATCGCGTTACGTGACTGATGGGACTGTGCCAAGACCGTGGACACCCACGCACCAAGGCCTTTGGCGCGATCACGCCAATCCTTAGCTCACTGGTTTTCACTAGTATGGTTGGCATGACCTGTTGGAAATAAAACACTCAAACAACTTTTATTTAAACTCAAAACAAATATTACAAGAAACTCTCACTCAAGAACTCACTCACTCTTTTACTTCTTCTTCACTCACTTAGAAGCTTTACTTCTTCTTGATGTCTAACCAAAATGGGAGGGGGTATTTATACTACTTACAAACATTTTAGACCACACAAATAAACTAATCCAAAATTATAATAACCATACACCTCATCCTTCTACATCTTCCACATCCTTCCAATTGACCACATGATTTTTATGCCTAATTACCAAACCCTAGAGAATTCTAGATAGAGGGCTTGACCTTATTTATGGACTTGGACTCTAATTTATTTGGGTTTGGGCTCTCATAATGTTCGGGCCTTCATAGTTTGGGCCTAAAACAAGTTTATACTTCAACACCCCCCTTTAAACTTGTTTTACCATCCAAGCAAACTTCTTAATCTCGAAAAATCTTCAAACCTGAGTGGCTTGGTGAAAATATCTGCAATTTGATCTTTGGACTTCACGTACTCCATTTGCACATCCTTTTTCGCTATGCACTCCCTTATGTATGGTAACGAGTATCAATATGCTTGCTTCGATCATGGAACACTGGATTTTTGCTAAGGCAATGGCTGACTTGTTGTCACACATCTCAGTTGGCTTTTCTTGTGGCAAACCCAATTCCTTCAGAAATTTCTGAGCCATATTATATGATAGACGCTCAAAGTAGCAGCTACATATTCAGCTTCACAAGTAGATAAGGTGACAATCGGTTGCTTCTTTACATCCATGTGAAAGCTGTATTTTCCCATGAAAACACGAACCCACTGGTGCTCTTCCTGTCATCTATATCTCCACCCCAATCGCTATCGCTATATCCCACAAGCTTGTAATCATTAGAAATTAATAAAACAAACCAAAATCAATTGTACCTTTGATATAACGGAGGATTCTCTTAGCGGCTTTAAATGGGTGGTTGTTGGATTCTCCATGTATCGACTCACAAGTCCAACAGTAAAGAATATCTGGCCTTGTGCACGTCAAATAGCGTAAGCTTCCAACTAAACTCTTGAAGAATGTTGGATCTATGCTTTCACCTTCACTTTGATTCCGCATTCTACTGGCGTTTTATCGGCTTACAATCATTCATCTTGAACTTCTTGAGTATTCCTTTGCATAATTTTCTTGGGAGATAAGATGCCTTCTTCCTTTTGCTTGACTTCAATACCAAGATAGTACGCCATTAATCCGATGTCAGTCATCTCAAATCCTTGGCCATTGCTTTCTTGAACTCTTCAATCAGGCTTAGGTTATTGCCGGTGAAAATCAAATCATCCACGTACAAGCATACTACCAGAATATCTCCATTCATGATCTTGATATATAGGGCGTGCTCGTAGGGCATTTGGTGAAGCCATTTTGTTGAAGTACTTGTCAATTCTGCTATTCCATGCCCTTGTGCTTGCTTTAACCCATACAGAGCTCTTCTCAGCTTCAGAACTTTGTCTTCTTGGCCTTTGACTTCGTAACCCAGTGGTTGCTGAATGTAGACTTCTTCTTCAAGAACTCCATTTAGGAAGGCAGACTTTACATCCATTGATGGATCTTCCATTTTTTGCGCTGCCATAGAAATGATTAGTCTTATAGTTTCTAATCTAGCAACTGGAGCAAATACCTCATCATAGTCTATTCCAGCTCTTTGACTGTAGCCCTTCGCAACTAGCCTTGCCTTGTGTCTTTCAATCTCTCCCTTAGAATTTCGCTTTGTTTTGTACACCCATTTGACACCAATTGCCTTGTGCCTTTTGGAAGTGGAACAAGTTCCCAAGTGTTGTTCTTCTCAATGGCCTTGATTTCCTCATCCATCGCATCTCTCCACTTCTTTTCTTGAGCAGCTTCTTCAAAACTCACTGGTTCACAATCAGCAAAGAGGCAAAAAAGAGTAAGATTATCAGATCTCTCAGTTACCTCATAAATCTTGAAGACTCTTGTTCGTTTTATTGTCTTTTTGTAAAATGATGGTGGTGAATTTCGTTATTTGTTGAAGCTGGTGATGCTGGTGGTGTAGTGGGTTCTTGTTGAGGTTCTTCTAGTTGCTCCATTGGCGTCTGCTCTGTTTCTTCAAATTGTGGAGTGAAGTTGAAGTTGTCTACATGCGATCCAAAATCCCATTCTCCTTCTTCATCAAATATCACATCTCGGCTGATCACAAACTTTTTGTTTTCGGGTTGTATAGCTTGTAACCTTTCGAATAAGCGGGATAGCCGATGAAGATAAACTCTCACTTCTATCGTCAAGCTTGGTTCTTCTCTCATCTGGTACATGAACATGTGCTATGCTTCCAAAAACTCTTAGGTGGGAGATGCCGGGCTTTCTACCACTCCATACTTCTTGAGGTGTCTTTCCCCACACACTTCTTGTTGGAGAGCGATTGGACAAATAGACTGCACACACCACTGCTTCCCCCAAAACTCCTTGGGCAATCTCTTGCTTTTGAGCATGCTTCGCGCCAAATCCAGGATTGTTTATTCTTTCTTTCTGCAACTCCATTTTGTTGGGGGATCTGGGAACAGTTAGAGGACGTCTAATTCCATTCGCTTCACAAAACTCCAGGAATTCCTTGGATGTGAATTCTCTCCTCTATCGGATCTCAGTGCCTTGATCTTATGGCCACTCTCTTTTTCCACACGGCTTTGAACTTCTTGAATACTCCAAAGACTTCTGATTTCTGCTTCAAGAAATAAACCCATGTTTTTCTTGAAAAATCATCAATGAAGAGAAGGAAATATTATGTTACCGAGAGAGCTTGCTTGATCGGACCGCACACATCGGTATGACTAGCTCGAGTGGCTTCTTGGCTCTTGAGTCTGACTCTTTTGGAAAGCTATTTCTAAATTGCTTCCCGAGTAAACATCCTTCACAAAGTTGGTCAGGATGATTGATGCATGGTAGTCCTCTCACCATTTCCTTCTTAGATAGTAGCTCCAAGCTTCCAAATTGAGATGCCCAAATCGAAGGTGCCATAACCAAGATGCATCTTTGTAGCAGGCTTTCAACACTTTGCAACATCGTTTTGAATGTTCAAAGAAAATAATCTATTCTTTGACATTTTTACTTTGGCTATTAGATTCCTTTGCCATCTCTTATAGAAAGACTACAATCCTTCATATGAATATCATAGCCTTTTTCTAAGAGTTGACCCATACTCAATGTTGCATGTCATATTGGGCACATAGTAGACATTTGAGATTAATTGATGACTACCATTTTAGTGCGGATAAGGATGTTACCTTTTCCTTTCACTGATATTTTTGAATCATCTCCAAATGAGACATTGCCAGCCACTGATTCATCTAGCTCTACGAACATACTTCTTCTTCCACACATGTGGTTGCTTGCACCAGTGTCGAGGTACCAAGCATTTTCTTGGTCTCCATCATTGTCTCTACAAGCTAGTAGCACTGTCTCTTCTCTTCGGTTTTACTTCCACATAATTGGACCTTTCGTCAACCTTACTGCTGGGAGCTCTACATTCCGAAGCATAATGCCCAAATTTCTGACAATTATAGCATTGAACTTGAGATTTATCGTACCTCGAGTTTGAATTGCCTCTCCCACGGCCTCTTTGAGCTTTCTCCTTTCTCGTAGTTGTTGAGGTTGCTGCTTTAGAATTCCAACCTCGTCCATGGCCACGTCCTCGGCCTCTACCTCGACCACGCTGGCTTCTCTCGTGGCCTTGACTTTCTTCTTCTCCTTCAGTTGCATCTTGAGGAGTTGCTCGTTATCCCTTGCTTCCTTTTATGTTTTTCTTCATATGCTTGCAATGATCCTTGGAGTTGCTCGATCGTCATTTCTTCCAGATCTTTAGTTTCTTCTATCGTCACGACAATGTGCTCAAATTTGGATCCAATTAACGGAGTATCTTGTCTATTATTCTTACATCTTCTAATTTTCACTGTTTCTTTTTAATTGGTTAGAAACAGCTGCTACTCTTGAGAAATAATCTGAAATAGATTCAGATGCTTTCATATGTAAGGATTCGAATTCACCTTTAATGTTTGGAGACGACCTTCTTTACCTTTTCGACTCCTTTTAAGAGATTTGCAACTTCTCCCACGCTTGCTTAGCGGAGCTTGCACTCGAAATCTTCTCAAAACCATCATCATCTAACGCTTGATAGATGAGATAGAGAGCCTTTTTGTCTCTTTTCCTTGAGTCTTTTAAGCTATCCTTTTGAGTTTGAGATAGAGTTGACTCATCTTCTGGTTTGGTGTAACTGTAGCACCCCCCGACCCGATCCCGGCCGGACCGACCCGGGAAGCGCCACTCGGACTTTCAAAACTTTTTAAAAATCAATTTTATACATTTCAAAAATCATTGTGAGCCCATAACAAATAATTAAATAAACTTTTTACGAAAATCCGGCAAAGTACCGTTTATTTTTCGGACTTTCCAAAAACCTGCTTTTACACAAATCAATTCAATTCCAATTTCAATAACACTTCAATATCAATTTCAAACAATTGCGCACTCTGCCGTTTAGTGCGACTTATCAATCACAATTTATAAAATAGAACAGTTCAAACTTTTATATATATATATATATATATATATATATATATACAGACATTCAGAAATCGTAAAGTAATTATTAAAAACATATTACAAACATATTTACAATTCCCTGTATATGCATGCTTTCAGAATATATATACATAACAAAAATATCGCTACCCAACTGTACAATCCTGTGACTCGGTCTGCAATTCTTCCAGTTCTTCAGTCTTTACCTTCATCCGGATTCCTGGTACCTACGCGTTAGACACAAAAACTAACGCGCTAAGCATAAAGCTTAGTAGGTGTACTAAAATCTCAATATGGAAACATATATAACTTTTAATAATAAATAAATCACAATATTATATGTCAATTCAAATCATGTTTAAAACAATTAAATTTCAGAATCAAAGTATATAATTTTCAAGCACTTGAACTTCAGTAATGAGGTCAATATATAATTTTCGATCAATAAAACATTCAATACACTTTTCAATTCCAAATCAATTCTGGCCCGCTAGAATACTAAACATATACGGACTGGAATATGGGTCAAGCTCCCAACCCCCAGAACGAATTCTGAGGAGGTACGTGTCTCCCAACTCTAGGACCGTGGGTACGGAACCTAGAGAGGTACATAGCTCCCTATCCCAGGAACGAATCCTTGGGAAGGTACATTAACTCCCAACCCCCAGGACGAATCCTGAGGAGGTACGTATCTCCCAGCCTCTGGACGAATCCAAGAGGAGGTACATCAATATCATCAATATCAATCAATCAATATCGGCGCAGTACTGCTCAATAAAACACAGCTGGTATACCAACCTCCTATATCCTTTTCTATGTCTACGTATCCTAGGGCCGTTTCGATAAACCAAATTCACAATCAATTTCGCAATAATTACTCAATAATCGATAATCATTCAATAGTCTATAAATCACATAATAACTTCAAGAAATATGAACAATATTCACATACAAGTCTAAATCAACTGTTTAAAACGAAATCGGAAATATTCGAAACACAAACAAATGCGATCTCGTATAAAATCTTTCCATAATCAACCATAAGTATATCAATCATCAATTTTTACACATCGAAAATCGAAATCGAAAACATTTAACAAAATCAAATCAAAACAATGAACGAAATTGAAATCGGAAACAATTAACGAAATCGAAATCTAAACGAAAACGAGAAACGTAACGAAAATAAAAACGTAAACGATAACGAAATGCTTTTCGTAACGATTTCGAAAAACAATGTACACCAACCTCGGTACCGTCTTTTCGTTCGAGAATCTCGGTTCGACGATTTTGTTTTCCTTTCCTTTCCCTTCTCTTTCTTTCTTCTTCTTCTTCTTCTTCTTCTTCTTCTTTCTTCTTTTCTTTTTTTCTCGCTCTTTCTCTCTCTCTCTGTTCTGTGATAATTTCTGGCTTCCTCGAGAAGCCACTTCTTTTTTTTATATTTTTTTCGCTACCGCGACCGCCGTCGCGACCTATGGTCGCGGCACCAGGTCGCGACACTCACTGGAGTGCGCGCACCGCCTTCGTCGCGAGCGCGCCCTGGTCGCGCGAATGGTCGCGTTGCTCTCTGCCTGTTTTTGACAATTTCATCGCGACCTGTGGTCGCGGTGGCTGGTCGCGTTGCTCACTGCCAGGTTTTGCCATTTTCATCGCGAGCAAGCCATCGCGACCTATGGTCGCGGTGACTGGTCGCGGTACTCACTGCCAGATTTTTCGTTTTTCGCTGCGAGCGAGCCATCGCGACCTGTGGTCGCGGTGACCAGGTCGCGATGCTCTCTGGTTCAGTTTTCCAATTTTACATTTAATTACCTTTACACCCCCTCAAATAGTAAAATTTTATTTTCACATATTTCATATATCAAAAATTCATTACCCGCAATCCGGGATGTTACAGTAACCTTTCTCTACGACCTCCCAGATATCGTGTGCTCCAAGAAGTGCTTTCATTTTGATACTCCAATTATCATAATTTTCGTTCTTGAGTGTTGGAACTTGAAACGACGCCATACCATTAGCCATAACTCTCAATATAGTGAGAATTTCAAATTTCTGACTACATGGATGGACTCAGAACGTCGAAAAACCTTAAGATGGACTCAGACAAAAAATAATTTTTTTTAGTTAAAGTCAAAGTCAACGGTCAACCTAACCTGGTCAATAGTTAACGTTTTTGATTGCTCGGTCAACGGCTTGCGGCTCGGTCAGCAGCTCGGTCAACAGGCTTGGCGGCTCGGTCAACTCGGTCCAACTCGGCTGGACTCACTTCCAACGGGGCTGATTCGGCTTGAACTCGGTGAGTTAACTCACTCTATGGCAGCAAACTTCCGGCGGCTCGTTTGAACTCTGATCGGAGCAATTTTTGCGGCATCGGCTTCATCTCGTTGAGAACTTCGATTTGGATATGCTATAGTGCACACCTTCCAACTCAGCTCTGATACCACTTTGTTGGAAATAAAACTCAAACAACTTTTATTTAAACTCAAAACAAATATTATAAGAAAACTCTCACTCAAGAACTAACTCACTCTTTTACTTCTTCTTCACTCACTTAGAAGCTTTGCTTCTTCTTGATATCTAAACCAAAATGGGGAAGGGGTATTTATACTACTTACAAACGATTTTAGACCACACAAATAAACTAATCCAAAATTATAATAACCATACACCTCATCCTTCTATATCCTTCCAATTGACCACATGATTTTTATGCCTAATTACCAAACCCTAGAGAATTATAGATAGAGGGCTTGGACCTTATTTATATACTTGTACTCTAATTTATTTGGGTTTGAGCTCTTATAATGGTTCAGGCCTTCACATAGTTTGGGCCTAAAACAAGTTTATACTTCAACACGATCATGCTAGTTGTAGCAAATGCAAGCAATGGCGTTAGAGGCTAGACGAGACCAACGCGACCGCACCAGTTTCCAATGGGCAACATCTGGTGCAATTGCCCTGTAAGGCTTGGCATAGCCCGTTAGTAGATTGGCCATACCATCATTATAAATAGTAGCTTGCCAGTTGCAAACTTAGGAAGTTTTTTAACCTATTTTTTAATTTTTTATTTTCCTTGAGTTTCGCATGAGCCGTCATCGCTAGAATTTTGGTCTTGCAAGTCTAGAATTCATCTAGAGTCTTAAGGTAAGATTTTGATGCATCCTAATTGATTCAATATTTTTTATTCTAAGTCTTTCTTCTCCAAGTTTATTTTTATGGTTTGAAATCATAGGATCTTTCTTGGAGAGTTTATCAAACTATGAATTGACTGTTTTTACTTTCATACATCTAGTTTTCATAGAGTGTCTTGGTCATGCATTTAATGTGTGTTTCGTTCATTACATTCAATAAACATTTAGACTAATCTTTCGAGATTGAGATTAAGTCTTGTTAGTACACTGAAGATGGATTGAGCAAGCAAAGTTAGTGGGGGATCACTAGTCAAAAGGCTGCAGTTAGATAAAATATGATAGTCTAATAGGAGTGTGATTGGTGAATCAACTTGACGGTGAATCTATTTATCAACTAGTGGATTTTGCGACGAAAGTGATCAAAGAAATTTAGTCCGTGTTTTTAACTTGTTGGGTTTTCCACTAAATACATCTTCCTATAAAAAAAAAAAGAAAACAAAAGTTGTTAACCTATTCTATCTTTTGAATTGTTTTGTGTTATTCTTCCTCTCTCAAACTTTAGTTTATTGTTTGATTGTGTTCATAAGTTTTAATTGGTTGAAAAATTGAAGAAATCTATTACCCTCCCTCAAGGGTTAACATAATAGATAATTGATGTCAGGGCCCGGCACTGGCCCAGGGCAAGTTGGGCAACTGTCCCATAGCCCAATAATCTTGGGGCTACCAACAAACTCTTGAATGTCACTACAAGAAAAATGACTTTTGGCAACATCCATTTGGCAACGCACGCAATGCGTGCGTTGCAAAAAGTCACCTATGGCAACACACAATAAATGTATGTTGCGGAAGATTCCTATAGCAACATGCACGTGCACGTTGCTAATGATTAAAGACATATGACAACGCAAAACCAATACGAAAGTTACTCAAAGTCACAAATAGCAACGTACAATGAACGTTGCTATTATCTTATCACTTATGACAACATACGATGTTTGCACGTTGCTGAAAAGTTGAGCTCTTGCAACACAAAAATGTAAATTGTCAAAAAATTGATACATTTAGCAACGCACCTGGTATGAACGTTGTCGTAAGTAAATCTATAGTAACATTTAATTTTCGTAAGTTGTTAAAAAGTTAATCTTTTGCAACGCGCAATTCGCATGTTGCCTAAAAATTTATATTTGGCAACACGCTAGTTTTGAACGTTGCCATAAATATATCTATAACAATACACAATATGTATGCTACTAAATGGTTGATATTTCGTAACACACTAAAAAGTAAGTTGCTTAAAGTTTATATTTAGCAACACACATTTTGTGAACATTGCTATATGTTAATCTATAGCAACACATAATTATGCATGTTGCAAAAAGGTTGGTCTTTTACAACGCGCAATCCGCGTATTGCCTAAAAGATCACATTTAAACACTTGCTAAAAACGTCGCCATAGATATATCCATAACTTAAATATTTTTAAAGAGTTAGTTAAATTATTCTATTAATAAGGTGACATCCATAAATATAATATTTTTATAACAATAAACTTTTATCAATGCTTGTTGACTTGTTCATGACAATTAATATTATTTGAGGTTCGAGTTATACCTATTTCTTTTTGTTTTTTTTAATTATGAAAAAGTAATACCTATTTCTTTTGATATATAATTAATGTACTTAACATTTTTCAATATAATATATGGATTTGTAATTTAATATAGAATTTTTTTAATTTATTTTCAAAATTTTATTTATTCATAATTTAATTAACATATAATCTCGTATGACATTTGAGATAAAATTATATTTAATTTATAACTTGAGATCGTTTTAATTAATTAAAACCAATTAAAATTAAAACATTATTTTAATTTATAATTTAAGATTTGCATTATGAGAGAAGGGCTCAACTTTAATAATATGCAATTCGAATATATTAATAAAATGGACCATCTTTTAAAACTATTGATATTGGTATCTAATTTTATTGATCAATTTTAGATTTAGTATACATATACATTACTCTTAAAAATAGATTTATTAGTCCAATTTTATATTAGTTTTATTTTAATTAGATTTATTTTTTTGGTGAAATCAAAATAAAAAGTAGTTGAGTTTGGACTAAGAGTTAATTGGTTGTTTTTCAAGTACAACCCTAATTTTCCTTCCCACCCAGCTTTCTCACCTGCCTACTATTGGGTTTGGTCCACTCTCATGTGGGCCACAACCAACTTGGGTCACTTAAGCCCAAAAATAAACAAGTGCAAGTGTGTTGTGTGTGTGTCAGCAACAAACAAATAAACGAAGAAGAAATTAAAGTGAGGCAGTGAACAGAAAAAAAATAAATAAATAAAAATAAAAACAGAGCAGCTGCGCCGAGAGAGAGAAAGAAAAGGGAAAGAAAATGATGGTCTAGGTTTCAAGATCCAACGGTGGATTTTCCTCTGATCTTCTCCAAATTTCAGTATGTTGTTCGCAACGACTAAAGCTACGCATCTATAGGTTTGAATCGTTGATTCCTCTCTTGTATTGCTCCATTTGGTAAGAGTATCCAACCTTTACTTTGATGTATTTTGGTTGTAATCCACCTCTAGGTAAGATCTTGATGATAGTATGTGTTAAGATCTCTTTTGGCCATAATTCAGTGATGATAGATGCTTTTCCTTTTTATTTTTAAATGGGATACTTACTGAAACAAAAATCAGATTCGATGTTAATCTCTCTGTTCTTCTTTCTCCCTGCTCCAATTCCAGATCCAACACGGGTCTATGTAGATAGTGAGGTCCTGAATGGGAATTTGTTCTTTTTTGAATGTACTCCTTTTTTGAATTGTTGGACATATAGTATCTCGTGTTAGTGAATGGCTGATCATAGTCACTGCTTTGCCTTAGGTATTAGAATGTTTGATTAACCTACTTCCTTAGCTGTATATGAATGAGATTCTAATTTGACTCAACGACTTAAATTTTGTCCTAAATTCAGTTCCAGAAATCGAACAAGGGTTGTCTGATGCTGCACATTCAAAAATAACTGTCAGTTTTACCCCACACCTAATGCCAATGGTATGTATTTAATTAGTGTCAACGACTCTATTATCTTTTTCCTTGCAGAAGAAACTTAGCATGTGTTTTATTTTTCTTACAGATTCGTGGTATGCAATCAACTATATATGTAGAAATGGCTCCAGGAGTAACTATTGAGGATTTATACGAACAATTAAAGATCTCATATAAGGTATTTCTTACTGAACAATTCTCATTAAATTATTCCTAAATCTTTTAATGTGCATATTCGCTTGTGGTTTATTTTGGTACAACTGATCCTGTATAGTGCCAAACTGAATTACAGTCTTACTAACTGGATGCTTGCTTATATATATAGTAATTATGTTGTGCGAACCAGGTTTTTGCGGACTCTGTCTTTTAGTGTATTTCTTTGCATATATAAATGTTTATATGCACAAATAATTGCATTTTTATGTACAAAGAATTCACTAAAAGACAAAAGTCCATATGGACTTAGTGTGGATTGGGTAAAAATTATATATATGTGCAAACACATATAATCCTAAGATCCCTTTCTGAGCTTGTTTAATAAATAGTTGTGTAACAATATTATTTAAAAGGTAACCTTTAGGGCACACGTTATGCCTCAAATAATGTGAAAGGAAGTTTGTAAATCTGGATGATTTATTACTCAAGTTTCCTCATTAATAACAAATTAAATATTATTTTATTGTAAACCACACAAATACCAAGTTTATCCTTCTTGTATACTTGCCCTCCTTTATTTATTGATGGGGCCCTCAAGAAAAACATCATAAATGCCATCTCAAATTAATTTTTAGTTATTTTTTAAGGAATATTTTTTATTAATTTAATTTTACAAATAAAATATCATAAATGCCATCAAATTAATTTTTACCGTTTTAGTTTTGAGAATGAAGACATAAGTGTCTCCAATATTTGGAAACAAATAGTAGGTGAGTCTATTTGAAAAACAAACAAAATAAAAATAATTTGTGATAAATGTTGTAATATATAGTTTTTCTCAAAGTAAAAATAGGTGAGCACAATAACATGAAGGGATCCTAGAATTAGAATATAACAATTTAGCATAAAATTTACAAAATAAAATCATTTTCACTAAAATTGAAGTATTAAATTAGTTAAAAAATATAAACATATTGTATTTCTAGTTTTTCTTTTTTGTGGGTTCCATTGATTAGTATTAGAAGAAAGTATAAAGGAAGGGCAGTTAATATTAGACAATTTATTCCGGATATCTCTTCTAATATGAAATTAAACTCCTCTGCATCTTGTTGCAGAGTGAGCGAAACAACTCATTTGAGTTTTTAACTAATGTGGTGATGTGATGCATGTTTTATTGCAGTTCTTCTCGTTTTTGTCACTATATATTTATTTTATACTTTTACATCCCTTTGGCACATGTACAAATACACATTTGCCAATGCCAAAATAGTCTAGACTGACACCTATATGTCAATATCAAAATAGCCTAGACTGACACCCATCAGCCACTCTTTTTGACAATTTTACCAATGTCATAATAGTCTAGACTGACAATTTAGGTAGCTGTAAGAGCACTGAAAAGCTCTGTGAATAGCAAGCACCAGGTCAGAGATTTTTATTTACCAAATCCTTGTGTCATTTTCTTCTCGTTTTTGTCACTATATATTATTGTTTTAGACTTTTAGCATGAACACTATCTTCTTTTGCTTCAAAATTAGATTCTCTAGACTGACAAAATATTGTTTTATATATTATTGTGAATATCGATCATTGCTTGCACACTTTAATTATGAGTCAAAATAGTACAACGCTGGTAGTATAGTTAGGTAACAAAAACTTTATTATAGACTGACAATTTAGGTAGGTCAGACACTCTTTATTGACAATTTCATACTCTAGATCACACTTCCTTACCTTATAAATCACACTTCCTTGTTTTCTCTAGTTATCATAAATCTACAAATTTTTACAAAACCAAAAGAGAAGAAAAGAGCGTGTATAACAATGGAAAATGCCATGTCACGCCGTTTTAGCAATATTTGTATCTTTTGTGGGTCTAGTTCTGGTAAGAATAGAGAATTTGAAGAAGCTGCTGAACAGCTTGGTAAGGTATTAGCAGAGAAATAGATCCATTTAGTATATGGGGGAGGTAACCTTGGGTTGATGGGACGTGTCTCAAAAGCCGCTTATGATGGCGGAAGTCAAGTTTTAGGTATCATTCCAAAAGCTTTGAGTGTAGGTGGTGTTACATGCAGCACAGTCGGGGAATTGCAGATTGTCTCAGATATGCATGAACGTAAGGCTGAAATGTTTAGCAATACTGATGCATTCATAGCCTTACCAGGGGGATTTGGAACCTTAGAAGAACTCTTTGAAGTTACCTCATGGGCCCAACTCAAAATCCATCAAAAACCAATAGGCTTGTTGAATGTTAATGGTTTTTATGATAGCCTGTTATCTTTCCTAGATCACTCTGTAGAAAAAGAATTTATCTCACCTCAAGCTCGACGAATTCTTGTTACTGCTTCTAATGTTCATCAGTTGATTGAACAATTAGAAGCATTTGTTCCCGAATATAATATAACCACATCTAAGTTAGATTGGTCGGTTGATGAGGGTAGCAAAAAGCGCAAATTGGCTTAACCTATGTATTTTTCTTCCTATTCTTATTTTCAATAAATATGTTATTTTTGTTTTCATAAGCTATTCTTCTCACACACACACTTTGACATTTAATTGTGGGTTGCAAATTGAAGATTATTAAGAATCTATTCTTGTGTGTTAACAAAATCAACAACCAAAGGCAGTGAATCCTCCTCTTCTTATTTTTTCCTGCTAAAAAATAAATAAATAAAAATAAAAATTTGATTTGAAGCAGAATTTAAAAAAAAAATGATTTGGAGCATAATTGGTTTGTGAAAAATATATATAAGATTGTGAAAAATTGTTGTCTTTTTCATGAGACCAAAATGATTCTGTTTTCATTTAACAAAAACAAAAATAAAGCGAACTCAGATACACAAAGACCAACTGCTATGGTATGATTCTGTTTTGATTTAATATTATTTTTGATATAAAAGTCATTTTTTTGTGTATTTATATGTATCAATTACATACATTTCTCTATGATTTTAGTCTCATGGTTAATGTTTATCATATAACTTTGGTAAGGATAAGTTGATGAGCAAAAGAAAGATATGATGTGGTCATAAAAGAGAAAGGGTTGATGTTTGGGTTGAAGGACGTAAAAGAAAAAAAAACAAGCTGTGAAGTAGTGCAAACTGCTATGGTAAAATCTTTACAAATATATATTGTACAATTACGCAAGACATGTAACAATTTGAAGATGCACAATGTCATTTGTTACATTGGTACCCAGATGATGATTCTGAAGATCAAATTGTTGCTGAAGGCGTGATTTCAAGTATAAATCCAAAGGATAAAATCCACAACATGCCTCTTGGAAGGCGTTATTGGAGAGTTTGGATCGATGCGGTTTTCATTAATATCGGAGGATATATGGATATATTTTTGACACATAAAGTTAATTTTGTTGTTTCTATCATTTTGTCTAACACATTTTGATTTTAGATAATTTGAATTTAGGTACTTGCCACTTGGAGAATTTTGTTTGGACATGTTATTATGGTGACATTGATTATATTTATATTGAATTTGGAGAACTAAATTATAATTTGTACATTTTAATTTTATCATATGAATTGTAATTTTGTACTTGTACAATTCGTACCTCTTACAGGTATTTTTTTAATTGAAAATTTAAAATGTTCAAAAAAATAATATTGATTTTTAAAAATAAAACAAATAAAAAAATTTTGGCAACACATAAAAAGTTGTCTTAAACAGGCTTTTGGCAACACACATTGTATGTTGTCTTATACAGAATTTTTGGCAACACACAAAACAAACTTGCCTTATACAGTCTTTTTGGCAACATGTAATTTAATGTTTCCTTACATATAACCTTTTAGCAACATATGTTACATGTTGTCATACACATACTTTTGGCAACACACATCGAACGTTGTTTTAAATTTACTTTTGGCAACGTACGTCTAATCTTGTCTTTAAGTGCTATAGCAACGTACAATTTATGTTATTTTAAATGGTTATAGCAATGTACAGAATTCGTTGTAGTAAAGATTATGCACGTTGCAAAAATATACGACAACACACTATACACGTTGCGAAAAGCCTACGGCAACATTCAATGTGCGTTGCGAAAAGCGGCTGGACTTTTAGCAACATGGCCTTCAGCAACATATGACCGTTTGTTGTTAAACTTTCAGCAACGCAATTAGTCCGTTGCGGTATGTCATTTTTCTTGTAGTGTGTATAGTTTCTAAATGTATTCGCAAGAATTTAAATGACTCCTTTAGAGATTTTACTATCTAATTTTTTTACGTTCTTAGGCCCAATAAACTTTCAAAGGGAACTCATTTTTTAAAAACTCATTTAGAGATTTTAATATCTTTCCCACGAATCTTGAGCCCAACAAACTTTAAAAAGGCGTAAAATTTTTTTTAGAACTCCTTTAGAGATTTTAATATCTCCCACACGAATCTTGGGCCCAACAAACTCTGAAAGGGCATATATATATTTTTCCCTAGGGCCAAAAAAGCTATGAGCCGGCCCTAATTGACGCGCTTTCACTATGATTTGATGAAATAAATTTATACTAGTATTCTTCTCCCATTCTCCCCTTTGATTTCTTCCTCTTTCTTCTATAGTTTCCCCCCTTTCCTCTAATTTTCTATCTTCCCTAGCCCTAATTCTCTATCTACCATTTTTCTTTAGTTGGTTCTGCATCAACTTACTTTAGTAAGATAGAATTAATTCAAAATATTTCCACCTTATAAAGGTCGTTAATTGTTGATATTTTTAGAATGAAAATTTACATAAATTGAGGTGCAAAGTCAAATCTTGAATGGGGTGTTAGGTTGCGAAGATTGAATCAAGAAAGTTTAGTTTCGCACCAGGGCAGAGGCACTCGTGGGCAGTTGCCGCAAGCAATAGCTGCATCACAAGTCGTGAGCCAGAATCCAAATAACGGCGTCTTGGTTGTGCCATAGGACGTAACAAAGTGACCCGATTCAATCAGAACTCTGTTATTTTGATCAAAATTTCTTAACTGTGTTTTATCAGGTTTGAATGGCAACTACATATTTAAAGTTCATGAATTTGATTAACTCCAATTTCAATTACATTAATACAAAAGAAGATGGATGTTAATAATATGCATGGCTTTTGAATATTATAAATACACAAGAGGCATTTGTAGCCCATTAGTGAGATTGTTTGATTTTTAAAAAATAACTGATACTCTATTGTGTTTGTTTAAGTACAAGTTACTAGTTCCATTTGGTGTAACTCTCCCAATCATATTGTGAAACTCTCTGGGACTCAAACAAAATATCCACTTGAACAGTCACTACAAGAAAAGTGACCTGTAGTGACAAAAAATAATAGCCACTAGAAAAGAAATATTTGTCACAATATCAATATTGTGACATAAAAAGTGTCACTATACAATTGTCACATTTAACCCCGTCACTAAAAGTATTAGTGACGGTTAAAGTCATTTCGTCACTATGGTTAGTAACATAATTTTATATGTATCACAAACCATTACTTTTAGTGACACATTATTAGAGAACTTTAATGAGTGACGAAATAACATTTTGTCACTATGCACAAATTTAGTAACAGTTAACTATTTAAAAATTTGTCACTATATACATATTTAGTGACGATTTATTATTTAAATATTATGTCACTATTTACAAATATAATGACTATTAATCATTAGAAAAATTTGTCACTATACAGAAACTTAGCGACACTTAATCATCTGAAAATTATGTCACTATATAGAAGGTTAATGACAATTAATCATATTAAAATTGTGTCATTATTTGTATACTTAATGACATTTTAATTTACAACCTTTTTATTCTCTACTTTGATAGAGACGTAATAATTATTGTTATATTTCATTAAAGTGATAAAAATTTAAATTTTTACAATTGAAATGATAAATCTATAGAAAAAAAAAAGTGTATACAAACACATATATAAAATCATAATTATCATTGTTCGGTGAAATTTAATTAAATGTAATATTTAATATTTCAAAATTAATATAAGAAATCAAATATAAAATTCAAAACATAGTCGTTAATCTAATTACATGCTGAAATTAAAAAATGTTCTAAACTATAAAAGCCACTAACAAAACTATAAACTACAAAGGTCCGGATAAATCTAAAAATTGTTGTCGAAACATCACCAAAAATTCGTCAAACTGAGATTTCAATGCATCCATCTCTTTAAGTTAAGATCTCAACCCATTAATTTCAGCCTCAAGATGTATTGGGTTGGTTTATAAAGAGCCTGTAAAAAATAAGTAATAACAAATTTAAATTTATTAACATAGTTAAATTGTGTAAACAACTAAATTAATAACGAAATTTTATTCTAAGAAGAACTTTTGCATCATCTAAATCTTCAAATGCATAGAGGTCACAAAATGTAACTACCTTACTCAGATATGTAATAAATTCACAATCATCAATTACTTGCTTCTTTAGTGTTGTTGGATTTTGTAGATTCACAACTTGATTCCATGGCTATGGTGCCCTTTCCTACCAATTGACAAAACCATAGACTTAGAAGGTAAATGCAAAATATTGAAGAAAACTTATAAAGAAAAGTTCAAAAGAAAATGTTAAAATCTCAATATCAATTGAATGAATTTTCAATAATGACTTATGCATTCGTCGAGATAAACTTGAGCATACCTTATTTAGAGATTCATGCTTTTCTTTCTTGCCCCTTGAAACTATATATAAGTAGAACTTGGGACAAAGACATTCATGGAAGTATAACACATAAATGTCTTGATGAGGTGGGGAACCAGTAGTAGTTTTAGGCCATTTATCTATACATGTCAGGTGTGATATTATATATATATATATATATATATATATATATATATATATATATATATATATATATATATACACACACACATGTCGCCCAATAACCAAAAAAAGTTTAGCTATCAGGAAGAAAATGTGAGGAAAATATATAAACATGTGAGGTGTGATTATAATAAAACTTACAATAATATTTCAATGAGACATTTATTCAAACATCTTGTGTATCACAATTTTATCATACAAATTAAAATAATAAATACGTATAACAAGTTTTTTTTCATAACACGGAGATAAAATGAAAATAAAACTAATGATCATCAATTAAAAACAAAAAAAGAAACAGAAAATTAAAAATAAATTAAAAGAAGAGAGATGGGAAAACTACAAGAAAATAAATAAAATTAATTGAAGTAAGAAACTTACAATTTGAAATGGAACCAATTTGCTGCTTGGCAAACTGAAATTTTTTTTGATAGGAAGCAAAATAGAAAGGACTCCCCAATAACATCCAAGCAGAATGCTAACTATCTTGGTCTTCTTAAACCCCAATAACCGCAGCATGTCGATTTCTCTAGAGCAGATGTCGAGCCCTTGGCAAGGTCTGGTTTACTGATCTTGATAGTTTGAGGCTGCATTATAACAACATCGAAATTATGAAATAGTAGTTTACAATGTGAAATTAATTATCATCAAAAAGCTTAGGAAAAACAATACTTACCTTGTTTTTGAGTCAGATTCAATTTTAGTGAAATAAGGAAAGAGATTGAATTTTAATGGAAAACTAAATTTTAGTGAATAAGGAAAGAGATTGATTTTTAGTGAAAGAGATTGAATTGTATGAGTAACAAAATAATTTTTTATTTCCTTTTTTACAATTAATTTTTTGACAATTATATTAATTGTCACAACTAACTTAATTTTTATTTAATTGTGACAAATTATTAGAAAAAGTCTCAATTGAACAGAGTTTTGGCAGTAAATTTAAGAGGGAGATTTTGGTCTAAAAACATAATGACAAATAATAAAATATGTCACAAAATAATACCTACAGTGATATGTTTAAAATCTGTCACAAAAAAATGTGTCACTACAAGTCACTTTTTTTTTGTAGTGAGTGAACATTTAATGTAAATCCACACATGGCATCCAATAAGCATGGGCATGGCAAAGAAAATCCATCTAATAGAGATATTATTAATTACAAAGCCAGAACCTCCTTCAGGAATTAAGCAAAGAGGATCCTCTACCTCTTTAAAGAACCAGGTATTAATTATTCGTTACATTAATTATCTAAATGTACGGATGTTTGAGAGAACGAGTTTGTATGTATCTTAGACCGATTGAGCAACATTTGTCTCTTTTCCCCAACTGATCATCATGTACCTACAAGTAGATTTTTACTGCTCGTGCAAATTAAATGTGATCATTAGCTTTGATGTTGTGAGCAATACATCCAACTTCGGGTGCAATCAGCTGCTGCCACACTGCGACCGGAGCAGCGGATTGAGCTTGGGAATAAAGCATACTACCAAATTGCCCTAACCATAATAATAATAATTAAAAAAATGTTAAATGAAGAAAATAAACTAGAGAAGGAAATGAATCTAAGTGTAGTAAACAAGTTATTATATATTAAAGCAGCAGCTAGCTTGAAAGGTAATATTGTGCGAGTGAATGGCAGGGCAAATCTCCTTTGGCAAAACAAAGCATGCATGAGCATTGAAATTTTGCCAAAGGAGATTTGCTCTGTAATTCCTCAACTCCACATCTATATATCTTTCTTTTGAAGCTCATGTTCGTCCTCACTCATTGCAGAAATGCAGTTCCAAGGAGCAGTACTTTATATACTATTCAATATATGCTGCTGGCTACTATAGATTTATCGGGTTATTCCATGAAAGAAAATATAACTAGCTACAATAAAAATGTTTCGGATATGCTAATCACTGACTGGCATATACCAGCTTGCAGGGGGGTCAAAACCTGTGAAGGTTCCCTTTCTCAATCATGGAATCGTGGTCCCACTTTTCTCATCATCTCCTCATTTCCTTGATATCTTCACTCATCTTTTTACAGATTTATATTTTCTTAAATTCTTATGAAAACAGAATCATAATGAGAATATATCACACATTTGATAAACGAATATGTCAAATCCTTTCTAACTTTAAAAAACAGTGAATAAATTCGAGAAAATTAATTTAAACTGTTGGAGTAATTATGAAATGAAAGATCAAGACTTGTTGTTATAATGACTACTCAATCCAGAAATTTACTAAAAACAAATTTTTAGACTTATCACGTGAAACATTGCATAATCAGATTTTGGATATCATGTGTTATAATTATAATTAATTAATTAATTAATAGAAAGAGATTTTTTAAGATTTGAACTCTCAAGAGTCAAGTCCATTTAAGTCAAATATGCTCCTAATTAAGTCCAATAATAATATTTAAGTTTTAACACTAGTGATTAATCTGGTTTCTCTTGATTATTTTAATTCATGTAAACATATATAAGAAGAATGAGTCTTATAATTAGTGGCATATTGGTTAACGTACAATTGTGTTTGTGTGCATGGTACACGTAAAAACATGCAGGCAGTGGCGCACCAAACTAAAGAGAGAGAAATGAGAACATGCCACTGGATCTTCCTTTGATCTTTAATTGATTTTTCTGTATCTCCTTTTTTTCTGTGATGGGTATCTGTAATATCTGCTTAGTGTTGGGACAAAAGCGAAGCACTCATATTAGATGCTCCCCTTTTTCAAGTACATCTAGATCCCCCGATCACGCATATATTTGATGCTCCCCTTTGTCAAGTAAATCTAGACCCCCCAATCACGCATATATTTTTGACCCTTCGAAGATTGAGGGGGCCTCCAAAGCAACAACCCTAAACTTAATTCACAACAATTAATTGAGTCTTTTTCGAGGGCCAAAAGGTGTCGGAAATGTCAAAAAGTACTCGGAAATGTATATTTCTGACGGGAATAGGCCGTCGGTCTTTCTCGGAAATAATATCATTGGAAATAACTAGGGACGGTAGGAAAAATAATTTGTTTTCTAGAAATATTTTTAATTAGACTCTTATTCTAATTGAATTTTATTGATTGATATTTCTATAAATATCAATGTTTCTTGTTTCTTAATTATTTATGATTGTTTAACTTGACAAACCTATTTATAGGGAATAATTGATATTCTAAATCTTATAGCATCTCCAATGCTATTATGCATTTGGAGAAAATTGAGTGCCACATAGATCTATTTGAAAAAGTTAAAAAAAAAAATCTTCTCTAATATAATTATCTAACTTCAATATTATATGATGTGGCAAAAAAAAGTTAGAAATTATCAAGTAGAGTTTAAATTGTAGATATCATCTTTGATATGCTGACTAGGATTTTTAATTTTTCCCACCAAAATAATTTTAATTTTTTCTTAATGTATTTAATTGTCATATCCAATTGAAGAGAGAATGTGACAAATGACTTATGGTAATTGGTTCGAAATTACTATTTAGAAACTTACATTAGAGAAGTGAATATTCATTTCTATAATTTTTTGACAAGGTAGATTCATATTATCTAGAAATACTGATGTGACACTATTTAGATACACAAAAATACATATTTGCATTGGACATACTCTTAGGATTTCAGATAACTTATTCTAATTTGGATTAGGAAATCTATTTTTAATAAACATTACAAATAACAATCCTACTAAAACTGATGTGACACTATTTAGATACTCAAAAATACATATTTGCATTGGACATACTCTTAGGATTCATATTATCTAATTTGGATCCTCTGGCCCCCAAAAGTTTTTGAAAAAAAAATTTATATAAAAATCAAATTTATATATATATATAAATTTATTATACTCTTCTCAAATCTAAATTTTTAATACAATTAGTTATAAATTATTTATTTTAGTTTAATAATAACTATACATATTTGTTATTCTTATCTTAGCTTCAATTAAATTAGGGAAAAAAATCACATACTTAATAATCAGCAATTGTTGATACTGCTAAATTATGATATAGCAATTGTTTTGAGCTCTTAAATGAGGATTTAGATTTGTTTAGGTTTCAAAAACATACAAAAACTAATATTTTAGTAGCTTATTAGATAGTACTATAATTTTTATTCTTTAATCTATGTAAGAGAAAGCTTTATCACATGTTAATTTGAGAATTTTTTTTATCATTACTTTAAATTATGATATAAATATAATTTAGTCTCATATAAAATTTTACATCCCAGTAGCACCGCTCATGTGGCTCGGTGGCAAAGGCGCTCATTCAGTCTGTCAATGTTCCAGGTTCGAGTCGCTAGCACCGCAAATGGTATGTCACAAAAAAAAAAATTACATCCTAATTTGTTAAGTATACTTTGGCTCACTTAATTTTCGTCTTATCATTCTGCTCTCGAAAATAACCGTTTTTCAACCAGCTTTGTTCTTGGTGATAAAAGAATAAAATGTTTACTGCATACTAGGGAATTACTAATCAGTGTATTTATATACATAATATGGACAATAAATATTTCATGAAATGAAACTACTTTTAGTAAAATTTTCTGGGTTAGATATGTTTAAATATCATAATAGTTGCCTGTAAAATAATAAAAGAGTTTGATCAGAAACAGATTTTCTGGCTTGTATACTAGTTATGGATGTAGTTGGAATAATCAACATTCCATACTTGCATATGGAAAAATATATGCCAGATAACTTTCTCATGACCTATATGTATTAATATATATATATATTATATATATAAAAATTATTGAGGTGAAGTGAAAAATTGATAGTTTATTCCTCTCAAATAATGTACAATGCACCTTTAGTTTAGTAGACAATTGAAATTTGACAAATGGAAACCATTTTGATCTGCTTTCTCAAAAAGAGATCATCTTTATGATGGTAAATTACACAGATCTGCGAGCCAACCTGTTTAAAAGAATGAAACAAGAAAATTGATTTTGTAGCAAACTTTTACCATTACAATCCATGAAGAATCGTTTTTGATTGCCTCATTTTGAGCAGACCTCCATATGCTCCTTCACCGAATTTCTTTTTATTTTTATTCTGGAAAAATTTTAATATAGTACCTAATTTTTAAAAAAAAATATTACTTTATTACTTATATATCACGTTTTGGTTCTCGTACTCCTAACTTTTCCTAAATAGATTAAAATAGTCATTATATTAGACTGGCTAGTCAAATGTTACATCAACAGGGGTATAATAGTCAATGTAAGGATGTTATGACGATGACACGTGTCAAATGGATGAAAGAGTATAAAAATACTAAATAAATAAAATAAAAAGTATAAAATAATTTTTAAACTAAACTTTAAAAAATGTAAAAAATTAAAAAAATTATTACATTTAAAAAAATAATAATAATAATAATAATAAAGTTAAAACATAAGTGTGTTAGAAATTGAAAAAATTGAAAAAAAATTAAAACATGATAATAAAGATGGAGATTCAAGTCGGGTTGGATTTCCACCATCACTCGAGATCATCTCTATCTCATGTGATGGAGATAATCG